>JAZGTJ010000090.1:193858-257731 GCA_036877575.1 Botia almorhae | reverse complement strand
CTGCTACGAGACCGCCTACACGAAGCCGTACCTCGGACCCGAGGACAGGAGCGCGGTGCCGCCCGCCCTGCTGTACGCGGTGGTCACCGGAGTCCCCACACTGATGGTGAGTTACTGCTGGATACAGAGAGTGACTGTCGCTCATTATTGACTACAGATCAGAACAGAGATCAATAAGTTATTTTTCACTTACTGACATACCATTAAACGATGTATGAAAGTAATTTTTAAAGAACTATAAATGGTTTGTACCCTAATTGTTTGTTTAAACTGATTTACAAGTAAACGATGCGTGAAAATACATCAAACCAGAGAGTGACTGAACTGGTACTGATAAATAATATTACTGAGTAATTGATTTAGAGGTAAATTTTATGGGTAAAAGTTTAAAATGTAGAAGTTTAAGGATCAGTTATTAAAAATTAATTGTATTCATATTTATATATTTACAGTTATTTTATTCATTAATTAATGACTGCATGGAAACATAGTCATTTGTAAGTGACTGCATGAGAGCAGATCGAGTTAGACATGCACAAGTCAAGTGTAACAGTTTTGTGACGTTGGCTGGCTCTGTGTGAGTCTTTAGTCAACACTGTCATTCATTATTATTTGCATACTGATGAGGGCAGGAGAGACTATACAAATACGAACCTGCTGTCTCAATAATTTAAAGACAATTTCCTAAACCCCTTGGTTCACCCTACTCTGTCTGAAAGTCATTTTATTCAGAGAGAACTGCATGAATAATATCAGTCTAAACATGTTTACCGCATGTCTTTCTACTTCATGAATAAACATATGGAGATTCATTATCTATGCATGCATAAATTAAACCCCCAGGATATCATAAAAACCCCTCACTAATAAAGCTGTGCCTTTGATGTTACATCACACTGCATGACTATTCGCTGTTAACTGCGTAGTTGATGAATAAAGGCTGTTTATTGTAAACTGAAAGCTTTTCATGAGGCACTACAGCAAACTGTGAGTATAAACATCTCACAGCCCACTGTCTGTAATTTGAGGTTCTTCAGCCCACATTATCTCATCACATGCGGTGATTCAATCTGAAGGACCGCCGCGCTGGACCTCTGCAGCTCCGTCAGCTGTCTGCTCTGATCTGTGTCCACCTCATGTTGTTTGACAGATGAGGAGAAACAGATCTGGGGCTTCCAATGTGAACGTTAGTTATTTTAGTCTCTGTTTTTCATAATTCTTTGTTTTTGCTAACTGTACAGACATCAAGAAAAAGACGAGCTTTTTGTATTTTCTGAGGAAAATGTGAGCGGTTCTTGCACAATGTCGCCAACCTGCTTGGGCGTTCTGGGTGGTTGCTATGGTGTAACTATGTGGTTACTGAGGTGTTCCAAGTCATTGTTAGTTCCGTGCTTTAAAATTGTGCAAGTGCTGTTGGTGGTTTCTAGGACGTTAGTAGGCGGTTACCAGATGGTAATTTAGTTGTCCGGTTGAAAAAGCCATCGCGTCAGTCTCTGTGAAATTGTGTGTGTGTTTTTTTTTTTCTAAGTGCAAGTCTGAGTGTTTTTTGTTGTTGATAATCTTAATATCTGCCAGGAATTTTATCATCTAAATTCTTTGACCTCTTCTGAAGTAGCCGTACAACATCAGGCATCATTCATGTGTGTAGCAGAAACATGTCTAATTGTGTTCCAGTGTGGACCAGACATTATGCTGGTAGCCTGTGTATGTGACACTAGATTGGCATGTCTTAGAGTACCACAGTTTACAATACAAGAAAAGATAGAATTGTAGGAAGACAACAGTAAAATGTACTTAAATTCACCAAACCGGAGTGATACCAAAATTTAACAGATAATATATTTTCCATTTAAAGCACAGACAGGTTTCAAGTGTTGCTATCTGACAACTAGAAAAACATGATCCAGCATCAGTCTGCGCTCTGCTCGTAGCAACACTCTGACCCCTGTTAAAACTGTCGCAAAGAGAGATGAACTCCACAAAATACCACTTCTAAACTCTGTACCAGACTGAAAACAGACAGAGATTTATAGCCTGAAAGGTGATGATACAAGCTGTCCAAATGAATAAAAATTCATTTACAAATTCATTAACAAAACAAACGAATAAATGATCACTGGACTAAAACTGTAAGTGTTGGATAACAAGGCTTGTATTTTTTATGTCTTTGTTTAAAACAGATTTTAACACAAAATCTGGTTAAATACGGATAAATAATCTGATAATGGATTGATTTTGTTGATCAGTTCCAAATCTGCAAAACTAAACAAGCCCCAATTCCTCTTCATAGAGGATCTTGAACAATGTTTTGTGTGGTGATTTTACTAGAATATTGATATTAAAGAAAAGGAATTAATATTCCATCATTTATCCATCATCCAAAAATCTTTCATAAAATTCCTCCATCTTTACTCAACCTCATGTCATTCCAGACCTGTATCACGTTTTCCTTCTGAGGAACACAAAAGAAGATATTTTGAAGTATGTTGGTAACCAAACAACAGTGTCACCCATTTATTTCCATTGTATGGACACACTGTTTCTCAAAACAT
This sequence comes from Botia almorhae, assembly GCA_036877575.1. Taxonomy (NCBI): domain Eukaryota; kingdom Metazoa; phylum Chordata; class Actinopteri; order Cypriniformes; family Botiidae; genus Botia; species Botia almorhae. The sequence continues at coordinate 255,179 of JAZGTJ010000090.1, read as the reverse complement.
CTTTTGTGTTGTTTTTGTATTAGTGTTATTTTTAAATAATCTTACTAGATTAAGATTTATGTGCCAGCAAATCAGTTCTTGTGGGATGAGTCTATTTGATGTGCAGGTGGAAGACATAAACTCATTTGTCTTAATGTTATATATTATATATATTCCTGGAACACATACTTCTACAGTCTCACACATGTCCTCATCCCAGACTTTTCCAGAGGGACTCTGTCAGTAATGAAAACGGGCTGTAAGTCACTTAGGATAAGAAAGCAATTACCGCATGACTAATAACTGTAACTAACCAGCTAATATATCCAGGCGTACTGTAGCGCACTCACTTTTAAAAGGCTGCAGTTGTGACCAAAAATGTTTCCTTTTCACCTTGAAGCTGTTGATTGGGTGTTATTTATATAACGTCTGCAGACTCATGCGTTTGAAAACTGTTCATATGTACAGCGAGATAAAGATGGACACCAGTGATAGCAGTATGTCATGACATGGAGTCACATGTGATGGATTAACCTCGTCTTTGACTTTCGAATAAGGTTTTACAGCTTGTTTTTACATGTTGGTTTACAGTTGAATGCCAGTGTGGTTTCAAAATCTGTTTGTATTCTGTAGGAGATGGCCTATGAATCTACTGACCTGACATCAGTGTGTTGTGGAGAAGGGGTGTTGCTGTATGGACTAATAGCTAACCTGAGTCCAAATGTAAAATTTGCCAAACACCCAGTGTGAGCAAACACTGGGTTGAGAAAGTAACGCATGGAAATCTGAACGTCTTTAATGTGAAAAACACATATGAAGACAGACAAATGTTCTGTTAAAAAAACACATCTGCCACGACTCGTGTACATCACAAATGTATCTAGTGTGTTAAAGGAAAGAATGAAGAATAAAATCACAGGTGCAGTTTTACTAAAATATGGAAATGAGCTCATAACAGATACATGATGTCGTTGTCATAGATACAAGAACATAAATTTGTTTAGTATACAATACAAAATGCGAAATACAGTTTCATGGCAAGTAAGAAATATGTATGGTTAATGTATTATGTTTCTGAAAATCTGTGGTTCAGTTCTTTTTATGGCTGTGTTTAAAGATCATGTAACTGTTGGTCATGTAAGGAACGGATGCCAGACTCATACTGCTGGGGGTTTTGGTTGACATTTAGTTGGGCTGAAACTTTTGACAACTTGAAGGTGATTAAAAACACTCGGTTTGTTTTAGCAGTTTGTGTTGGGGATGTTAAGAGTGAATTTTCTGCCTGTCATTGAGGAAGACTGTAAATTATAGATGCAGGAGGTGTGCGCGTGCTCCCAGTTTCATTCCTGCTGCGTATTTTAATAAACAGTTGAGCAAAGAGAGCAGGATATAAAAGAGCAAAAAAAAGTGTAATATCGTAGCAGCTGTTGTATGTTTTATGCACATTTTTGGTTGGATTCATTTCACTTGTGCCAAAAGTGCCAAAAGAACATTTAAATTTTCCTCTTCTGATCATTTATAATACTTACTAGTTTTAAATTATATAATGTATAAAACACACTGTATACTGCTTACATTATATATCTAGTGTGTTAAACAGCATGAAGTATGTAACGATAAGCATGGAGCACGCAGCAGCAGTCACATGACCTCATTATGAGTGTGTTTATTCCACAAGTGGCATTACCGGGTCAAATGGAAGGTCAAGCAGTACACTCAAATTGCATTGTGGGAAATAATGTTCGGTGTGTTTTAACACACACAGAAAACGTGCACACTGTGCAGAATGCAAACATACAGTGGTGAGGGAGTTCTGTAGGATGTTTCAAACATACCCAATGTTTACCTGAAAATGTTTGCTCCTCATTCATTATATTTCTTGAAAATACTTTATAATAGTTACATAACGAATGTTTTGTTTAATGACGTAATATGTTAGCACTACTGAGAAATGAATCCAGTATTTTGTGAAGAAATTGTTTCTCTCTGGAAGATTGTTATTCTTAATTCTCAATGTTTTGGGGTGTTATGCAGCACAGACTTTAAGATCATAAATCTGATCTTGTTTAAATCTGTTTATTAATTATGATCTTTCACCCACAGATTATATGTGGAAACCTCATTAGCAGCTGTAGCTAATTACTCTGAGGTCGGCATGTTCTCCTGATCTGATAGGTCAAGATCTTTCACCTGTAATTACATGCGAGTGAAGTCGCTGCTGCAGGCGCCTCGTCCAAACCATTTTTACAAAATATAGTTTGTCATAAATTTCAGATACATCTGAACATGAATGTTTTCTAGTTTTATAATTCATTCAGGTCTGTGATATCGTTTGAACCAGAATTACTTGAAATGTGCAGTCTACAATACAATTTAATTGTAATTATAGCGTAATTGTAAACTGACCTGAGGTCAGTACGCTGATGTTAAAGGTAATGTAAGGGGCACAGTGGAACAGCGAGGTCTCTCTGCTCAGATGAGGTAATGCAACCTCGTGCTTGGAGCTTAATGGCTAAGATTTAACCTCATTCAAATGCAGATTAGTTCTTTGTGTTTTCCTGCCGTGTGCGCTGATCCTTCTGTACTGGAATCATCTAAACCGCTTGGTGTTTAAGGAACCGGTTTCACACTATTGCAAGACCATTTTAACTAGTCAAAAGAGTTTTAACATTAAAAATGTAATCCAGCTCTTTACCCCAGACATTAAACCGCGTTTAGTTAACCAACACATTTCTACCCCCTGTGGTTATGTGAAATTATCTCATACTGTTGCTCATACTGTATTCATTTTCATAAATAATGTACATAAGCATTTGCAGTTAATGGATTAGAGTTTTTCTGCTGGTGAAGAGAAATGTTTTGTATGCAGCTACTCAGACGGATGCGTTTGTTGAAGATGAAGGGTGTCATTTGTTCACTGTTTAGTCTCCTTTCTCAGTTTATGTTATTGTGTAACCGTAAATAAACTATTTGTCGTAATTCATATGTAGTCTGAATTCAGAACGTTGCTGTTGATGTGATTAGGCCGACCAGCTTCACACGATAATTTTGGCTCAATCAATGATGTAAATTTTAGCCAGAAATATTTTTGCCTAATGAAAAATAAACACAAAATAAATTTCTCATCAAATGTTTCTTTTGGAAGTGTGTCAAGTTACGAAGGTCACATGAGTAATACAGTTTGTCTTTTACTTATAGAGGTACAATTCTTTGTGAATTATAAAATTAATTTTTTATTCCTCTGTTTGTCTTTCAATGTTTTTTTATTCTGCTGGTTGCTCATAAGCTAGATTCCTCTGTGATGTTCGTGTGTGTATTTGTGCGTGTTTGTGTGCATGTGTGTGAGGCCTCGGGCAGTTGTGCTACTGTTTTGATGTGTGTGTGTGTGTGTGTGTGTGTGTGTGTGTGTGAAGGGGGGAAATAGGTTCCTCTGAACTTCTGCGCTTCTCCACATCTTAAATCTTCATGTGTGTGTGTGTCTCTGGGCTTGTGGAAGCAGAGGATCATTCTTGCATGGTTAAACCCCGAAGCCAAACTCTTGAGAAGACGGACATTCTCATAAATCACTCTGACAGAACAGGAAGAGGTCAGAGGTCCGAGCACCTCACCTGTGTCTTTAGCCCGGTCTTCTACCTCAGCCATCCACAGTAGATACAGAACTCACAATCAGAGCCATTGTTGTTAGGACTAGGAGTATACAGCTGTGGTTCGGATTTTTAATTTATATATAACTTAAATTAAAAAAAGTGAACACTGTGACTTTTTTTCAGAAAATGTTGTTACAGATCTATAAACAGACCTTAAACAATTTTAAAGTATAATAATATGTTTGATAATCTCTCAACACTGAGAGATAAACCAGGTCAAGCCGAGGATACAGTGAAAATGGGCCTCGGCCTACAAGATGATGAACTTTATGTACTAATGGAGGTGAATAAGAACAGAAAATAAACGAATACTGCATAATCCATTCTCATAATGAGCAGGTGAATGTAAAACATAAGACATATTGATTGTAACAGTGGAGACAGAACTGGCAGGTTTTCACATGTATTGAGAGACTGATAAAATAAAAGTGTTTCTTTTATAGTCTTGATGTCATTTTATAACTTTCTCCCTCTGTCTTGTGTTCTGTTTCCATTGGCAACTAAAAACAAGCTCTCATTTATAGTTTTTCATGAGCCAGTACCTTTTCCATTTTGTACACAGCAGGAAGGCTTCCTTTGTAACATCACCTGTCTGTCTCTCACCTCCTGTCTTACATTGTAAGCCTGTATCCACATCACCTGTCTGTCTCACCTCTTGTCTTTATGACGACCTGTCTGTTCACATCCAGTCCTGATGCGTCCCGGCGTGAGGGGGATAAAGGATGAAGCTGTGTTTCTGGTAAAACTCTGAAGCTTTAGGATCTGTTACTGCTTTTGTTTTCTGTACCTGCAGACGCCTGTGTTAAGGATACAGTGCTTGTGTATCAGCAATGTGAACTCGCTGTGTGACCCCCCCGTCTTTCAGTATGATGGTTTAGCAGGGTGCTTGTTAGTACTGCTCAGCCAGTTAAGAGTTATGAATCAGATGAACAGTTTTACTGGAGTTTTATGCTGCAGACTGGGCAGTCTTATGTCGAGACCATAGTATATATGCTTACATGTGGGCTCTTTTCAATTTTATTGGCCAGTAAGCAGCCACATTACAACCAACAAAATCAACTTAGCAACCACATAGCATCATGCTAACAACCACACAGAACAACTTATCAACCAGACAGCAATGGCCTGGCAACCACCCACAAATAATCTTTTATAGTCTGGCAAGTAAGCATCCACTTAGCAACCAACCAGGTCACCTTAGCAACCACATAGGAACATACTATCCACCCATAAGAACAACTTAACTCGTTAGCAACACCCTGGCAACCACGCACAGGACACTAGCATTGCGCTGGCAAGTTTTATGCAGACAGTCCCACTCGTATTTATTTATTCAGAAAACGTAAATATCTTGAGGCTAATTTTATTTTGTACTTCTGACACTTTGTGGTTTTCTGCTCTGTTTCAGATATCTGTGACAGAAACGGTGTTGTTCTTGATACAGTACACATCGAAAGACCTGGACAGTCAAGAGAAGACCATCGTGACAGGAGACTGCTGTTACCTGAATCCCTTACTGAGGAGAACTTTCAGTTTTCTTGGTATGTCACGATGGTATTTATGGATCCTTTTATGGCACATTGTGCTTTCAGCCCTGACGTTCAATTTACAGTTAAACTGTGGGAATTACTTACAAGTGGTTAGTCCTTCTTGCCAGAGAGAGATTGTGGCAATCGTCGAGGTCAAAAAGCTTCAGAATCAGGGAAGGGAGGAACATGAAGCACTTCAGCTAATTTTTTTTAAAGGGGACAAAATGACAAAATGTAATCACCCTATATCAGTCAAAACTGCATGTTTATTTTGTTCTGTGAAAGACAAGAGGAGATTTATTTAAAGAATATAACCGTGTCTAGTGGCCGTCAAGCTCTAACAAGGACACAAAAACAACAAAAGAACAATAAAAGTCCACGTGACTCGTGCAATATGTTCTTCATCTTCTGAGGCTGTTAAGATTTCACAACAATCATAAAGCAAAATATAGCGAATATGATTTGAGAGCTACAACAGAAGATTTTTATACGATTTGGACTAGGAAAATAATGCACAGGTTTCTATGGTTTAAAAAATAAAAGATCATTTCTGTTTTTTACCTTTTCAGAGATAGACAGCTCTGTCTGCTTTTGTTGAATGAGAACGAGTCACATCAAAAAACTTCTAAACGTGTGTTTTCTGTTGTTTATTTTTGGGTGACTTTTCCTTTAAGAATCTGGTGTTTGGTGTTTCCTGTGTGACCTTGCGTATCCTGTCACATCATGATGCTCTGATCACATCACACACACACTTATATATTTAGGCAGTATATGCTTTAGTTATAGATTGATTTAGTATGCAGTGTGCATTCTTTCAAGCCCCTGGACCGGTGGTCTTAAGACGAGCAGAACTGTTTGTCGGTCTCCTGCATCAAGCTGAGATCACCTTAACTCAGCCAAAAAATAATATTAATGATCTATACCGACTCTCTTCTGAAGCCACATGATAGCTGTGTGTGGAATTAACTGACATTTAAAAAATGGGAAATAACCTAAGGTTAGTAGTGTTGAAGCATGATGCAGAATGATTTACACACCGCTGGCTGAGCAGCTGTTTCGTGTTGATTGTAAGGAAAGCTGCTCTGTTGTTGGTATGAGGACTGGAGATTCTGTTCTAGAATTTAGATTTCTGGGTGATTCTTTTATTATTTCCAGGCAGGGGAAGCCTGTTCAAAATGAAAATGTTTTGTGAAGAGTGATGATTCATTTGAGGGTTAATGGTAAATCTGAACAGAAAAGCGCCAGATACCAGTTGCTTCGTAACCTGGAGTCACCGTGTTATTTGCATAATGACTCATGCGATGATGGGCTTCAGGAGAGGTTAAATTTAGAAAATGGCTGAAGGTCATGATGTGCTCGCGTTCAGATCAGAGACGCTCTCGCAACATCTCTCCATCCCTCAATCATCTCCGCCTGAGGAGAGTTCCGGATTCCTGTCCACTCCAGAAATCATCCTGAGTGGAAACAGGAGACCATTTAAAGGTGTGTGTGTGTTTCTGAAATCAGCAGTCAGTCAGTAGCTTGTCTAACATCTGAGTTACATAAATAAAGTGCTATAAAGACAAAGATAAAAGATGCGACTGTTTTATGAAACAGTCTAAATTCAAGCTGCTTGTATCTTATTAAAAAATTGTCATATTTCGCTGCAAAGCTTTGATTTTTCATTTTAGCCCAGCTAATTATAATCCAAACTATGATTTATATTCCTTATTCGTCATCTTGGTTGGTAGAGTATTGTGTCAGCAGGGCCAAGGTCATGGGTTCGAATCCCAGAGAATACACTGATAAAACAAATACTTTGAATTATTATTATTTGAAGTATTCGTGGGTAAATTGTAGTTCACACATGCATGTTTTATATTTACGCACGTAGCACACATGCATGTTTATATTTAAATCAGCGCATCTGTGAATAATGATGTACAGTTCCTCCCTTTAGATTGTCAGATTATTGAATGTGTCATAAAGTCCATGAGGCACGTTGAACAGCTGTATTCACACCAGAAAACACGGCAGGCGGCACTTTGTTAGATTTATGTTGTATGAATTCTGCCAGCAGTGAAATGACTGTTGACTTACTGCTGAAGTCTTTCAGCGCGTATAATAATGTCTTTCTCAAATCTGTCATTCTGTTAAACTGAAAAGATGATGATAAACAAGCAGAATGTGATGTTTTGAAAAGGGGGAAAATGGAGCTCTTTAGAAACAATGAAGACTTCCTCTTCTTCAGCTAATATCTGTCGTGGTAAAACTCTTCAGAACAGAAGGTCATATAATGAGGTGAGAGGAGAGGCAGCAAACTCATTTGTGATGTGTCTGTCATAATTTGGGGATCTTGGGAGTTTTAAACTGAGGGTCGACCAAAACACCAGACCCAGACTCGTATCTTGTGTTTACTGTAGTCTGGTTCATATTTTTCTTTCTGGTGTGAAGCTTTGATTGTTTTGAGGTGAGCGCATGTCACACAACCTGCCCTGGTTCTCATCAGCAAGTGACTTTTTATTAAAAATCAAATTGTCAATTGTTTGGTCAGATATCCTGTTTGATATAAGATCATCTAGTCTTAGTTGTGTCCGTCACATTACTGTGATGAGCAGGGCAGTTTGCTTCTGCTACACCTTGTGCTAACTCAGCCCACATACACATGCAGAGCGTAATCAATATTAAACTGATTTCTGTCAGATACATCACGTAATTTCCCCACTGTGATGAATTCTCTTAAAGTCTTCAAGAGATTATATAGTCGTAAAGTCAAATGAAGGCAGAGGATTTTAATATCAGAAGACAGAAGTGTGTGCAGAAGCGTTTTCCATCAAGTATATATTCACATTTGTTTCCAGATTTTTCTTCTGTAGCGTGTTTTTCACAGTTGTTGTTGCACAGCAGCTTTGCAGAAAAAAATCATGTAAGAACAAACAGTCATAATATTTACATTAGCGCTATTTTTTAAAAAATCTAAACGATAAAACAATTTATTTCTTTATTTATTGTGTTCCTGTATTTGTAGAAACTCATATGATCCGCCTCTTCTCTCCGCAGGTGTCTATCTGTTTGGTCTTTTCACCACAGACATCTTTGTGAACGCCGGTCAGGTGGTCACGGGGAACCTGGCCCCCCATTTCCTGACGGTGTGTAAGCCGAACTACACGGCTCTGGGCTGCCAGCAGACGCTGCGGTACATCAGCCATCAGGAGGCGTGTACAGGAAACGAGGACGATATACTGCACGCTCGCAAGACTTTCCCCTCCAAAGAGGCGGCGCTCAGCGTCTACGCTGCAGTCTATCTGGCTGTGAGTCACTCTTAAATTCATAATGATTCACGCTGCCTTATCCAAAACTGTGTGCTGAACTCCGGCGTCAACGCGCAGTTAATAAATAATCACAACGAAGAGTAATAATGAAGTAGATTTACTTTCCTACTGAACGCTGGTTCGTTCAGAGCAGATAAAATGGACCAATCACATTTCAGTAGGCAAATATTAGAATGACGTCATGGCTTTGGGTTTGATTTGGAATGACAGACATTCTGTTAGTAAATGGTCACTGAAGGGCTTTTATGTTGTTTTTACTTCCTCAATTTTAGTTGGTGTGTGATGAAAACAGATCTGCTAAGTCAACACTCAAAGTTCTTATAGTCGCACATGTATGCAGCAGGTGTATGTGTTTTTAACAGCGGACGCAGGTCATTGAAACATCGCCACATCTTAGAGAGATCTTCAAGAAGCACGCTTGAATCAGAAGTGATGACCCCACGCGGGGCTACTTTAAAAAAACAGATGCAAAGTCACGGCAGCTTGATTTAGATTCTGTCTACAGCATGAAGATTGTGGCAGGGAGATTTATTTTGTAAGAAGCACCAGGAGAAATGAAAAACTCTTATGATGACAATGAAATCTGCTGTAACCCTCAAAACCCCGAGATAGGAAGTGCTACTGATGAGGAAGGAAATAAGAGTTCAGATGGGCATGAAAACATGGATGTGGTGACCTTCCCTGTTTTTGGCTTCAGCTCATTTTTTATTGGCCAGTCACCTGCTTGAAGGAAAACGTTGTATTGATGTTCTGTTAACATTGTCCTGTTTTAAACCCTGAACCTGTTATACAGTGGTTGTGTTGAGTTTTTTATTTATTTACATGTTTAATACACAATAAACATGTAAATCTGGTATTCTGACTGAGGCGCATGGGAAACCCTGAAATTTTACTCATTTATGGAGATTTAGTGATATTCACAAATCAGTTTTTTATACAAACCACGAGTCAAGCACAAACCAGCCCATGTTGCAGCTTTTTTACTTATTTATTGCTATTTTAATCAACACTTTATGGCCTCTTTTCATTTTTAAATAGCTGTTCAATTTACTTGGGACAGAAAAAGGACAGAAATGTGATGAACACGGAGGTTTAATTCTGTCTCTCATCAGTGATGCGGTCCAGATGTGTGCCAGCCCACGAGGAAATCTTACTTCACTGAGAGAGAATATTTTGTACTGGGCAGTTTGTCAAGTTGAGTCCTGATGACTAACTGTCTGAGAGAGTCATGGTACTGCGAAAGTTCGACATGAATGTAAACGCGAGGAATCAGATTAGTGTCTGTGGGATTTCCTTTATTGTCAGGAAGCTTTCAGTTTTGATTTCCTGCAGGGTGATCTTGAACAGACGTGCTTCTCCAATCAAATGAGAAGATCTGGGCTTACGTAGGTCAGGATTTGCTTTAGCTTGTGTAAAGAGAAACAAAAGTTTGTAAGTTAAACATCTCCATCAGTAACTGACTTTATGAATCTTATAATCTGGTTTAAATGCTGTATGTGGATTCAAATATGCAGGCTACCCAGAGGAAATGCTATTGCTCTTTCAGTGCTCAGTTGTTTTATTTAAGCGTTAACTTTGTGTCTGATGTTTGAGAGAATTCTTAAAACACATTAAAAAGTGTTGAGCGGTAAAATTAATGTAGATTGTATCTGAAATAATCCGGATTTGGTTACATTTAAAGACAAGATGGTTATTCATATTGAAATCTTCAATAATCTAGACTTTTGATTGCAGACTTGATGCATCTGATCTCACTTTGAGACATTGTTGAGATCTTCTCTGAAACTCTAACAGAGACATTTGTGAGATTTCTGAGTCTGTTTCCTCAGATATATCTGAGACACAAGAGACTTAAGCAGAAGTTTCCATTTGTTCTCCATTTAGTCTCAGTGCTGTCTTGGAGAAATAATTGAGACATTAAAGAGATCTCATCGGTGATAGTTCTTTCCTGTGGGTTATGTTTAAGCAAGCTCAGATTCCGGTCTGGTTCTCAGTCAGTAAAATAAATGTCAGTCTTACATTTACTGTTGTTAAAACAGATTACCGTTTTGCAAGCGGAGTCGACTTGAAGAGCTAAACGGCTTTAACTTAAAAAAACTTTTGAAAAGTTATTCAAAGTTTTGCAGCTCCAGTTCAACACAATCCCGCACTGACACATTTTTTACCTGTGAAGAATGAGGTGGCAAATGAAGTCTGAGGGGTTGTCAGGATATTCAGAGGCAGAAAGCTTTCCAGACTCCCAGGAGATGAGATTTACTTCCTCCAAACCTGTTTAGACAGACGGAGCGTGTTTGATAAAGCGATGGGGTAAATGTCATGTGACACTGACAGCTGTTAAGCAGGACGTCTGTCACAAAGTGAAAAGGGTGTTTCAAATCCTCAGATGATGTAAATGAAATGATGTTTCAGCTGATGGGCAGTCGACCCGACAGGAAGGACACTGTGCAGTGTTGTATCTCTACAGCCATCAGACTATCCGAAGGTTTTATCCTTGACCTGCAAGATCATGTTCAGACGAACAGAATCTACAGAACACATGATGTTTGACAGACGCTGAGAGGGGAAGTGACTTTATCGATGGTGCAGAATATAAGACATTTAAATGCACAATCATCATGGTTAGTAGTTTTGTAAGATTCCAAATGTTAACGTGTGCAGATAGATAATAAAGTATACCGTACAGTATATCTGTTCATACAGTTTTACCATCCAATAACTAATTATATGATCAATAAAAGCTGCCGTTTAAAATAGTTGTTTTTATTTAAAATAGTTAATTGTTAATTAGTGCACAATGGGATTAAACCATTTTAAAATTTCCACAACAATTTAAGTATAACGTTTTTGATAAAAGTGATTTCTGTTGTTAGAAAAGGTTTTACTAACGTCACTGCAAGAATGTGAGAGAACTTTTAGAGAGCATTCTGAGAACGTTCTCTGTTAGCAGGGTAGCTTTGTCTGTTAAATCCTGCAAAAACACACTTGTACATATAGAGATTTGAGGAGAGAGAAAACTCTCGCTCACACGACTCCCTGCAGAGGTGCAGTGAAAGTGGGTCGAGCTGTGAAAATGACCTCAGCATTCTTAACCAAACGGTGAAATAATCTGACAGAGGGAGATGATGCTGTCGGGCTCCACACAGGGTAACAATTACTGTCTTTATGTGGCATCTGATAATATTCGACCTTCACATACACACATGCGTACTGCAGAATAAGTCAACAGAAACTCCCCCCTTTTTTCTTCCTGTTTGTTTGCTTTGATATAATGTTACTTAAAGTAAAAATAAAAATGTTGAATATCGGTTTATTACTCTGGGAACTTTTACACATACATGCACTCAATAGTGGTTGATATGTACAGTAGACCAAACTCATTCATGCACAGCCAAACATCTGCTTCATAGACATTTACAAGGAGAAAATGTGTTGTGTATAAAGTTTGTATTACTTCATTTAATGCTTGAAAACCCAAAGGATGTCAAAACATAAGGTCGCGTTTCAAAAACGTTTTAAAATCGTTTCTGTAATCACAAAAGTTAGCTTAAAAGATTAGGTCACTTTCTTCACCTGGCGCAAAATAAATGCTAGCAAACAGAGTAAATAATGAATTATCATGCTTTATTGAAACGGATCTACAGAAATTGCTTTTAGGAATGTTCTGTTTAACATTAGACTAGCAGAGTTCCGTCACACGTTCTCTGGCGTTCTCTGGTTCCAGATGTACATCATGTCTACAGTGAGAGCTAAAGGAACGCGTCTGGCTAAGCCGCTCATGTCTCTGGGTCTGATGTGTCTGGCGTTTCTCACTGGTGTTAACCGGGTGGCGGAGTACCGCAACCACTGGTCTGATGTCATCGCTGGGTTCATTATCGGTGTGTCTATTGCCACCTTTCTGGTGAGTTCATTAAAGTAGCTCTCTCTATTTCTGTTATGTTTATAACACAACGTTTCTGTTATGTTTCTGTTATGTTGAGTGAGCTGTGCTAAACATCCTTGTGCACATGTAACTCAAACATGGAATTATATGTAACATACATACCTGGAAATATAATATATACACTATTGGTCAAATGTTTAAGATCACGTACTCCATATTTTAGTCAGGTGAAGCTATATACGTTTTATTTAACTACACACACACACACATATATATAAATCAGAGCGCTTAATTGGTTAGAAGTACTGCTTAGAGTTTGTGACGGGAACTTAACTTTACCCTTTAAAAAGAGAGACATTATCTGTTGCAAACAATCTCTAAACCACATTCTCTGTACAGTCATTTCTACCTGATTTCATTACAGGTCTGACAATGAGTTATTGTTTAAAAACCCTATAAAACTTCAGGGAACTGTCTTGCTTCATTTAAGCAGCTGTCAGGATAAAAGAGAGTTCTTCTGTGTGGTTCCAGAGTTGTCTCACAGAGTTCGTTAATGATCATGTGATTGATTCAGCAGTTCTTTCGTCTGAGGTGAGGCTGTTCTGGTGCTGATCAGACGCGGTTCTTCTATCAGAAGATTTTGATGCGGCGTTTTGTTGATTCAGGAAGAGAATTGAGGCTAGACTAATATTCAGCAGAACCGCTGGTAGATTTCAGCTTGCAGCTGTGACAATATAATTTCCCTCATCACACTGTTATTAGTGGTGTGCTACGGAAAACCTCTGTTACCCAAGTATTAAACCCGTTGTGTAACTTGACTCATGACTCATACAGTAAATTGTGTCTTGTGGAGGGGAGGTGTGCTAAAAGACTGGATTTAGGATTTCTAACTAGTGCACAGTGAAATGACCAGAATATCAGTGGAGACTTGAAATTGAGGTTTATTTTCATGGGCAGTACAGTACGTCACCAGCTAACAACTTTAGGTTACAAGAACGTTTCCCTAAAATTTCCATTAGGTCACAAAAACATTAAAAGTGATACTTGAAAGTTCTACGTTGTTTAGATGTTGTTATAAGAACATTGTTCGAACGTTTTCATTCTGTAATGTTCTTAAAATGTTCCACTAACAACATAAGAGTAATGTTTATTATGTGATATAAGGTTACAAAAAGTTACTAATCCTGCTGCCAGAATTGTTTGGATAACTTTGAGAGAACGTTTACAGAACTGAGAAGATGCTGTTAGCTGGATTACCATAAACCACATACATCTGTCCGTCCATCCATTTGTCTGTCTGTCTGTCTCTCAGTGAAGTAGCTCAGTTGCTCTCTGCACATAATGACTGTTATTTCCGTCCACCCACTGTGACACAAGCTCTCCTCTGACTCTGCATCACACAGTGTGTTTGTGTGAAGTCTGTGTGCTTTTATATTGTGAGCTGTATATACAGTGCAGCTTGTATTGATGCTTCTGTATGTTACACCATCTTTACACTCACTCGTTTTATTTCAGTCGTTTCCTAGTCTACATAAACATGTCATTTTTATATCTGCTAATTATATATGTTGCTGAAGGTTTCTTGTGCCAAAAGCTTAGCTTTGATCCTTTTAGACCTTCTCTGATCTTGTCAATTAAACAGCATGTTTATGCCACAAAAAGTACTTAAAAATTTTTCACATATAAAAAAATATGTGAAATAACTCTGTTATGTATGACAATAGTAGATGCAAATCTTGTTTTAGGCTGTGTAAATATTTTTACATGAATTCTTTTAGTGTGTATGTCCCCATTATAGAATGAAGTTCACACATCATGTGTCATTGGTTCAGGTGGTGTGTGTGGTCCATAACTTCAAAGGCAAACAGCTGCTGGACGAGGATCCCCCGCAAGAAAACCTAAATAACAATTCCATGATCTCCAGAGTGGAGAGTCCACTGGAAAAATACATCGCCTCACAGGTACAGAGCACACCTGACCCATCTGACAGCAGACTGTCAAACAGTATGATTCACAAACACACCACTGAGTGGAGGGGGTGCTGAATCTGATCTCAGGCTGAATCTGATCTCAGGGGTCTTATCAGTGTGAGTGTCCTAACCATCTAGATCCTTCATGGGCTTCTGTAAAGCCCATGAAGCCTTCTTGCACTCTAAAAGAGAGAGTTTCTTTAGCTGGCGGGCAAAAACAGACGCTTCAGACGCCTGCAGAGCACAAGGCAATAAACGTACACATCAGTGTGTGTGTGTGTGTGAGGAAGTCGGGCTGCCAGACCTCTGGAGCACACTGCTGTCTCATTAAAACCCAATCGCATTCATTCAGTCTAAATAAACCAATCACCTGTGCCCAGTGTTCCCTCTAATGCTGGTTCCTGCTGAGCTAAACCTAATTCTACTGGCCAGCTGATCAGATCTCTGCAGTGTGTTTAATACAGATGTATCTTTTGAGCCAGAGTGTCGTCAGGCGTGTGAGCTCAGAGGAAACAGTGTGTGTTTTATTAGCGCTTTACTCAGAGTGTTAGCATCTCTGTCTGAAAGATGAACTACATATTCAAAACTTCTTCTTGAAAGGTATCTGAAGATCTTCTGCCATGTCCATTTTCCTCTTATATAAAGTACTGTGGTGCCACACGCTGGTATTTTATCTGTGTGATGCTGCTGAAATGTGTGTTCTAAACCATGCTAATTTTAAAAGTACAATGGTACTACTTTGAACTTTGTGTCGAATAGAAGCAGAATACGACACTAAACCCTCAGAGATTTGAAGCACGCTTAAAAAAGCATCAGCAAATATATATTATCATACATTAATATTTTTACATGTAAATTATATTTTTGTCAGTAAAATTAATTGAAAACATTTGAGAAACATTTTAGTCATGTGACTCCAAACATTTGACTGGAAGTGTATGTGTAGAGTTTGAGGCCTCCACAGTCTGTGTATGTGAAGTTTGAATGTGATGATATACCGTAAAGCTTTGTGGATGATAAACAGAGTTTTCTGAAATGAAATATCCCTAGACAGACTGCTGTGAAAACTCATAGTGCTGTTGAAAGTGGCTGGACAAAGTTTTGTCTCTTTAAATCCCCAAGACTGTGAGATCACAGCAAATATCACTGGAAGCAGAAGATGGTTTATTCGTGGAAAGCCGTGTCGCATGTTCTGCTGAGGTCACAGTGTATATATAACAATCCTGGAAACGATTTGTTCTGATCATTCTGTGTTTCTGAATCTGCTTCAGTTTCCAGCTGGATTGTTTATGCTTTTGTATAAGCTTTTGTTTTTTGATTATTTGTGAATGATTCCTTTTACTTCTTATTAGATGTGTATGTGGCTTGTGTGTAAACAACATTCTACAGCAACTCATCAAATCCTTGCAAGACCAAATGACCAAAATATCTACACTTACTGTATGTCAACAATTGTCTCAACAATTGTTTTTATGTGTTTTTGCTGATGTAATTTCCTGTCTCACTCTCTCAACAGAATCACATGGCCTTTGCTGAGGTCACGTGACCTGGAGTCGCCGGTGTGGCAGACACACTGAACGTTCACACTGTTTACCGTCCAATCCAGATCATTCTGACTCGATGCTAACGCAGTGCTCACACGCTCTCTGGTGTCGCTTTGAATCGCCCTCGCTTAGTGTGTGTGGAAATGTGTGGAGCAGTTGAGTGTGTGTGCGTGTGTGTGTGTGTGTGTGTGTGTGTGTGCGCGTGTCCACCTTTGTTATTCAGAGTGAACTAAACTCACAGTGGCTGTGTGGATCATGTCTACAGTGAGTAGACATGATGGATGTGTGTGTTGTCTCCATCTTTAAAGGGTGATTCTTCATTTATGGTACTTAGAACTAAATATATACATTTTTGGAAAACTTCAATAGTATTTCAATAGAAGTAATTCCCCAATGAAAAATAAATAAAATATATTTTTAAATCTGTTCTAAAAACAGGTGAAACAAGGTAAATTTGTAGTCTTTAACTTTAATTATACATTTATTATAGCATGAAACTCAGTCCTAAATAGAGAAAATCTGGCAAATTTACTATCTGGCAAAAATACGGCATAATTTTAAAACTCATCAAATTGGGAGCTAATAAAAAAGACACAATAGAGCAGTTTTAAGCTATTACACATCTGTTATTTAAAACTATAATGATTGTTTTAATTCATCAAAATCATTTTAAAAACAGCAAAGTTCCCGTGAAGAATCACCCCAAGATTTCAGACAGTGTTTTCATTCTGTATATGATTCTGTTTTATTGCTGTGTGTTTGTAAATACACTGTGTCTTCGAATATCTAATATCAGCTAAGGCATAAAATCAGCTAAAATATATCAAAAAAGCGTGCATAAAAAAACAAAAATACCAAAGCTCAGATAAACTCTCATGTACAGTCAAGTCACTGCCGTACTGTACAGACAAGTTACTACTGTACTGTACAGTATAACGGCAGTTCCAGATCATTTAAGACGTGACTATCATACAGTGGCCAGTGGGCATCGTAGGCATTGAACACAGTTAAGCTATGCGTGAACCCTGTGTAGTTTAACTCGCCCTGTGGAGTTTAACTCGCCCTGCGGAGTTTATCTCGCCCTGCGGAGTTTATCTCGCCCTGCGGAGTTTATCTCGGCCCTGCGGAGTTTATCTCGGCCCTGCGGAGTTTATCTCGGCCCTGCGGAGTTTATCTCATCCTGCTGTGAGAAACAAATCATTTGCAAAGACAATCATCAGCTGTAATTCATTCTGTTTCAGTGGACAACATATCTTCAGTGTTTATTAGATCGATGTCAGAAAGTCAGAGTCACAGTTTCCTGCCGTGATCTTTGAAACAACCCGTGATACCTCGTGTGTAATGCAGAAAGCTGTGGATATCAGTCAATCACCTGCATTACATCAAACACAAAAGACGGAGGACAGCACTTATATTAGAGAATTCGCTTTCTTTGTGTTCTGTCATCGTGTCATTAAAAGAATTTTAAGTAGGATGGTGGTATGCTGTTTAAAAGCCCAACCAGTAATGTTTAAATGTTATGGTTTATCTACCCGCCTGCTAAGCTACTGTCATGTGTATAACTGCAATCCTAATTCTGTTTGGTTTTACGACTGAAGGAAGTCAAAAACGATCATCTGTGTATCCATAGAAATTATGTTGAAAATAACCCAGGAATGTTTAGTTCATCAGTGTTGATTTATAGACATGGCAGTTCTCTCGGATTTCCTGTACAGAGTAAATTCCCTGTAGATGTGAACCAGTATTTAGGAGAGCAATAATAATTCATCTGTATCTGATCAGAGATTTCCCATATGGCTTTCCCTAAAATATGTCTTATTTATAGTACAGTATATCGTTGTGATAAATATGCATATTTATGCAAAAGCAGGAATCACAAGCGCTGCAGCGTTTTTACATGAAAACTTGTGGGTGTAGAAAGAAAAAAGACAAGCTTCCGTAAAAATCAAGAATTTCTTATGATCCTGCGTTTAAAATGAACACGCCATGTACAGTGTAAATGCACATGATGTAATTTGTTTTTATTATGTTTGTGCTGTTTGTGTGTGTGTAAGGGGATGTATGCGTGTACAATGACATACTGTAAGTACATACTGTACTGGATTTGTTCTCCAATACATCTTTTAAATCTTAGCTGTACATTGAATTATGATGTGTATGGAATGGCTGTTTTGTGTTTATATTTATATAAGTGTTTATATTTAGTTTGATCATGGTCTGTTTTGTAGCTTGCACAAAACGATCAGTTGTTAAAGAGTTTTTTTAAACTTATGATTCTTGTATTTCTTTCATGCCACTGTAAAATGCTTCTTCATCACACTGTTTATTTGGAGACTGTTGATGGATTTCCTGCTGAATTCATCTCTCTGGGTCCTTTCTGGGCTTTATTGAATTCATGACCTTTTACACTGTAGAGACGATGAAGTTCAAAGTTGGAATAAAATATATTCTAATCCCCCGTGGCAGATTCTTTAACCGGCGCTTCACTCCTGTGTACAGCCTATAAAATGAAGGACATCTTTTATTAAAAGCCCTCAATGAAGTTTAAATGGCCCTGTGGCATCTGTGACCCCTGACCTCTGGAAAATTGGCTCAGTTGCTCTGAAGGACCTGTAGAACAGGAGAGAAAGCGACGTGGTGAGGAGGAGGAGAGGTTTCTGCGTTCCTCTGGCGTCCTGGCTGACATCGCCTGTCCTCAGGAGGAAACACAAACAAGCCATCAGAAAAGATGAAGCGATTTGGCCGTTTCACGTTTATAACTCACTCGACAGGGTCAGGGCCACAGTACAGAGTGGAATGTCTCTCTGTTTTTCTTCTGCACAACGATTTATTCTTTCCAAAGAGAAACAAATTCTCTGCCATGATCTTCACTCAGAATGTTTTCAGCCTGACTGATCAGCATTATTTAACAGCAGTTTCATTACTCTCAGTATGAAGCAGAAACCAGTGTTACAGGAATAAGAGTCTCTGTGTCACTTTAAATGAGATCATTTACTTCTTTGGTCATTTAGACCTTTGGAAATGCATGTTTAAATTGAATACGATCATCCGTCTAAACCAGGGGTGTCAAACTCAACTCCTGGAGAGCCAGTGTCCTACAACCCTAATGAAACACATCTGGTCCAGCTAATCCAGGTCTTCAGGATTACTAAAAACCTCCAGGCAGGTGTGCTGGAGCTGGTTGGAGCTAAACTCTACAGGACACTAGCCCTCCAGGAGCTGAGTTTGACACCCCTGCTCTAAACTATGAAACGACATTGGGTTGTGAATGATGTTTAGTATAATGCAATGTAAGTCGCTTTGGATAAAAGTGCCTAAATGAAGGTGCTGTTTGTACTTGCTTTTCTAGGTCATAAACAGACTGCACACCATGTACAGCATGACTGTAAAAACCTCTTTGAAATAGACAGTCCTCAAAATTTGTCACAAACGGTCTTTCCTGAGACACATTCACAAACTCAGTCTATTATTATCGGTTAGAGACCAATGTAGGACACAACACAAGTGTCAATTGTTTGTGTAAATCAAGCAATCTAACAACAGCTGCTTGTAAATACCTCAGTACTCATCTGCAGTCAAACAGAGGCTGATTGTGTAAGAAAATCCATTTCTCTACTATAAAACATATTGATGTATGTTCATAGAGCCATTGATCTGCACTGTATGTTTCACAGCAAGAACAAATATTTTATTATGTCAAAGCGCTTCGGTTTGCCTTCAGCTTGTGTGCTCATGAAACCTGGCCTTCTCGTATGGAAGGGATCCGGACACGAGTCGACATTGAGTGAGTGATGTGATGAAAAGATGAGTGGCGGTTTAATGTTAAAGATCTTATAAGTGTGAATGATCTTTAATTTGAGAACGGCTCAGTTACCACGATCTTGATGACATCTAAAAACTCTTCGCCATCCGTAATCTTGTCAGGGATCTGTGCTGGGTCTCTCTGGTCCCCCCTGGACTGTGTCTTGCCCATGGTTGGTGTGAGATACTGAGACACTAATACACTGCTGTGTTGTGACTCTGCGCTCCAGAGGTCAACAGGCCATGATGGCTATTTTCCAGGTCTTTGTGATTAGCTGGAGGTCTGTGGGAGCACAGGGAGTTTTTGTTGAGTTTTTGGTACAGCCAGTACCAGCGTGGCATTATAACCTCCGCTCACCGGAGTGACTCCGGATTACCACACTGGGTCTGGCTGCATAAGAGTCGTTAAGGACTGATGACAAACCCATATGCTTGTGTCTTCATTGTGTGTTCATGACCAGATGCCCTTTTCCACTGAGGCTGAGGCCTTCTCGTTTCATGGTTCACAGAAACACATTTGGTGCGCCACCCGGTCACCGTTTCCTCACTTGGATGCACAAGATGATGTTGGAATCCACTCCATCACTGGCAGAGTTCCGCTCACCTCTACAATATGTGCTGCCTTCAAGTTCTTACCGAGAACCGTATTTTGTTTCTGGATCATTGAGTCCGCAGATACGGACAGTCTGGTCCAGCACACTGCTAAGATTCACATCTGTGCATGTAGAAGATGCAGCAGGAATGCTGCTGAGTTGAGATGCTTTCTGTCTTGTGTTGGCTGTATCTGATGCATCATTTATTCCAGATTTATAACAAATGAGGAGACAAAATGATCCAAATAATGGCATTTGTAAACAACTTTCTGTTTACATGTTTCAGAAAAGTGATGTATGAATATATTCAATTAGAAGCTGATATTTCGTCTTCAATCTCTTGGGATATAAAGTTTGTTTTTTAAAAAGATGTTTATAATTTAAAATATTTTTTTAAAATTGCTAACATTAAAATAACATTTGTCCCCAGTTTATTAAGCATGTATATACTGGCATATTGAAGCACGTAAATTCTAATATAACTTGTAATTTAGTTGCATTAGTTTGGGTGAAATAGAAGCATGTCAGTTCACTAGTTATGTGCATGTATTAAGCTCCTGCTGTGGAGTCTGCAGCTGCTGGTCTGATGATTAATCACTGGTGTGGTTTTGAAATGTCAGGTCTGGTCGATGTCTTACTCTACAGCTCTCTTACTCAACGCTGCTCTGACACTGAGATTCAGTGTGACTCACTGCTTTTTAACACCGATGTGGACTAATGATGGAGGTTTCTATGCAAATCTTTGCTTTCTAACTTCGGTGGCCATCTAAGGTAATCTCACCAGTAATCTGTTTAATCTGTAATCTGTTTGTTTTTAACGTATAATATGCATACAGAATACAGTTACAAGCAGATTGTGCTGATTTCCTAATATTGTTTCTTTCCTGCTTACGGGCTTCATTAGCTATTTTTTCAACATGTTGGTCAACTGCCGCTTCATTAATAAAAAGTCATTTTCACAACCGAGTCAGAATAGTGTTATGATGCTTAAACAGAAAAATTAGCAAATTAAGCATCTGGTCTCCTGTCTCTGTGTCTTCATGCTGCGTGAATGGCAGGAAGTCACGCATTTCAGCACTGATGCACGCTGCGAGGTGATTGTGAGGCATGCTGGGTAGCAAGCTAGACTCAGAAGCCGGGAAACGGACGCCTTCAGAACCCGCGTGCAGTACACACAGCAGCAGGTGAAAGCAACTGTGTATTCAGATGAGAAACTCATGAGGTTATGAACGTTCAGGAAAGAAACAACAGTGTTAAACATGATCTCTTCACCTGCTGTTTAAACTTATCCATCCAGAAGAATTGCAGTGAAACTGTCACTAAGGTGTTTGATTGAACTCTGGTGTGGGATTGATTTTGAGGTTGACTTTTCTTTTGGCAGAACCAGATTAAGATTCATTAAGCAAAAGACAAAAACTATAAAAGGTGTGGAATGTAAGTGCACAGTACCATAAACGTGATGACTGACAGGAGAGAAAGCAGCTAGCTTGTTCAATGTGTTAGTTGTTATTGAATTGTTGATCATGTGATGCAGCAGGCGAGACAATAGAAGCACTTAACTATATTAAAACAACCTCGCGTTCTTTCTGTACTGCTAGTAAGTGTTCAAAGAACAGTTTGTGCTAACAGGGAGTGAAGCAGATTAGAAACCTCCGTCAGCTCATCAAATTTCTCATCTGAGAAATCACACAGTGAAACCAATGAGTTATAGAAATCTATCATTTTTCCTGGCTATTGTTTATCATTAACAAAAACTCATATCAGTGCTTCCTAGAAACCATCTCAGTGCACAAGTGTGGCAAAGTGGAGTCATCTCTGTCTGAGCTCGTGTTTACTGCAGCATAAATGGCTTGTTTTGATGGCGTGACTTCTCTATTTTGGTGTACAGCTGCACAGAGAGAGATTACAGCCAACACAACCTCGACATAACGAGCCAGATTCCAACGTTCCCTCACACTGCAGAGAAACGACACGAAATTATTTCACACACCAGATTCATGATGAGAAAGCAATAAATAAACAAAGAAACCAATCCAAACAAATCAACGTAATGGCTTTAACAAATAATTAAAATGTACCCTCACATTGTTCCAAACCCATTTTGTTCCAAGAAACACATTAGGAGGTTTTGTTTTTTCTATACAATTAAAGCTTCTTAAAGACACTGAAATATTCCATCCATGCCGTGCTATATTCTGATCTGTGTGAGGAAAAGATATAAATTTACTTTTAATTAATTCACATTCTTGAAAATATATCACGGAAGACTGAAGGTCGTACCGGTTTGGAAGAACGAAGGAGCAAATGATGACAGATTTTTAAAAACTGTTCAACATGCAGATCAAACTAGTAAACTGACAGTAAGTGTTAGTCATAGCCAAATCAAAGTTAACTAAACTCAGACATGTGTGAGTCATCCATGACTTCCACTTGTAGAACATATTTCTAGATTAACATTGCTGATCCTGGATCAGCGTTTCTGTTATCAATCAGAATGCAGAATTAAGTATAGGATCAATGTTAGGTTGAGTTTAGGGTTAAAACTGGTTTAGAGGCTTACATACTATTCCTATAAACCCATTATTGACCTCTGGTTATACAGGGTTGGTTATGGTTCGGGTTATAGGCTTGATTTTATCTACCTTGATAAAATAGCTTTAAAACTGCATTACTTCTACATATCAGCAAACGTTTTAACCAGTTACAAACAACATGTCAGTCCCAACAAAAGTTAGAGTACAAGTTTGTCACGGCGCGCGCGCTCGCGAGCAGGCGCTCGTGAGTAACCATAGCAACAGCAGACCGCTCGCGGGAGACACGACGACACACAGTGAGTAAAGTTATCATTTATCTACACTTATCATTTATCAACACTTATCACTAACACACACTTAACACACTTTTACACTGAAGTGTTCAGTGTGAACGTCTTAAAGACGGGCGAGGTCGGGAGAACTAGTTCCTGGGTCGCTTAAAGTCAATTAGGACGAACAGCCCAAAACAACTCACAGAAACTCAAACGTGGAAGTCTTCGAATAATTTACTCTATAAAACATCAAGAAAGACCAAATGACCGTGTTTATTGAACGGCACAGTGTACTGTATGCCTCATTTGTTTCATTCATAATTTGAGGAGAAACATCTGAACTAAATGTGATTCTTTAAACACGAGGGAGAACTCCATCATGTCTTAACTTTGAAGCGATATTTCTCCCTCTGTGAATCTGTTTTATCTCTCCTCTGCGACTTAAAAATGTACGTAAAGCTCCGAGCTGGAAAATACCGTGAGAGACGGAGAGACGCATGACAGCTTTGTGTTTGATCCGTCCGGTCAGCGACACATTTGTGGTCACATTTCACAATCTCACCGTGAGAAGACCAGAGCAGAGTCCAGTCCTGCCAGCTGAACTCTGAAAACAGCTGCTGAGGAACACAAAACAATATATTTCCATTCAAACATAGCACATTAATATTGCTTTGGGGGCACCAAATGACTTTTATCAACATTAACCCAATGGGCTCATAACTTGAGGTTTTGTAGGAAAGCATGTTTGGTCAGATGGTACTGCAGGACATGCTGGGAGTTCCTGTTGTGTGGGGACTCGGTTCGGTTCGGTTCGGCTCGGTTTTTCTCTTATTGTATCATTCCAGGCTTCTGAAGTATTCATGTACACATGGACAGACTCTGACTCAAAAAATCGTCGATGAATTATGTGTCAGCTCATTGAATTACTAAGGGTTTGCTGGAAGAAGGTGAAGGCTCTGATTAAACAACTGTCTGATAAATGTAAAGTATTTTAATGGATTTTTTGTCTAAATAATCTGCCACAGGTGATCACTTTTAACCATAGATAAACATTGTAGTTAAGTACTATGCGGGCCAGCTTGCCAGTGACTTTAAATGTTATGAGAACGAATTTGTCCCTTCATGATGCAGTTTTTGTCAGGTCCCTGCAAATGTGTTAAATCAACACCATTAACAAAAGTAATATTTTAAAGAGAAATTCATTTAAAAGAGTTTTTTAACATGTAATGTGTTTAGGCAGGGATAAAACACACAACTGTTTCATTTTTTCCCCCCCAATTCTTTTATCCTTTCAGTTACAAATGACAATTTTCGGTACACAGATAATTCTATTCAATTTCACCACTGTCCTGTAAAAAGGATATATTCAAGTCACTTTGCATTTATACAGATATTAGTGCACAGCATTCAAATCATAGTATATAATATTCATTTGCTCATTTCATATTCATTGGAAGTAATTAATTTCCTACTGTTTCTATGGCTGCAAAATGAATGCACTTCAATAACATGTAAACGATTCTAAAAACCAGCTGCTTCTTTAAAATATGATTTTTGGATAATCATGAAACTTACGGTAGCACAAATGAAGTATCTGATAAATTCAGTCCAGTGCAAGACATGCATCACAGTGCAGTTAGATGTATTTATACACATCCGATACGTTTTTGCAGTGATGCGGCTCTTATAGAAGAAGGTAAACAGCTTTCATATTGATCTGCAAGAGGGCAGGACATATAAATCTAAAAAACATACAGATTAAATCCTCAGTGAAACCGTCATTCCATAAAGCAATAAAGTTATAAGACGTGCATCGTCATTTTTCTATGAATTGCGTTACTGTTTTCATGCCCTGATACCCAGTCTGCTGTTTTGTACTCGTAGAAACAGAAATGAAAAATAGCTCTCAATATAAAACCTCTGACAGTATTATTTCTACCCCATTATAAAAAGAATTTGAGAGGACAAACGTGTGCTTTGGGGCAAACGCATTGAGTTTTACTGCATGAGGGGACGGTTCCTCTTGCTTGTGTCGTGGTGTCTAAATATAAAGCTTCTGATGTCTGCCCAAATAACAGCATCTCTTTGGTGGTCCTCTGTTCCCCTGAAAGCATCATGTGATCAGGAAGAGTCCAACATGTCCCTTCCTTCAACATCTGTTCTTTGAGACACCAAGAACGACTCCCATACAGCCAAACACTGCAAGAGAACGCATATATACATTAAACATTAAACATACATTAAATGTTTATTTATTGAAG
Source organism: Botia almorhae (assembly GCA_036877575.1). NCBI lineage: Eukaryota > Metazoa > Chordata > Actinopteri > Cypriniformes > Botiidae > Botia > Botia almorhae. The sequence goes on along the minus strand of JAZGTJ010000090.1, from coordinate 229,858 downwards.
CTATGCGACACATAGCTTGATTGCTTCTATACAACAGTGGCAACAGTAATATGATAAAAGTCAAGTTAGATAAACAATAACAGTTATTATTAACAAAAATCACTGTGATAGCCAATGAGACTTCTTAACCTTAAGTACAGGCAGTAATACAACTGAACAATTTTCTGCCAAGACAGCTCATTAGCCTAGCTGTGTGGGCTGTTACAGTTGCCAAGCACATTAACCGATTAACTAAAGCAGTCACAATTAATCTGATCACTCGGGGCAAAATATAAAATAACATATGTGATTTTACAGGTGGAACTGTGCATTTTAAAAACACATTGTACGTCCAGCACAACCCTAATTGAGATTTTACGCTCTGACATCAATAGTAAACTCTTTGAGTGCAGTGAGACAGACAGACATTAAACACAGTAAGAGCTGACAAGCGGCTCCCGATTGGTTTCCAATCTCATTCACAAGCTCGCTCGCTCCTCACCCGAGTGCCATTTAGGTGTCACTTGCTAAGCCTTTGATAAATATCCTGACTGGGACACGTCAGCCTTCATCCGAGCCCCTAAACACCTCTCAGAGCCCACAACACCCCCTCAGCCCAAACCACTCGCATGCCACTTGTGTGTGTGCCACAGCTGATATTCTAGAGGCACATCGGTTGTGGCCGTCCAACTGTCATAAGCAGTTAATCGAGACCGCATACAGACGTGATGTCACCTCAGAAAACCACTTTAGACAGGCCGTGCGTGTGGGGCCGCTGGACCACACTGGCCTTTTAAATCAAATTAGGACGCTGCTATATTTGTCTCTGGACAGAAGTCTGTACAACATTTGTATAAACTTCTAGGAGAGAGTTTAAGCAAAGACAGATGTCAATTAAATACAGAAAATCAAATAGGATGAAAGAGGCGGTCAGCACTGGCAGCACAGCACTCAAGCAGCAGCGTCACGCTGGAGTTTTGCGTTTCATTCACTTCTGTTTAATCTCAGAAGTATCATATTACTTCATAATGCTGCTATAAAGAGTTTCGGGGAACCCTCCATCTGGACATGGTCGAATAAGCAGAAGGAAAACGAAGAGGTCACATTCAGAGACTGATCTTCACAACTTTTCCATTTCTTCCGAGAAAATCACGTGAGTTGCCGGAAAAAAGAGAAGAAAAGTTCTTTAGGAACCTAAGAAAATGTTTCCACACACCTCACCATCAATAACATCTAAAGCTTTACGTGCAATATAATACACAGAACGACACAGCAGCAATAATAATGGCATAAAGCCACATCACATACCCCATGTGAGTCACTTGATACAATATACACTATACAAGAGTCTGTGCATGTTAACAAGGACTGAAAATGTCAGTGAGAGTGGAGATTTGGCCTCATGTACTGATGCTTCCCACCACTGTAATGTCTCTGTTTGGAGGGTCATTGGGGGTCTTTTCATTAGCTGCTCTGTTTTGCTCCGGGTCAAATATGGCGGTAGTCAGTCAATGATGCCAGTGTGAAAATGTGTAAACACAAGAGCACCGGAGACAGATCAGTGCAGATCAGACTGTAAGCAACACCCATGTTTAAACTAGAGGACTGGAGATGGACACTGGCTCAAGAAGTGAATTGTTAAAAGTGTTTTATTTTCAGCTCTGGTTTCGTAAGAAAGGTTTTCACAGTGTGTTTGAAACTCTCTTGCGCTGGTTGATTAAACGTTTCCTGACAGATTCCTGGTCTCTTCCGTCTTTTCAGCAACAGCCTCGTTGCTATGGTGTCTCCATGGTAATCCTCTGACGTTGCCATGTTACAGTACGTGGCTGCTGTGTTGTCTGTATTGTGTAGCGTGCAAATGTTAAACATCAACCCACAGCAGCACAGAGAGTTAAGATCAATGATTGTTGAGTAACAGCCCACAAATTATGATTCACTAACATTACACTGTTGTGGCAAACAAGAAAATCATTGAATGTTTTAAAAAAATTGTTTCAAAAAGTCAATACGTTCCTTATTTCCATTAGCATAATTCTACTCATTAGCTTCTTCTGCAGCTTCTTCAATTGAGCTGTCTTAGATTTAGAGCTGTCTTAGATTTAGAGCTGTCTTAGATTTAGAGCTGTCTTAGATTTAGAGCTGTCTTAGATTTAGAGGCTGTTTGTCCAGGACATGCTACGTAACAGTTTTATGTCACTATTATTCTGTATACCGTGCTACAGATATACTGCATATGTATGTACATACAATACCATTGTTCACAGATCAAACTGTTTTAAAGCAGAACATAACAGATAAATCTTGTTGGCACAGGAACCTCTATCACGCTACACGAACCAGTTCCTGACCAAACCTCAAATTCACTCTGACAAGCCCCTGAAGTGTCTCCACAGATTCAGGCTGGAGAAGTTCTCCATCATCTCTCTCCCACACGAACACAATTCCTCTTTATTTTCTTTACCTCCTCTTACAACATTTATATCAGTGTTTGACGCCGTCAAGCTTTTGCCTTCACGTTAAATAAAAATGTTTCCTTGCCTGGAGGTAAAGGAGCAATCGTCCTTCTTCCCAGACTACATTTAAAAAACTCTGTGACCAGATTAATGATGTAGAATTGAATCAATTAAAACGCCTCCTTGCTTTCCATGAGTTTGCACAGATATGGTCCAAAGTGTTTTGAATTAACCCACAGAGAAGAGTGAGTCAGTGAGTGATGAACAACTAGAGATTTCTAAAGAAAATGTGTCGCTTCCACCTGCAGCTCACTGCTATGAAGCTACAGCAGGTTATTGTGGGTGGGTTTGCAGTTACACTTACAAACCCAGGTCAAAATCGACATCTACAATGTAGTTAGCTACTTTTTGTTATAGACAGTAGTTTAATGGTAGTTGAACTAGTTCAAGATATGGGTAGCTTGTAGCTTGGCAAGCCAGTTTCAGAATAACTACAATTTCAGAATGACAGTTTTCTGCTGCAGTGTGTTTATATTTGAATCCGCTTTCCATCTGTTAAATCTTGCTATGTGTCTCCTCTCCAGCTCCACCCGTCCCTAGAGGACCAGCAGGAAGTGTCATATTTCCTCCAAATATAAACGCATTCATCTCCATCTCTGTATCAACAACAGGTTGGTCTCTAGGGGTCTATGAGGGAGCAGCAGGTAACTAAATCTCTGAAAGTTTGACATTTCTGTCGCATTGTTGTCTAATACCTTTAGCCCTGTGGTCATGATTTCCAGTTTAAGAGCGGAAACAGAAAAGAGCGCTTGAAACAAGATGAATAAAGGAGTGTCTTATTAAACACAACCAATTTAGCTAGAAATATATCAACATTTATAGACTTGGAGAGCAATTACTTGTCAGAGGGGATAAAAATGAGATACTGCCTCCCTCTGCTGGCACATATTCAGACCGGCCATTCAAAAGCATTCAGGCAAATGGCTGCGTACCTCTCTCTCAAATCTGTCAGCAGTTTGTTCTGGTATTTAACGGGGACTGGTTTCTCCACCCTGGAGCTTCGAACATTTGGCTCTCATTTGTAAAACATTCTCAGTTACATTCCTACTTTAAAGCCTCATCAAATTTAAAGGAGACCCAATTGCATTATACAGATATACTGTAACGTTTCCAACACAAAGACCCATCCGCAGTCCACCTACACTAGTCATACTACATAGTCATGGTTATGATGTCACAACCCAGAGCACAGTAGCACAACAACACTGATCTCACCTTCTCATAGTAGTTCACGTTTTTCTCTGCGGTCTCGACGAAGGCTGATCGCAGATCAGTTCTCATGGACTTTGTCCAATGCATCCAGTCGCTTCTCAGCGTGTTATTTGCCCACTCCAGCTTGTCCTCCATCTTATTCAAGTCTTCCTCCATCTGAACACAGCCCAACACAATGATACAGTATTATCCAATGATAGTTAATGATACACCGGATATGAAAATAATGACGTAGTTTTACATATCGCTGATCTAGACCTTTGACCTCTGACCCCAGGAAGAAGACAGAGATAGGACAGATATAAACAGGATGGCAGCGTCACAGATAAAAACAGTGAATATTCGAGTAGGTTCCTCCACCATCAGACAGCTGACATACAGGCATGTTTAAAGTGTTGTTAATAAAGTGTATTTAATCCTGTAAAAACTTGCTGAACATGCAGTAATACAACTGGCTGTGCTGATTTACACTAGATCTGTCGCTAATTAAGTTCCTAGGCTCACTAGGCAGGTTCTGTAAACAAAGTCTGAGTTTAACCAGATTTAACCAGAGTTTAACCAAAAACCTAAAGTAATTTACTGTATGAATGAGATGAGTTTCCTCAGTTCACACAGATGTACTAACAGTCCAGTTCAGATATTTTATGGCTACTGTACACACTCGTACATATGAAGCTGCTCTGAATGTTTACTGAAGCAATGACCTCTTATATTTAGACCATCCAGAGATAGATTCATCTGGAGAAAGATTACTGCCCCCTATTGGTTAAAAATCACATCACAGCCTGTGATAGGCTTGTTTATGTTGTCATTTTATTAACTGGGAAAATGAATTTTCAACCCTCAACCTCCAGCATGACCAACAGTGTCTTAATAACAATAAATAAAGATGAGAAAGAGTTCAGCTGTTCAAGAGTCACATGCACCACACCTCTTTCTATGAGAGACAGTCAATAACAATAACAGAGACAGAGAGACATTAGGCGGTTATACACATGAAGTAGCCACAGCAGAGTAAGTAGATACGCTGGTCTACAGGGTGTGTAGCAGTTGCCAGCAGCACCACACACCACAGCACATGCTCATGTAGATAAACTTGACAACACACCCTCATCAGGGTGCGGTCACCTCCAGAAAACCAGTTCCCTAAAACCGTCACCATATCAAAGAAAAGACATAGCGCTTAGATTTAATACCTTCATAATCTCCCCCTCAAGTTTTTGGCGTTTCTGCTCTTTGACCTCAGGGAATCGTCCCACCAGGCTGTCCCACACTAAACTCAGCACTTTAGGTTCCTTTAATGAACAGCAAGTATAAACATGTCCGGGTCACACAACACACCTTCACTGTTCAGAAACGCCATCTGGGGACGTTTGCCGACACCAGGATCAGCCATTGAAAAAAATATTTAAACATAAAGGCCAGATATGCTCTCATCTTGTGTCTCCTGTCAAACATTTAACATATTACGTAATATTCCGTTCTAATCACAGCGGGCTAGGTTTAGTAGTTTAACTAGTTTGGCAAGGTACATTTTCAGAGTAGCTTGCAAAAGAATGCAAATGCATTTTAAAACAAAGCAAACATGTTTTTTTGCAGGAGTATCATATTTAACTTCATCACGTGGCTAATCCGTTCATTTACAACGTTATTCGTTAGCAATTTCGGAACGTACATCCTTAACGTTCTTTGGTTAAATAAAAATTCAGACCACTGAGGTTACCTTCCTCTTTCAGAAATGGCCTTTTTGTAGTAAGCTGTGGATGTCAGACGGGGACAACGATCAATTAAAGCTTGTAATTAAATCGACAAGAGACGAGACGCTGCTGAGCTTCTCTAGAAATCAGCTGTACTGCCCTTTCCATGTGTTTAAGCTTTCTGTCCCTGATATTTGACGGAACAGATATAAATAAACTCAAAAATTCATTTATACCTGAACTCAAAAAAAAGAGACTTCAATATGACAATATTAGCTCAGGAAATACGAGCAATATTTAACACATAGCATGCTTTAAAAAACACCTGCTGCGATCTTTAGATACTCCTGTAATCTCTTCAAATTCCTTTCACAGCTCACAACGAACATCTAATGAAAGCGCAGGTGACAGCTAGAGCTCCGTTTTATTGAACATAACCTCAGAGAAGTTTCAAAAGAGCGCCGGATGGATTTCATTCTATAATAAACTCACCGCTTCTCTGTCGGCATTTTTCGCGGCGAGATCGTCCATCCTCGCCTCAAACTCCGTCTGGATGCTGTCTCGTCTCTTGAGCACCGTCTGAAACCCGTGATCGATGAAAGTATGAAAATCACGATCAATATCTTTTCATTAAATTTAAGGCTGGATGAAATACACGACAAGCTTCGGAAAAACGTAATGCTGGTCGTATCGATCTCAGTTTTAAATGGACGTTAATGATGACGCCAATGGGGTGAAATACAGCAAACATTGTGACAATTTTAAATGTCATTTTAACACCAGCAAGACAAGCAGATTGTTTGCCTCAACCAAACTAGACATTAAACTTTTAAGCCAAAGCAAACTGAGTTGAGCATGAGAAATTAAAAATGGGAAGCTGTACCTTGAGTGTCTCCGTACACAGAACGTATTCATGAAGGGCTGGAATCAGGTTATCATTGAGCTGTTTGACCTGCTCCTCCGTCTCTTTGAAGCACCTGTCTAGACAGTCTGCCATGCTCCTCAGGGGCTCCGCCAGCTCCTCCTCTGAGTTTGACCACAGCGTGTACGTCGGCCCATATTCCTTCAGCTCCTCCAGGTACTCTGTGACAACAACAGCAGTGGATGTATAAAGAGTTCCCATAGTTCCACCTGGCTGAGGGTACAGCTATAGCCCATACAAATGCTCTTAAATCAGGCTGGGAAGGGCAGAGAAAGGAGAGGAGAATAAGAAGGAAAGAAAAGAACAGCATGGGACAGAAGAAAAGAGGATGGCAGGGAGGAGATGAAGAGATAATATGAGACAGCAGGAAAGAACAGAGCAGAGAAAAGAGGAGAGCAGAGAGGAAAAGAGAACAGCAGAAGAGATGAGAGGAGAAAAGAGACGGGTAGGTCACATAAAAGGTGTGAAGAAGTCAAACCCTTCTGCTCTCTGACGATTCCTCGTGTGACTTTATCGAGCGCGCTCATCTTCTGACCGAAGGCCTCCACATACTCCTGCATGGCAGTGAACTCCTGCGGCCGATTCCTGACCCCTCTGACTGTCACAGCAAGACCTTTCACAGTGTCGCCCATTCTGCTGAGAAAGCCTGGACCCTGCTTCTTATGAGACGCCAGCGCCTGCACAGAGGATCAGAGCAAGAGTTTATAATAACAACAGCTGAAGAACCCAGACCTGCATCACAGTTTTCTCTGGCTGTAATAGAGGAAAAGGTGGTTCAATTTCATGGCGAGCCATAATAGTGAAATAACCAGGTGATAAAACAGTGACTGTATCATATCATCACAGAAATATCTCCATTAACAGTGTTATGACTGCAGGGAGGTGAGGAGTCTTCATAAAGCACTTATCTGGAGGTCACTCAGTCGAGTCTAAACACACACACTGTCACATTATCTGAGTGCGTTCAACATAATGCTCTGAAGAGCACCGAACAGAGATCACATACAAGCAAAACACCATTTGTGTGTGTCTGTGGGCAGGTTCTGCTAGCATTCCTGGCATTCTGGAAATATGCTATGTCCCGGGAATAAAGTAAAAATCGGATTAAACTCCATATACGATGAAAAAGTGTCTAAATCCAAATTTTCGTAACATGGAGAACACGTAAAACACGTAAAACAGTATGTTAGGGGCAGGTGTGGGGTTGATGCATGGAAATCATTTCGTTATGAAATGTAGCGATGTTAGTTATGCGTCTCACCTCAGCTTCTGCTGTGAGGAAGATCTTAAAGTCCTCACTGCTGGAGAAAATGGGATGATCCGCCATCCTGTTGAGAAACTTGTGCAGCGCTCGTCCCCTCGTCTGGATGAAATCTTCATTAAACCTCTCCACCATTCCTCTCATCACAAACTTCTCCGGCAGTGGCTGATGGGACACAATCGTGTTATTGTGTTAAGATCTATCACATCTGTCAACTGCAGGATCATGAAACTGGGAAACAGTTGTGAACAGTTACAATACGGGAAAACTTCAGCACAGTTACCGCAGAAAATAATTTCAACTTGGTCTTTGTGTTTATAAACACCACAAAAATTGTGTGTACAGTAACACAATGAACGTTTAGGCATCAATACACTGCGACTACCAGAATGATAAACTGTTCAAATTCAACTGTTTTAAAAGTACAGTTACAAGACTTAACTAACGTTATGTGTAGATAAAATGACTAACTAACCATGTCTATGTAAAGATGAAGCTCATATGTTTATTTTGGTAAACACAGTAACTTCACATGATCCATAACAGGAAAGCACATTGTAGTTGTTGTAGTTATCCACAGGTACTGTTTACAAAATCTCCGCCCACAGATAAAACCTCTGTAAACCACAACTAAACGTTCTTCTACTTAGAAAAGTTATATAACGATTTATTTGTGTGGAATTAATAGAGGAAGTGCTGTAATAAAAACATGATTTTGTTTGCTAAACGTGTTTCACAAAGAGACCCACGGTTCACCTACATGAACGATAAGCATAGGATGAGCCTCTTCCAGACGTCCTCTTAACCACAGGAAGTCCTGGTATCGTCTTCTCACCTCAAACTCACTCGAGTCAAACTCACTCCGAGTGGTCTGACGTCAGAGAGAAATAAACAAGTGAGAGAATTATTGACATCATTTGACAGCACAGACTCGGTTAATCTGTGTCTAGACCCGCCGTACCTTGGTCACAACCCTGTATGTTACGTATGTCTCCATCGTGGTCACATGACTCTCAGGGTTATCAACTGTGACGAAAATGTCTTTGGCGTCACTGTCCTCCTCGTCTTCATCAAACTTGTACTGGTTGATCATTGAGCCTGGGGAGGTCTGCACTGAGGCACTGAAAGAACTTCCATTTGTTGTATCCTGCAAAACACAAGACAACTGACTCATAACATGCGACAGACTCCATCACCCAACACTGAAGCTTTAGAAACAAGAAAACTCTCCTTAACAACTTAATATGCCAAAACAACCATAAACCAGCCAGTCTTGGGTTGAGGAAACTGGTTTAAAAAACGGTTAAAAAGGTATTATTTTGCAGTTCAGTTTGGTGGTGGTAGAGCAATTACACACTTTAATTTTAGGATCATTTGAATGCATTTTCAGAAGAGCTTGTACATTCTGTAGCCGGTTCTGTAAACCTGAGTTTACACTAACAGAGGTACCACAAGTAACATCATATCACCCCGTTACTACGCCCAAAAAACAGTAATATTTTGTTCTAGTTTGAAGTATCTATAAGAACGATGTTAAAACGGGTCATAATTCTTCTGTGAACTTGTTTTGAAAGTATTGTTTTGTGTTTTGAACACAGTATGAGACAAACATCTGATTTTCCTACTGTCGTTTTTCCTGCTTCAAACACTAATGCATGCAAATCCACCTGCGTTACCCACAGCTGCTGGGAATGCTGCCTGTCCTAACAAACGTGTCCACAGTCAGCAAAACTACTCGATAAAAGACAAACGCGTCACTGCCATTCATCACCATTCTGTTACACACGCCCAAAACACACGTACAGATACTCCAGAATGGAAGAGTATTTCATCAACTGACAGATGTGTTTAACTCTTGCTTGGCACATCTTAAATGCTTTATCGTATATCAAATGACCGACAGTCTACAGAAAAACCACTTTATTAAGATAATCACATGTGGATAAAGTATATCATAACAGTGACTGACGCTGCAGTGATTCTGAGCTGTGATGGGCTTACATGTGATTTAAAGATGTCGCTTCAATAATGTTTCCCTGACGCTTAAAGCTGATACATTGTGTCATTTCAGAACAGTAACATGAACGCCACAGTACACAATAAACGTTTACAAACTGTTACGGAAACGTTCTGTGGGACTTGACACTTCCTTTTTAAATACCCCGTGATCTCGGTCAGCGGTCAGTCTCCTGACTTTATTTTCATTTACCTTACTGAACACTTCCAGATCATCGTCTTCGTCTGAATCTAACATGTGTCCGCGGATGTCCGCCGGTATGGGGACAGCAGACGCGCTGTTGTTGATGACAGCACCGCTCATCGTTGCTCTGTTGGGTTTTCACGGGACTTCATCAGTTGTTCCGCACGAGTGTGAAGCGCTCGGCTGAGGCGGATCGGAACGCAGTGCGCAGAATCGGAAGCGCAGCGCGCAGGAGAAAGCGCAGAGTTGTGAGACTCTTTTCTCTGTTATGACAGCAGACCTCGTTTGTTTTGTTGACATCGGAGGTTTCTGTTTCGAAGGAGGGTCCGTGCATGTCTGTGCTCGTGCTTTGCACGATTATGGGTTGTTGAGTTTTTGGCACGGCATTGCGTGTGTGTAATTTATCATTGAAGTTATTATAGATGTTGTTTCTCAGCTTTGGATAAATTATGACTTTAAGACTCTTATGCCTGTAGAAACTTTCTTATGCACCTCGAAGAAGCAGACAACACCTTCTTTCCGTCGTTAAGTGTGTAGAGTAAATATTGTGGTCTCTTCAAACATCTCCATTCATTAGTTTGTGTTTGTAATGCTGTGTGCCAGTCTGAGATTCATCGTTTACTTTCCGCTTTGCTGTAGCCTGCGGTTGTGCGCGTCTGCTGTATCCGTTCCGACCAGCAGATGTCACTGTCGCTCAAGTTAAGTTTTAAAAGCGCCCATAATTAAGACTTCAAATGACAGTGACAATTACAGACCTGTATTATGTGTGCAAACAGGTATTTTGCTATCTGTGTGAAAATGTATTATAGGAACAAATCAGGCATATATAAGACTGAGTTCTCCTATTAGGAAATATCTAATTAGGGATATGACAGTCGGATTATATTGAACCAGCTGTGTCACAAGAACAGTCATCGTTAATATAAAATATTCTTCATTAATCTCAGTTATTTAATTTATTCAATCATATAAGGAACATTTCCTGGGATGTAATGAATCTAATACTGGATCAGATTTCCTTGAATCACGACTTCTTCCATTATATTATTATAAATTGTAATCCTGTACTTTCTGAGGAGAGTTTTTAAGTTAGCATTGTACTGGCCTTTGTTTTACAAATGACTCGTGAGTCTGTATTCTTTAAAAATAGTGATTTGCTAAATTCAGTTTGAATCAAGGGTTCTCTTGGCACATTTAGGAATTAAATTATTTAGTCTTTTGAAGCAAATGCTTTACATGAGAACCCCTGAAAATTTGTTGCATTAATTGCATGACAAAACATAATTTTTACCCCCTCCCAGATTAAGTAAGCACAGAATGGGCCAGACCCACCCCAGTTACTGTACCTTACTTGAATTTTACTGTACATCATGTGCTTTTGTATCTCACGTATCTCTGTGATGATCAAAGAGTTTCGTTTTTGACTGAAGCGTGTGTACACCTGTGAGCAAATGACCTAATATAACTGCAGAACCACAGCAGATCAGATCTGATCGCACCCCTGTGACCTATCGCTTGTCATGGCTGTTTTGATTCTAACAGTGTCCCAGCTAATAAGCTTTGGTTGTAAGAACATTTCCCTAATGTTTCCATTGACCAACAAAAATATGAAACTGTAAGTGTTAGTTTGAATGTTCTAGAAAAACATTTTCAACAATTTTTTAGACATTTCATTAACGTTATTGCTTGGTTAAAAAACATCCAAGCGTTTTGTACGGTTCTGTCAGTTTTTAAAACGTTCCACTAACAGCTTAAAATAATGTTTTTGATATATAAACCAAAAAAAACTACTAATGTCACTGCAAGAGCATTTTTTGATAACCTTGAGAGAACCTTTAGAGAATGTTAGCCAACATTCTGAGAACGTTTTGTCCTTCTGTGGCCCACCAACATTTCGCACAGCGGCTACTGTAGATTCAGTGTATGAATGAAAGGCATCCTGCATAGATTTGTGGCACGGTCCCAAATCCACCCTCACCAGCCACCTGTTGGGCCCATTAGTGATGTCCAGCAGACCGTCTTAAAAAACCAAGCCTGCTGCTGTTGTTCAGCGTGCATTTGCCGGACCGCACCACAGAGAATTTCAACAGCTCAGTTAAAACACTGTTGCATGTCCCTCATAGACGTAGAAGAGGTTTGATCTGCAAAACCGCTCGCTAATCTGCAGCGTGCGTGCCGTCATAAACTGCGTTTTGGCAGGAGGAGAAAACGCTGGCGTGAAGCACACAAAACATCAAATAGAAAAGACTTCAGCCACCTGGAGCGAATACAGAAGAAGACAATTAAAAATCAATTTACTGTCAGAAAAGCTTTGCTTTCTAATTAAATCCGCACACAGTCTCTCTCTCTCCCTCATTGCCACAAAGCACACATTTATTTATTTATTACCCCCCAGACAGACCCAATAGTTATTATCGTTTTTACGATATTCCCTCTTTTTCCCCTCACAGTCTGAGACATTGTGAATTCTGACGAGAGCTATTATATCTTATTTCATACGGTTATAATCAGACTCCTAAATGCATTTTAAATGTGACTGCGGTTCAATCCGTACCAGGTGTCCAATCCAACCACTGCGCCGTTGATCACTCCCATTAACAACCAGTACATGTTGTAATAATGGTCATTTATTATACGATAGGCCTGCGTCTTTTTAGGGGCCAAGCAGCTGGTTACTGCTTTGCGTTTTAACGCATTGGTGCGTAATTCTAAAATCGCTGAGAGGGTTCGAGAGCTCCCTCAAATTCTGCAATAACTTCTAAAGGTTTCATAAAAATGCTCTTCATCGCTCCTCATCAGTTCAGTGAACAGATTGAGAAGAAACCAGATAAAGAGTTTGAGGTATCTTTCATCGGCGTGATTTCAAGAAGGTTCTTAAGATGGACCGACATGTTAAGGTTACTGTGGTTAGCGTAGCTCACTTAGCCCTTGCTGGACCAAAAAACATCATTCTCCAATCATGGCCTTACACAAGCAGCCATGTATTCTGATGAAGTTTTTAATCAACATATAAAAAGCTTTTTTTTATATTAAAGTAGATGATTTATCAGAGTCTAGTGTTAGACGACTCCGAAAAGCACAAAATGAGCTTAATAAGAAGAATATAAGACGATTTTTCTTATTCCTGTGTTGCCATCAGCCAACTAATGTCATGACAGACTTTTTCTGCAGAGTAATCTCAGAATTTATGTATAAATAACTCACATTATGTGATTAGCTAAAAAATGTATATGCACAAAACTGCCCATGAGCAAAGATGGGCTAGCAGATCACATATTTTCCAAGAGGTTCTGCTGGAAAACTCCAGTGAGATGAATGAGAATGCCAACGGATCGCTTCCTCCAGATATGTGTTAGACAAAAGTCTGTTTCTAATTGCACACAACAAGAAGCACGGAGGGCTTACTGTGTGTCTCAGTGCTTAAAAGCATGTGCTTTCAGCAGAGATTTTAATAATATTTTTATTGACCAGAATTCTCTCAACAGTCAACAGGTGGATCTGTGGCACACTGTTAAAATGTCAGCGTACACGGCACATCCGAGCCTTTTTAATAAACAAAAATGCACTCTCTCCTCTCAGCTCTCAGAAGCACGTCTCATTTCTGACTGTTAGGAAGTGGCCACACACAGCCAGAACTCTCCAGCATGTGCCGAACTCCACCACAGACTTAATGAGTGTCAGCTGGAGCCCAGTACTGGCCTTCCCTTCCCACAATCACCTGCTTTAATGATGCAATCTAATTAAAATAATAATAATAATAATAATCTTGAACTTTCGGTATGTGGACCTCTAACCTGAGAAATCTAATTAAGTCTCTTTCACAAACAAACAAAAACAGGCATTTCTAATCAATCAACCAGAAAGAAGATAAATTAGGGGAGGAGAAGAGAGATACAGGGTGAGAGAGAGAGAGAGAGGAAGATAAGGGGACATGAAAACAAGCATTCCCTACAATTTCAAATCGCAGCAGTAAACGAATGCCAAGGAAAAGGTGTGTCTGCTTTTTAATGAACGCATTGTTCCCGTTGATTTTTAAATAATGCAAAATCTAACATTTTAAGAGACCTCCAATGCAAGGGCAAGCTAAGTTAACTCAGAAGTGGGTAGTTAAGCGAGAGAAGTTAAGTGTAATTTGAGAGTCGGTTAAAGTCTTTAATTTAATCACACAGTTGTTTGTTTATTTTTTGTTCATTTTCCTGGAAAAGAGAGATGCGTTGACACACAATTAAGACAACCTTTAAAGTACACTGAATATGGAATGTTCTCAGAATGTTGGCTAATGTTCTGTAAAAGTTCTCTCGAAGATATTAAAAACGATTCTTGCAGCAATATTAGTAGAATGTTTCATATTTATTTTTGAATATTGTTCCTATAACCCAGCAATGATGTTAATACAATGTCTAAAAAACCTGAATAAAAGGTTAAGCGGTTAGATAGAGCTTTTAAAACAACATTTGAAATGTTTTTGTTTCGTAATGAAAATGTTAGGGAATGTTCTTACAACCTAAACATGTTAGCTGGGTACAGACAGACTTGATAGACATAGCTAATAGACTAAAAGACAACAGAACCATTTTAATTTCATGTAGTTTTAAACATCTCTTTAAAATCCAGAAGTCTTGTCGTGACATCTTGTAGACACATGCAGCTGTCACCTAAACAGTGACATTGAAACACAATCCAGCAGATGGGGGATGGTCTGCTTATCTATATATATATATTTAATGATTAGGGTTAAAGGTACAACATCATCATGCTACTGCCGCCACCTCTTCGTTTTGTTCCTCTCATTCTATTCCAACCCAGCTCAATATCTCTCATCAATAACAGCCACTATACTTCATTACCCTGTCCCATGATGGTCATCTTCTGTGAGATCTTCCTAACTGCACTGGTAACATCACAGCTCCTGTATATGATAATAACTGACAAACACAGCCGGTCTCTTCCTCTCTGCCCCCCCGATACATAACTGATCACATTTACAGCAACAAAATGACTCTGGATGTCTGTCTTAAGCCCTGATAATGCTTTCTTCTCACGAACAAGCATTCAAAGTTTAAAAGTGCAGAGTTATGACTTTGCTCTGCTTTTGTTTGCAAGCGTAAAAATGTTACATGAAATACTTGGGAAATGATGCGTCTTTGATCAGTGTAGCGAGAAGTCGAGGCTTTTGAACAATAACGGGATCAAGACTAGAGGATTTGAGGACAGAGTGTCAGGTTGTGGTTTCAAAAATGTTTTCTCGGTAAAGCTTAAATCATTTGTTCATCAAATAGGAGAGACCACAGGCAAACATGAATGTGTACAAACAGCATGTAATGTAAAATAAACAATGTTAATGTGCATCGTTTGGCATTTAGGAATAACTGGATTCGCTTAACTTTCTCGAACACACCTGCAGAGCACCTGCTGTGATTTCTGCAGTTTTACTGCACGATCCACTGCAGCTGCAGAAATCTGCCCAATGCATCAATCCTACAATCCACCTCGAGAGCATGACTCTGGACTTCATTAATAATCTGAACCCTGAACCCTGCTCACCTTTGCCCAAAATTCACCACTGCAGACATAGTTATTGAAATTTCTACAAGCTGTTTAAACATGGCTGCCTTTTGCGAATACCTTTGTGAAGTTTTTGGCGCTTACTAGCGTAAAGAATTAATACAAACACAGACTGTGTGTAGAAAGCGTCTCTAAGTTATCTCTAACAGCTAAGGTATGGCTTGGGTTTCATGTACCTTCATGTGTGAGGAGATCACTGTGGATTCACAGCGCTGTCCACACTGTCTCATTAGCAGCTCTCATCTTCTGTTCTGTTACTGTAGCATCACACGCTCTCTAGCACTCTTATCAGGTCCTTCTCTCTCTCTCTGTTTCCTCTATCTCCAGATACATTATGTAGATTAAACATCGCTCAGCTGTACAGTAGAGTGTGTATGCCCGCAGCACTTTGTTTTTCTAAATAATTAACAAGGCCGGTGTGGATTTACTGTCTAATGTAATACTTCCACATCCTTCTGGGGGTGAGATGGGCGTCTGGCTTTCTGCTTGCGTCTTGATGGGGCCCCGGAAGACTCCGCCGTGAACCCGCAGCATTAAAATTTAAAGCAGCACATTAGGTATGAGGCGATGGGCTTTTGGATAAACACAGGGAATTGTGTGGCATTAGACACACGAGACGCAGCCCGGCCGTGGAAGCATGACGATAATGCTGCTGCTGCTCCCTAATGAGCTCTTTGTGCGGGAAAAAAATGCAAAGTAATTTGGGTGCTTTATTCTGTGTTTCCGTGTGTGTGTGCGCGTGTGTGTTTTATGTGTGTGTTGCCATTTTCTCTCTGAGGTATTGATTTAAACTCTGGCTCCATAATTAGCATCCTTTGGAACGACCCAAATTTGGCGTGTAGTTTCAGTTATGTTAATCTGACCTGATCGTGTGACCCAGACGCGTCTGCTGGGACACTCCTCGCAGGTCCTCAACCGCTAAAGATGCTCCCCGCATCCCAATTACGCTGCTAGCATGCTAGCGTGCCAGCTTGCCCCATCTCATCACGGCCAGAGTTGTTTTTTACGAGCCCTAAATAAACAAACGCCCTGGAAAAGGTCCTGTTTAATCAGCTTAGCCTCTGCTGGGGTGACGTTTGACAGCCCGCATCTGGGAAGGAGCCGGGCCTGCCAGGAGTCATTTTCTGGAACCTTCAGTGACAACCGTAATGACGAACCATCACCTTCCATTCTTCAAATTATCATTGCAGGCACATTCAGTAGAAGAAGGCTCAGGCCGTTCCATCAAATAGGCCTTTCAGCCTCAGAGGACTGTGGAAAACCCAGATCATGTCTCTAAAATGGCACTTTATTGTCAGTGATGGTAATGAGGGTCAGTTTGTACGTTTAAAATTGAGTTGTGATACTTTTTGTATTATTTTCATCATTACAGGCTTTATGCTAGGCAAGACCTGACATTCGAGAGATGCTAATTAACATCATGATTCCCTCCTTATTTTCATCTACCCGGATATTTACAAACAGTGAGTAACAAACAATATATTTCTCAATGAGACCGGAGCAGTTTTCCAGAAAGTGAGTGAACGGAAAGTGCCGACGGAAGCTTTTCCCCACCGGCCTTTCTATTTGTTCCTGTTTAAAGAGTGTTTTGCTTTGGTGTCGTGGTGTTGTGTGAGAGGGTTCGAGGCGTCGTATGTGGAAATGATATGAAGTTTTGAAGAGGCACATCGATTCCCGGGCTTCAAAGAATCTTCCGGAGTGCCACAAAGCCATTACTGGGGCTACCTGCTTGCTCCTAATGCAAATCAGACACGGATTGTTGGACCACATCACAGCAGCCTCTCTTTCAATCCACTCTCATCAAAAAGCAATGAGAGTGAATTTAGCATCATTACCGAGCATTTGTTTGTGCACGAGTGTGTGTGTGTGTGTGTGTGTTGGTGACCGGCTGATCTCCATGTATCTGCTGGTAACTACATCAATGGCACACTCATGATCAGAGGTCTTGTGTGACCCCCCCCCTTTACCCCCAACTGACTATCTGAGAACTTTGTCACCAGCAGTATCTAATTAAACCCGTTTTCCTGTTGCTTGCTAAACACTGCTGCTTTTTCATTGCAATTAGTTAAGTCATTAACGGGATAACGTTGCACTGGATCACACCCGCGCTGTCTCGCATGGAAATGAGCGCAGTAGAGTGTTTGTTACGTGGGTGACACCGCTCGGGGCGTGTGGTTGCTTTACGAGAATCATTAAAAAATCTAAATTCTGTCATTTTTAACTCCCTCTGATGTTGTACTCATCACGTATGCTGGTTTTCAATGTCTGTAAAAAAGAACAGAAAAGCAGCATTAAAATATTCAATTAAAAACATTGCGTACACTATATGTCAAGTCTTCGAAAACCAAAACTCTCAAATCAAACGTGTACGTTACACTTGGTCACAAAACATATGAGAGTCAATGAAATTTGATTTTATTGACATTTAAGCTGCATAACAGGGTACCGTATTTAATTGGAGACTCGGGGAATGACTTTTAGTGAATAATTTAACATTTATGCATTTGGTGGAAACTTTTACCCCAAGTTATTTACAAATGTATTCCATGAATTGATCAATGTGTGTGTTTGCGGGGAATTGGAACCCTGACCTTTGCTTTACAATGCAATTCTCAGTTGAGCTACAGGAACACTTGAAATAATATTCTGAATAATTTAAATAGTTTGTTACATGACGCTATCAAAAGACATCAAAAGAGTTAACAGAGAACACAAGTGTGAGGTTTGGCTTTAATTGGTGAGACGTCACACATGTGGTCACTATGAAGTGTTATTGTATGGAAAATAATACTTCAAGATAAACAACAGAATTTGTATTTTTAGGTGAACCACAGATCCATCATGCCATTCAAACTGATCTTCTGACCCCACAGGTAGATATGTGCTATGAAACACCTGCCTGTCAACTGACCACAGATCTGTGCTCACCATCGACCCACACATTGGCCTTTAACTGCATGTACAATGGAACATGAGATCATGTAATTACATGCGTCGGGTTATGTCTGTCTACATCCAATCTAACTGCTCCCATGAGACCTGAATGAGGAGCACAGATCTACTGCATTGCACTGCGTTTAGGCCGAAGTGAAACTCAGTGTTCCTCTTGACGTGCTGAATTACCCACAGGTCAGTGGGGCATCAGGAATCTCTTCATGTTGAATCTCTTCATCAGCTCATGCATGATGTCATTGACTTTAACAGGCAGTGAGATGTTCACAGATAAACTCATTGACACCGAACAGGTTTCCCTCGACCTCTCTCTAGACAGAAAGTCAAATAATTCTATTGTTGCCTGATATCACATTTAATTCCAACTGCTTTGTAAAAATTGTTAACTTGTTTCTGTATGATGTTTTTTATAGATAGCTGCCATCATAAAAGAGATAACGAATGAACTTAATGAATTAGGTTCTTCTGTTTTACATACAAGCACTTCAGTACTGTTTCTGTTAAAGGAAGTGATTTATTCTCTTGAGTGTGTCGTTGCGTCTGTGCGTCACACTGTGCTGTTTAAAATGGCCGGAGGGCAACTACAGCAGTCAGAGGCTGAATCGTCTCCAGGAAGCTTACAAATTGAAATTTTCTAGGAGAAAGCGACACAAATGAGACACTGATTTGTTGAGAGGACACAATAACATTTGTGAATAACATGCCTCAGATCATTTGCTCTTAGGAAAGTTGTTTGAATTGTACTTTTAACCGCTGACTGGAGTCTCTCAGCACATTTATCACAGAAGTGTGATTTCCTCATTTATTCTCGTTGCTGTCTAGCAGCAAAAGTTGAGATAATTAATATATTTAAAATCATTTATAATGTTTCTACCAACACTGATTTCCATCATGAATTGTAACGTCAGTTTATCACACCATCTGTATCATCATCACATGATGGTCATCATCTGTAAATGACCATTAATGCATATCTGACTGCATTACTGCCTCGGCCACTGCTAAATATATCTGAGACTCTCACATTTACAGTCTGTCAGTCTTATTAACTGTATATATTTTCATCCGCATCACAGGCCCCATCACTCATTTCATTCCATCCCAGTGATCCTGCTCTCTCTCTCTCCCGCTCTCTCTTTCTCTCTCTATCAGTGGATACTGGACTTGGTCCACTACCACCACGATTCCTCAGCCTGGGGTGAAATAAATAAAAAATTAAATGCATGGATACAGATTGAAGCTGACCCAGGAAATCTGACTTTTTGATATGGTCTCTCTCCCTCTTTCTCTCCTGCTCTGCTGGTTTTATCAGCACCTCTCCAGCTTCTGGGTTCTGGGCCCGTGTGTTCGGCCAGTCGGTTCCGGGCAGTGGAGCATTCAGGCCACATTTATAACCGATTTCTAACATCCAATAGAGGCGCACACTTAATCTGCCAGCCACGGCTGGGATGAGTGGCCATCAGGGGCAAAAAATACCCCTCCGTTCACTCAGCCGCCCTGCTGATGATGGGCCGGAGAGAGGGCCAGCTTCACCGGGGCTAATCATCAATGTAATGCCTGCTGTGACCTCCTGCTGAAGGGCTCCTGTGTGCCTCTGAATGAGATTTGTACCGCGCTGCTAATTATTTCTTTTCACATTGTTGCTGTAATGCGGCCCTCTTTTACTCAAATCATTTCCTGAAAATGAGCAATTACAGTCCGGGTAAAACTGTGCACAGGAAACACTCATGCAGCAGACAGATATTAATGAAAGCAACTCTGTTCTGTGCTCCGTTTGTCTATTGATTAAAAATACATCGAGGCACCTGCATAAATAATTCATGCATAATGGCGAGTACGCCAGCGCGAACAGCGAGAAATGCTTTTCTGTGTTACCGCGACAACCTCTGTCATCCAGGGTGTTGTACGGAAGCGTGTTTGCAGGTCTCCCAAAAGTCAGTTCCTGACCAACAGCACCTTCAGGGGTGTAAATCGCCCCGGGCAAACCTGTGTGAGGGTTCAGAGAGGACGTGGAGGGTCTGTGGGTGTGAGTACCACCTGTTCCATTAAACTAAAAGAAGAAACTATATATATATATATATATATATATATATATAGTGTCACATGAGTTTGGACCATCATCCGGACCACCGGATCTGAGGCTGATTACATCAAATACAGAAAACATGATGGACAGGAATAAAACTGTGTGATGCACAGATAACCAAACCATGTCGGTCCATTAAACTGTAGCCTGTGTAAAGCTGTAATGAAGGCCGTGAACACACAACCTCTGAGAGAACACAAACACAGGCACACCTTCTGGGGAAGTTAAAGCATTTGGCCAGAACTACCTAAACCCTGCAGTGTGCTTTCCTTTTGTGTGTGTGTGTGTGTGTGTGTAGTGGTGGGGGGTGTACATAGCCACCTGGATCGTCACATTATCAAACTGCGAGCAAGGCCGTATTAGACCCCCGTAGCGCAAACATCATCTTCAATCCATCGAAGAGGCTTTAATTGTAATGTAAATTAGATTAGCGCTCACGAGGAGCAGCAGAGAGCTCGCTGGCAGCTGGTGCGATGCCATTGTACGATTGTCAGATCTCCTGACAAGTTAATGCACGGTCTGTTCAAAGACAGCGGCTGCTTTCAGCTGGAGCCACACAACAGTGTGTTTAGGGCTGCGCAGTTATACACAATATCAGTGCTGCGTTTGACCTGACCTGCAATAAACCCTCACTTTTCTCTCTCTCTTTCGCTCTGGTTGCTGATAACACTGTATAGTCTCACATGCACAGCTGTTGAATCCACAGGTATTGTGGATGACATCATCATTCTCTCTCATGACATCACAGCTGGAGATTTGTAACCGTCCAGAGTGTCGAGAGGAAACATCAACGTTTGTAGCACACATCAAAGTAATCATCGTTGACAGACTGTTGCCAGGTAAAAGCAGTAAAACAATGTTTTTGTTAACTACATTAAATATAAGTTGAATAAAAAACAAGAAGTTTGTAGTTTTGCAGTTTCCAGACATACACATACATTTGCTTTACGTATTTTTAATGAATTTTGGGTGGTCTGAATTAATTAATCTTCCAAGACTGACTTTGTATCAGTGAATTCTGTCAAAAACAATCATCCGTTTAGAAAAGAAGTGACTGTTTGACTGACATGTAAAATAACTAACCTCAGTTCTCATGACATGTTGCTGAGAAAGTGAGTCGTTATAGACAGACGCTTAACAAACACTGTGACGCTAAAACGCTGAAATACACAGAAACGAATTCTATTTCTAATACAAAATAAACTCAAGATAAAAACTATTGATTAACAATGAAATAAATAAAAAATAAAATAAAAAATAGTGAATCTATGAGAAGCCTCTGGCATGTCATTGTTGGGCATGTTTGTTTTACATACATTTGTTCTGTATGTAAAAGTGACAAGTGAGCAGAAACCAGTTAAAACAAAGACAACGTCCCTGTGAAGCACCAATCTGGACTAACATGTAGCTCAGCCTGTTTACAGAGCGATTCGAATCACAACAGAAACCTGATGATTAATAAAAGACACAGAGCTGAAATATAACTGGTTATGAAGTAACCAGGCCTGCAGACATCTACTGTCTGCTGGGAACTGAGCATTACCATCCAGCATGTTTTATTGTAATGCAAAGAGTGTCGTCTTACATACTTAATTAAACATGTTCATCCTTTTTCTATTCTTTATTCTTGCAACATTATAAATAAAAGCTTTTGTATCAGCTGAAATGTCTCTGTTTGTGCATTTCTGCCATGAGCACACAGTTCTCAAGGCACCGATGCAAACAATGATGGGATAATTAAAAGCTCAGACTGGCAGACTTCACCTAAACATCTCTGCCTGGCATCGGTCAGTCTCTGAGATCTGATCGGTTCATTCAGCGTGTGCTGGCGGTGTGCTTGGACCCGTGTAGCTGCATTAGTCTTTAAACAGTCCTGAATGAATTTAGGTTGTTTAATATCTGACTTGAAGCATCCACTCCTCCTCCCATTGGCTGAAACCTGAGGATGTGAGCCAATGCCTCGGATTACCGATGACCTTTGTAGTTCTGACATTCACCGATTTCACTTAATTAACGGCAGCAGCCGGCCCCTGACCTTTTGTCATGCAAGCTGTCATTGGAAACCTTTCTGTTGACTGGAATAGGGATGCTGTTTGTTAAGATAATCAGTGGTGGATTGGTCTACGCTGCTCGCCGGGCCCGGCTGGCACAATGGGCCTCATTCACGAGGCCCCTCAGTGCTTAAAAATATCACCTCTCCTCATTAGCCATTATTCCCGCCCGTGGGGCGCTTTTACCTCTGGATTCCCGTCTCTGATGTTCAGGAAGAACGCGGTGATCTCATCAGAGTGTGAAGGTGATGATCAGGGATTCTGGAATTCCTGTCCTCATTTATTTATCCCTTCTCACCTCCATTCTGAAAGCTAAGCAATGGAAAGAGATTCAGCACACTCTGTAATGAGATTTATAACAGATCAAATCTCGTCTCAATTATTTCTCCTAGACAGCAGTGAGATTAAAAGGAGAGCAAACTTTGGCTTTCATTTTGGCACCTGTGCCTCAGATATTTCTCCTTAAAAAAAGACTCACAAATGTCTCCATTAGAGTTTCAGAGAGAATCTCAACAATGTCTCAATTAAAAAAAATATTAAAGGTTTCAATATGAATGCAAATATTTCTCATCAAATTACCCAAATCCAGATTATTTTAGTTACAATCTACAATCATTTTACAGCTTCATACTCTTCATGTATTTTAACGAAACCACAAAAAACAAACGATTCATACTTCTGAGGCAGGTGAACTTTTATTGATCATAGCTGCTGATTCAATGTTTCCATGAAGCTACAAAAACATTTAAAATGTTACTTTAAAAATTCTGAAAATGTTCAAAATGGCCAGTTTTTTAGACGTTGTATTAACATGATTTCTTGATTATAAAAATTTAATTCCATTTTTTTATAATGTGACATTTTTAAAACATTCCACTAACAACTTAAAAATGTTTTTGATAACCTTTAAAGAATGTTAGCCGACGCTTTAGAAACGTTCCCTGTTAGCTGGGAAGTAGTTTCAGCACAATCTGGCACGTGATACCTGCGTTAGCATTTAAAACATATTGAAATAGTCAAACGTTGCCACTGCGAGATGAATCATTCCGTCTTTCTGTTATTCTCTGGTTTTGTTTTGGCCGAGCCGACAGGGCTTTACTGGCTAATGTACTGTGTAAGCAAAGGAAATGGCATTGTTGAGCAGAGCTCATGTAACAGTAATATCCTGCCTAAATTTAATTTGGAGTTCTGTCAGAGCCATTAGGCCCCACACTGAGAAAGATAGAGACCGATAGAGCCGTGCACTCCTTCCATGACTAATGCTTCCCCTGAACTCCAGCATCAGATCTGACCTAATATTATTAATGCATAAGCAGTGAGGGAGGGGCTGCTGGGCAGGACATGGACACATGGAATAATGGCAGACTTATTTTTCTAACAGCTGTAGAGTGGAAGTAATGATCCACTCAGCTGTGAAACAATGAACAACTGAAATATTGACTGATGAAATAACTGATGACAGGCTCACAGCCACACGGTCATGCTGAAATCTAAGCGCTGTTTCTCTGACTAGACTTCCGTGTATTTGAATCTATTTAGACAGCAACACAAGTACACACATTCAGTTGTTAATGCTTGGCCAAAACATCGCAGGCAGAACACAGTGTGCATTTTTGTGACGAAGCTGAGCTCTCCTGTGGGCGATACAGTTCTCTTCAAATAACTGTGTGCTGAGTATATTCAGATCTTTGTTCCTGTGTGAAAAATCTGTCAGCAAAACAAAACATGGTTATTTTTTACGCGTTCTGGGCAAAGATCAGTGGTGACAGTGATGGATGACACTTCACTTCAAAATAAAATCTGAGGACAATAAACAAACATTAAATTGTAATACTGGATTTAAACTTCAGCTTCGTTAGACTGCGCTATGAAAAGGCCTTAATGCCGTGACACACTGTGTCAGAAGACACAGCAGGGGAAACTGGGAAATCATTTGTTTTCAAAAGCGTCTGCGGAGCTCCGGGTTCACGCGTATTAGCAGGACACTGTATCTTTACATGCTCATTAAAACAAGACACAAAGTGAGGCACGACTGGTCCTCAGTTTGTTATTAGTTCCTTTTAAAGCTGCAGTGTGTAATGTTTGCACTCTCTGTTGCCAAGATTTCAGGTTATTTTACGCACTTTTCATTAGGTTTGCTGAAGTCAAATGAAGTCACACTGACATTTTCCGGAAAATCGAACGTGACAGCTCCAATTATAAATCATTATTATAAACTTACCATTGTGAAACCGATCTGTTATGTACTTGCTCAGCAACTGATTTTAGTTTATTTGTAATTGAAAAAGTTATGGATTGCAGCTTTAATTGGTTCCGAAATACCCGGTTGCCATTTATCAAGTTAATATTCGGGACAACAAAACAAGCTTCACATTTTAAGAAAGCAAACAAACAAAACAACTTTATCCCCCCATGCCGTGTTTGTTTTAATGTAAACATGTCTGTTTCCATCGGAAACGACCCCATAGTGCTGTGAAGGAATCGAGCAGGCCCCTCCTCACCCCAGAAACGCTAACCGCCGACGCTAAACGGGGAGTTTCATCCTATGGGCTCATTATCCTGCCGGGTTCATCGCCGATAATAAAGATTTCTTGGGCTTTGAGACTTCTGAATTCAGAGGAAATTACACTGAGCAACAGGGAGCGCATGACTCTAAATGTTTAATTACGCCAGATAAAAACAAGGGGATCAATCACTCACAGCAATGAGAGCCCCATGAGGCCTCTGCTGCGACTCGTACCCGGAGCCATCGGCCTAAAATGAGTCCACAGGAATTAAACTCAAGATGAGGCACCAAAGATATTTACTGAAAAACTACTTTTATATTTCACCTTCAGCACGACTGGAAAACCGGCTGATAATAAAAGAATATCACGCACGAGATCTCCCAATGTCTCTGTTCTTCTCTGGACAGCAATGAGACAAACTGGAGAACAAACAGAGATTTTCTGCTTCTCAGCAGTTTTACTGTGGTCTCAAACTGAGTTTCAGGAGAGATCTAAATCATGTCATAAACTGCTCAGATTAGTCTGCAATGAAAATCAAAGATTTTAACATAAACATACAATATTTTGTATCACAGCTCTGCTTTACACATTCTTTTAATGTCTCTGTACTCACACTGTACCGAAAACTTTATTCTGCAGTTGCCTCATTTGCTTCTCTTCATCTGTGTTTATTTCAGGAGAAACATCACATACAGTTGATGAAGCTCTGTGTTTTGAAGAAGATGTCGACGCGTTACATTTTTTCAGGTCTGCAGACGACTGAAATGCCAATCACAAACAAAACACAACAAACAAACATGACTTCAGAGCACAGAGTTTTATCGCTGGATTAGTGATGAGCGTTTCTATCCCAGATCCTGGATCACAAAGGTCTTTAAAGGGACGGTGCCAGAGTGTAAAGCTAGAAGATGGAAGTGACAGCCGATGAAAAAGGAGAGGAACTGAGGTCTGGGCAGGAGAAGATGGCGGTGTGTCGGCGAGGCTCCAGTAAGAGAATTGATGCGTGTCTCTTGAGTGTCGTGCTCAGTTCTGGTTACCGTCACAGAGCCCTTACAGTACTTCCTCACAGCTTCCATTAAAAACTCGCTCACTTCTCACCCCAAAACCGCCCCAATTTCACCTCAAAATCCAATATCATGCCCATAAAATCTTTCTGAGTGAAAAGAAAACTCAAGTGCATTTTAAAAAGGCTACGATATTTCACAGTGGTGTCGTATACAGAATCCAGAACCGAGGCGCTCTGCAGGGGCCTGTTCAATTTTAGTGCTTAAAACACTTAACAGCATGGCGTAAAGAATGACACACACACGGCAAGTTGTTATAGTGTGAAAAATGCACACCAAAAAGTTATATAATGAAGTCTAAACATGCAAATTGTCCTTGTGTTGTCTTAGTATTGTATTGCAAATTGTCCTATGCTGGCTACCGTTTTCTAAAAGTTCTCTTAAAGTTATTAGTTAACTGTTCTTAAACTTTATTTTTTAGCATTTAAAGAGTTTGAATAACGTTCCTATACATATACATAACCTATACATAACCAAACAATAATGTTAACACAATGTCTAAAAAACTAGATGTTTTGAATGTTACTAGAATGTTTAAAACAAAAATTTTAACGCTTCTGTTGCTTAAAGGAAACGTTAGGGAAACATTCTTACAACCTAAAATGGTTGGATGGGTTGTTTCCATTCACTGAGCAGTGGGTATAAGTGCCGTGTGTGTGTGTGTTTGTGTGTGTGTGAGTGTGTGTGTGATTTCTCCTACAGTGTCACATGCTGCAGAAACTGAAAGAACATTTGAAAATGTGTCATTGATTTGGCAACGTCGCAGCGTCAGTCACGTAAATATCGCATCACTCGGACGTAAACATTAAACGTTTGCCAAATATAATGACACGCCAGCAAACCGAGCAGAATGAATGAGACAAATTAAAAGATTCTTCTTTTTGGGACGAATCAAAGCCAGTGAATGTACAGTTTGAGTGGAGTTCTCTTCCTGAGGTAAACACATGCTAAAATGCGAATGTGAGTCAGTCTGAACCTCCGAGGAGAAGCTCAGGGTTTCATTTCTGTTCCTCTTGTAAAAATGTGACAGCAGCGCGGCGGTTTCACACACTCAGATGAGTGTCACGTCCAGTGATATGATCCTGTAATGAAGAGCACGCTGCACGGAAATGTGCCGCTGATCTGCAGGTCTCTTCATGTGGAGAAAAGCCAAATGTGAAAATTTAACACGTCTGCCATAATGCATGAGTCTCTCTTAATGTAGTTTCACAAGCAGCCCAGCTTGAAGACCTAACAAAGCTTTTGTTTCAAAATTTGGCCTTAAGACATCACAGACACTTGTTTTACTTGTATTACCATGTAGATGTATAATTTACTTAAGAATAATTGGTTATAGGGCTGCCAATTTAACGTGTTAATTCAGTGTAATTAATCACAAGTAACGGGACATTTTATTGTATTATGAGAACAGACCGGAAGTGACATGCTTTTGAAGTTTAGCGTCTTTAAACATGATTTTGGCTGATCGCCACTGTGCACCACTGTAACCATAGTGACAGTGACGTAAAATATCAAAGATGGCGTCACCCATCACTCAATTCAAAACAAAGGTAACGAACAGTAAGTAAACAGTGACGTAACGTGAAGAGTTAGTGACAATAAACAAGTGAGTTTAGTTACTGTTTGGTGTGTGTGAATTATGGTGAGTATTTAGCTGATGATCTATTAATAATAATATTTTTACTGTTTTTTAATCAACATTATTTTATGTAGTGCCTTTAAAAGGGCATGTCAAGATACTTTACATAAGAGTTATATTTGAGAGTTATATCTTGTAAGATGTAAATGCTGCCATATATTGTGTCAGTTTACATTGGGCTCTGGTTGCACACCTGCCCGTGTAGAGGAATCTGATTAAGCAGGTACAGTGATGACTGCATATCTCTGGTTTAGACATTCTGGCCAGGCGTCTGATTTATGGATAACATTCATTCCCAACTGAACGTTTCCTTTCACTGTAACACAGAGGGGGCAAAGGTCAAGCTGTGAACAGAACATACAAATAATAAGCAAGCCCCATAAGCAAGCCCTCAGTCTGCTTAACACCTTCTGGGCATAAATATCCAGTGACAAGCAATAATTTTGCAGTGTCAGCACTGACGGAGCGAGTGCATGATGAGATTGCTGGAGTCCCCTGACAGTGAAGCATCCACAACAGCAGGAGAGAGCGAGAGTTTAGTCTAACAAACCCTGTTTCTCCATCAGATTTTGTGTTGCTTATATACATTTACTGAAAGCCACTGGAGTGGCAGATTTTCCAAACAGCCTTCACTGGTTTTTAATAATCAGAAAATGATTTGCATGAGAGGGCATCCAGTTTACATAGCTAGTTGCTTTTGTGTGTGTTTGTTTGTGTGTGTGTGTGTGTGTGTGTGTGAGAGAGAGTTATTTAAAACCAGATTTAGTCGAAGGAGCATAGACATAGACTTCATTCTCTCTCTCTCTCTCTCTCTCTCTCTCTTATTTTCACTTTCTCTTTCTTTCTGTCTCTCTCTTTAAGTTTCAAGTTTCACTGAGTTTTATTGGAAGAGCAAATAATGATATTACAAAAGCTGTAGCTGTTGCTCAATCTCTCTCTCTCCTTCACATCATGTTTTATATTTCATGTTCTTTTCTCTGTGTAATTGTAACTGATATGCGAGTCATGTTCCACAGTAGCAGTAACACATATGTTCATAAACCCACGTTCACTCTTGCTGTTTCCCCTCAGAAAGGAATTATTCGAGGTAGGATTGCCAGCTCTCCATTATAATTTGGAATCGCCCTGTATTTAAAGAACCATCAATATTAAATCCATATAATATTAAATTGATTTAAATTGAACGTCAGTGTAAAATGCTACAGGTTAGAATGAAACTCAGCTTTCATATTTTTCATATTTCATATTTGTATGCTTTCATGTAAATTCTGTGGAAGCTGTAATATTTTTAACTTTCAGTAAATTTCTAATGCATTTCATTTCTGATGTCTGAAAGCTGATTTTTGTTCATTTTCTACCCAAACAAATGATGGACTGCTGCTTTTTAGTGCACTCGTTAGTGATTTGTCTTTTAAGTCATTTCAACACCTTAAAATTGCTGAAGATACTTTTTTAACCCAGTTACATTGACTGTTCTGATGGCATGTATGTCATTTAAACACATCTGTGTTGTTAGGGGTGTGAAAATGAAAACGTGGTGTTGTATCTGTCACACGCTGATGTTTTGGGATTGTTTACTGTTGCTCAGTCTGTCAGCTGCTGCCTGAGGTACTTCTTTCTTTAATAAAACATCTCAGAGTCAGTGATGCCATTTGGATACAGGAAGCTGTGAGTCTGGCCTCTGCACCCTGCGCCTCGCCTCTCTCTGTCCCTTGAGTGCGTTTCAACCCACATGCGTTTAAAGGAATTCTATTTGCCGGACGCCCGCGTGTGTGTACGTGTGTGTGCAAGCTTGTTGAATTGACACATGACCAGGCGAAGGAAAGTTGTTTATCGCCAGATGAATATCTCTTTAGCTAGCACAAGCCGCCAGGCAAATAAACTCAGCGCATCAAATTTAAATAAATGCTTTTGTTACACCTGTACAGACGAGGATGTTCACAGCAGTGAAGCAGATGCTGATGAACCCATGTGTCCGTGCTGTGAGGTGCTAAAAAAAACAATAAAAAAACGAGTCGTCCTTCTACATTTGGTTATTAGTTGCGGCCTGAAACAGAGATAATCGTATGAAAATAACATGCTGAACGCGCAGGGCTTCTCTTGTGTGGAGTTAGAGGGGTTTGGAATGACTCGTTATTGTGGATGTTCATCAGCTGTAAGACAGCTAATACATCTTCATTTCTTCTGAAAGTCAGTTTCAATTATGTGGTGAGAGCACAACCTCTTGCTTTGCTCTCGCAGCACGCGACACTCTCACCTTAATTGCTGCTGTCAAAAAAGAAATGAGGGTTCTAAACCAAAAAACAAAGAAGGCGGATGAATGTTTCATTACTCGTACGTCTTTGTGCCGAGCTCGCCGGCCTTGAAGGGTGCAGACGGTATCAGCCGGGGTTTTGTACGAAATTCTCACCTCGCCTTGAGAGAAAGAAAAGAAGAATGAAAGATACGGAGGAAGAGAGAGAGTGCCATTCTCTTTTTCTCTCCTCCCCCCTCCGTTTGTCCTGTTTCCCAACCGGAGAACCTTGATTTGCTTTGTTTCATGTTTAATGGGTCGTTGTTTGTCGCATTGAACAGCTACAGTTTGATAAAGAATTATTTGTTATTCTTGCAGTAATTGCAACATGCGCAATATGTCGCAATACGGCCCAGCTGTGTGGAACGCGGGTCTTTCTGTGCGCTGCATGACAGAGGCGTCAACAGGGGGCAGTAGATCGCTTTCTTTGGCGTGAGTTGCAGCGTGTCTGATTCCTTTGTCTGTTTGCTGTTAAAAGCCGGTTGCCAAACAGAGCTGCTTTCTTTTCCCATTTACCTTGAATATTGAGCGTCATATTAATATGATTGATGTGATCTTTATCAAAGGGACTTAGTTTGAGTGTCTAAGCAGCAGCGCATGTGGCGGGAAAATTGCTCTTTTATATTAAAAGAATGAAGCATCTATTCACCTGCATGTCCTGGAATCAGTACAACAGGGTTGAGTAGCAACAAAAATTATGTTTATCAACAGATGCATCATCATTGTGACGTTTAATGCAATAAAACACTGATGTAAGCTGTAGTTCTCCTGATTAGTCTCTGTTAAAGGTGAGTGGAGAACCCCAGAGACCAAACCTGTTCTGCTGTGAGTTTATCGTAACAGATATTTTACACAGTACAGTCAGAAAAAGTGCTGGAATTTGTGTTGTTTAATGAATCCATTCCTCTATTCCAGTGGGAATAATCTCATATCTGAAGAAAGCAAACCTCAATGAACAAGTAAAAAACATAGTAACAAACTTTAAATATCATTTTGGGCCTTCGTAATTGGAAACGTCAGCTTTAAATATCTAATAATGCCAGTGTGGGGCGTGTGGAAGCTCAGAGCTATAAATCTATCTGTGTTAAATCAGACACATTTATTGTTATCATGGATTTGTTTCTAGACAAAATCAGTTCAACTCCAATTCTTTACAATTTGATTATGAATTTGGTTATTATCCTGACAAAACGCGATGTTAAAAAAGACTATGAGACTAATACATGTCTGTAAGTGTAGACAATCAAATAAAACCTCTCTTTTCTCTGTGCCTTCAGGTCTGGAGAGAGGAGCGCGTACAGTTTTGAGATGAGGACAGTAGTTTTTCGGTGGGGTAACGGGGGCCAGGGCCCTTCAGGGACTAAGAGCTCAGAGCTCAGGGTGCTTGTAGTACATCAGATCTGCCTCAATTAATCCAACATTTGGTGGCTGAAATCCACGAGTCAGTGCATTTGTGTGGCTCAAATCTAATTATTCTCTTCCTTCCTTTGAGCCAGAAAGAGAGAGAGAGAGAGAGAGAGTGGTCATTCACAGTCACGTAGCTATTGGTTTTGTTATGCTGTGATTTCTCTCTCTCTCTCTCTCTCATTCGCCTGCTCACTCAGAACCCCCTTCTACCCCCACCTATTTCTCTCTCACTCATTCTCCATCTCTCTCTCACACACACACACACACGCCAAATACACTCTCTCTCCTCCTCTGCTCTCTCTCTCTCTCTCTCTCTGTCTCTCTCTCCTCTGATTCAGTCGCTCTTATGCTGTAAGTTCATTTACGGTGTCAAGCAACAACTGGATCGGAAGTGGGCAGCGGGTTTTGATCCCTTTGTCAGCCCTTCCTCCTCACGGGTGCGTACTGCTTCCACCTGCACCGCACAGGACTGGCTGCTCGGCTCTCTCTCGCCTGCACACGAATCCTCCGCAAGCCCCGCGGAGCAGAAGAACCATCGCTGGGTTTATCACCATCAGGCATCGCACCTTGCTGCCGCTTGAGCTGGGCGGGCAGCGAAACGAGACGCTGCAGGTTTGAACGGGGTGAGTCTCGTGCACGTGTGGACGCCTCTGTTGACTGTTATCTATTCTTTTGGCATTATTTTGTCTTTATTAAAGGAAAAATGGCAAACGAGACTTTGGGTAATTGTTGTGTGTGATGTCTACGCCCCTGTGATTCATTATCACATGTATTGATTTTTTTGTCAGTGATTGCATGATGTTTTTTTTAACCTGTATATATCTGGTGTCGCCCGGGTTGCACTTCTTGTTGCTTGATGTCAAGTGTGTGATATGACATTACCATATTCATGGACTCCATTCAATTAAATTGCAATCAGGGAAGGTCCTGCTCCAAGTGTGTGTTTGTGTGTGTGTGTGTGTGTGTGTGTGTGTTTTCAGTGTGGAGTGGAATAGGCTAGTGCAGATCTTGCGTGGAGAAATGGAGGCGTGGAGAGAGAGGCAGAGAATACAAATACGTTCTCATATCTTCGCTGCTGAAAAGTAAAAAAAAAAACAGCTAGCCGACAGCGTGTCTTTTCCATCACGATCAACAGATCTCACGTGAAGATCCATCAGTAGAGTGGAATGCAAAACACTGCTGGACCGAAAATAATATATATAATTCAGAGAGAAAGAGGCGAGCCAGAGGAACTGGCTCGTCCCAAAAATACAGAATTCATGCATGAAGGCCATTGATTAACTCCTACAGGTCTGGGAGGGGGGTTTGGACCGGGGTCTGGTCCCTGGCTGCTGTGTTGAGTTTAACTGTGTGTGTGCGTAGCCTCAGAAATGGACAGAGAAAGCAGGAGCCCTGAGGCTGTAGCGCTGGGGGAGTGTGTCCTGCGTCAGGGTAGCTGTGTGTGTGTGTGTGTGTGTGTGTGTGTTTCAGCAGGCTGTTTCACTGATGGTTTCTGTATGGTGGCTTTTGTTGCGTTCTGTGTCTGTGTCCAGATTCTCCATCTCTGATTCTGTCTCTCTCCGTCCCTCCATCTGCCTCTCTCAGAGTCTTCTCCAGTTTCCTCTTCTTTATTCTGTCTGTCTCTTTATTGGGCTTTACGTGTGGAAATCAGCATGTCATTTAGCAGCTGTCTAATGATAATAAATTGATCAGTAAAAAAAAGATTTAGGTATTTGTAAGGATGTGCACCATAATTAAATTTTTGGCACATAAAGTGTCATTTTAAAAGTAAATAATTTCTTGCATAAAATGGAAGAAAATATAATAACCATATTTTGTGTCGTTTGCTAATATTCATAAAAAAATAAAGATTGGCAAAATTATTTTTTATATATGAATATAAATGTTATTTTGTTGCTTTTTAAATTCCTTTTTAAATTGTGAGCCATTTTTCCTTTTTAAATTGTGAGCCATTTGGATATATTTTACCTAAAATATTTGTAAAGAATTTGTATTTGTAAATGAAGCAAGATTTTAAAATGTTTGGAAAAAATAAACTTCATGAAAAAGACCAAAAACAGTAAATAAATATTAAAATAAAAGAAGACATGCATCAAAGTTAAATAGCCAACAAAATGAATTGTTTGAGTTGTAGAATTTGTATTCGTACTAGCTGATGAAAACACTTTTTTGTATTTATTTGTGTCACCTTAAAATAACATTTTAAGCTGTATATATTACATTTCTGTGACCTCACATTGTAACAAAGCAACAAAATTCTTAAAACACTGAAAACTGTCGATGCTTTCGAAACAGATTCTGATATATTGTATAAAAGCACAAACTAGTCTCTGTGTAACAGGATGCAATTAATATACATTACAAGTTGCATTTTCATCAAAGAAAAAAATGCAGAAGGGGGCCCCACCCCCTTCTGTCTTTATGTTCTGTTTCCCCTCCCTCTGTTGTACTCGAGTGGGGAGGGGGTTCTCCATGCTTCATTAGAGTCCATCTCTCCGTATAGAATTCTCTTCATGGTGCTAATAGACTGTTTGCCTATTTTATTCCTCTTTTCTGTATCATTTAGACAGATGAGATGATGGGGTGTTCCGTGCAGAGTTAGATCTTGAGCTGATCTTCTGCTCTCCCCTAACCCTGCTGGTCACTGTGTTTTAGGTGAACCCCATACTGTGGACTATCACCTCCAGGATTGTGGTGGAAAGCATGGAAGCTCACCGGAGGACCTCAACAAGGGCCGAGCCCTCAAGGTCCTTGCATCTCAGGTGAGTGTACGCTGTTGGGGGGGGATTACCCACAATCCCCCTCTCTACCTCACCCCACCCCCCTTAGTTCCAGAGCTGATTCATTAATGCACCTTTCTCCCTGTCGCCCTGTGTGAGCACAGATTTCTGGGGGGCAATAAGCAAAACAAAAAAAACACACTTATCACATATTCCCTCTGAGGCGTATTCTGAAAAACATGCACTGTTAATTTCTGTTTGCAGACGAATCGCTGAGGGGCCGTTGCCTTGCGCTACAAAGCTTCAATCAATTGTTTTGAAAGAGGTTTCCGTTGTGAAACAGGCGGCGGACGACGCCGGCGGTTCTGTTGTGTATCTCTGTTAAAGACTCTCTTCGGTGACGGGTATTCTTGGGTGGATAATACGGCTCTCGTTGTTATTGCTTAAGAATACGCGTAGTCGAGGAGGGTCATGTCATCTGCACTGGATTAGACGGCCGGCCGGCCCTGCGCTCACACATACGTTTGCGAACGCTGAGGTTCACGCCCACAATCGCACTGAGTCAGCAATGCTGCACTTCCTGTCTGTGTGCGATGCTTGTGGGGTGTCGATTCTCCGGCGACTCCCACCGAACACGCTTTCCCTGTACGTCAGCCAGCCGAATCAGAAAGCGAAGGACGGATTAGTATTCGTGTGCTGTTTCTTTGTAGATCAGAGTTTGTGATTTTTGCTTTTGAAATTGGTTTGCTTAACCCACCCATAGGTTTGGTAAAGGAAGGCGTGTATGCGAACAGGCTGGGCGGGGTTGTAGATGCAAATGTGTGTGTGTGTGTGTGTGTGTGTGTGTGTTTATGCCATATATTATTTTCCCAGCAGCACACTCCACCTTTTCAATGCAAATTGATTTTGAAATGACATTTATCGTGCTGGGTTTCCATATGGAAGTTCATACCTTGAGGAGGGCAGGAAAAAAATGAACTGATATGTCCACAACGCCAGTGACAGCCAAATGTATGCGCTGGTGGGGAGAGGGATTGTAACGGAACACGCTGCAGATAAACTGTTACCACAGGCTTAGATTGACTGCGGCGCCGCTCGACATGTACACACACACACACACGTCATGAATATGTATCAGCTTGCGTGTCACCAGTGCATTCAAATGTCCATGAAAATCCATTTTAAAAACCTAATAGGATCTACTTGACTTATAAAAGCGTACAATCAGACGTATCGCGTCTTATAAATAAACATGAGATTTTTTTCATATGTTTTATTTATCTCTAAAACTCATTGTTTTCCTTTATTTTTTCCATAATGACGTGAAATGACAAAATCATGGTGTTTGGACCGGCCGTTGATGTATTGACGTGGACGATTTGTGAATCTGCAAACATTTTAATTCCTTCTTCATTCTCATTTAGCCCGTTTAAACGATGTATTAGCATTTCAGATAGACTCAAAGCACCAATCAGCCGCCGCTGTCCTTGATCGCTCTGTAATTATCGTTTATTCCTCTGTGTTTAAATGAATAGAGAGAAAAGAGAAGCAGACAGAGAGAGCAGAAGGAAAACAATATCATGTTTAGCCACCAGGGGACCCAAACAGCTGAGAACAGCAGAGATCAGATCACGATGCAGTCTGTTAGGAACTTTGATGGCAATGTCTGGTGTGTTTGTGCAGTTAAATAAGCCAAATAAAAACAAACATGTTCTGTTTGTAGTTGTTAAAGCTGTTTAGTATGTTTATCAGGTTTAGCAGATATTTTAGCATGTATATTTTATGCATCCCATTTCATTTGTAATTTTTTAAATTTCATCAAATATTGATTTTTTTGGTCATTTATGCTAAGCAGTGCCTAGGAGGATAATAAAAAAATTAATATGTCATATGCTTATCGTTTTAATTTACAATTATATATACTGTATATAC
>JAZGTJ010000090.1:0-193850 GCA_036877575.1 Botia almorhae | reverse complement strand
ATTTGAAACACTTTGTAATTTTTCAGTAGTATTATTGTACAGAGTAGCCGTCTCACAGCTCTGATGTTTGGTAACATACTGATACAGTCACACTCTGATCTGATGTGTATTGATGATGTGGAGTGAATCAGCTCTTGATTCACTCGTGATGTTGTGATGACATCATCCAGCCCTTCGCAGCTTCATTTACTGAAATGATCTTCATGTGCTCGTGTTTTTACTGTTACTCCCACTCGTATCATTAATAAAGCTTGATTTAAATTCCATTATAAATTTGCACTTGTATATTTTGTCTCTTATTTAAATATAGATCATAAATATGTAAGCAGAAATAAAACTAATCTAAATGATGAAATACATGTGCGAGCAAACAATAACCAACAAATCGACATGAGATGATGAAAAAATATGCATAGAAATATTGTGATTAAAACTCTATTTACCTAATTATCATTTTGAATATATTTAACACCCTACTGCTCTTATTGTGCTTCAATAACTGCTTCACATCATGTCGAGAATTTATTAAGATAAATAAATTTAACATGGCAATGAAAAGTTAAAACTGTCATGTCTGTTTTATAGAATCTTTTAAACTCTCAGCTGTTGGCCAAACTCATCAGTGGCTTTTAATTCACCCTGTATCATAATATTTCAAGTCAATACATGACTCATAAAATACATAAAATGTTTGTATTATAAATTATAGATTAAATTATAGATTGTCATCGTATTATGAATAAGACAGTGGATGATTTCTCAGGCAGACTGTTGTGTCTCTCTCTCTCTCTCTCTCTCTCTCTCTCTCTCTGTGTCTGTTCTGATTATTCTACTGTACGATTAACAGTTGTTCTTCATTTCTCTTTGTTCTGTTCTGTCTCACACCGTTGAATTCACAGGTTTTAAATTACAACCCTAAAATTTTGGAGTGATATTTCTTTCCAAACCAAACGGAGCTGTAATTAATTTGGGGTTCTGTGAGACATTCACTAGAAGTGAGGCATGTTCATCCAGAAAGGCTTTTATCAAAGAGAAACCTGCATCTACTGTCAGCTCACAGCGCAGCACGAACCGATTGTTCATTTATTTCGCTCTGTGTTCGAGAAAAGACCTAATTGAGGATGCTGTCAGTTGTTCATTAAAACAGTTATTAGTTAAATACTGCTTGCACACACACTGGATGAGTGAGATGCTCGTCCTCTGTTTACTGTAAAGTTTACGAGGTGATTTAAAGCAAAACTACAATCCTCAGTTGTTTATTCACTTGAGCGTGCAGTATGCAGTTTTGTGATAAAGGATTTTTTCTTTGGCAATATATAATTCATCTTTGACTAATGAATATTCACTTGACTAATTGGTTAACTCTTTGCGGTCGTGTATTTGGACCTGCTGAGTAGTTTTTTATGAGCTCATCATCCTTACGCGAGCTATTTACTGGATTTGACCCATTTCCTTGTGTATGATGTAATGATGTTCCAGCATCCTCTGGCTTTCTTCACCACCATAATGTGGTTTTTCACAAATCTGATTAGGGGCATTAATCAATTGAACATGTGCTGCGTTAGCATACAGGAAATGCAGCTACACTTGCAGTCTGAAGGTTGGACACACTCGACTAACTGATGTTGGTCTTTAAACCCTTTTGATCTGAAAGCTGATGCATAAATGCTTAAAATTTGTTCTGTTGATTCTTTAGGAAACAGAAATGTAGGGCCTGTTTAGACTCATAATATACCCATTTCCCATTTTATATTAATACAGAGAGCTGACATTACCCACAATTCCTGGTACAGTATTACAACCTCGCTCTGTATTCCTCCATGTGTGTGAGGCAGGTTATCGTGTGTATAATTTTAAAGATTAATTTTTGGACGGGAGGTAAAATGCTAGTGAAGTCAAACGCGCAGATATCTTTAATAAAGTTGAACTGTGGATGAGTGTTGACGCTGGTTTAAATAGCAGCCTATAAAAAGTACCCACATCAGTGACTCGCTGATAGAAGCTTAGCAATCTGTTTAAAAAGCAATTTATTTCCACAGTATTGGAGCTGGTGCGGACTGAACGCGGGAGAGATCTTCCATTTCCAGATTCTCAGTGGACACCACTCATCTTATTCTGGTGCAATCACTCCCTCACCTCATCTTTTCTCCTTTATCGTTCCTCTCTTCACAAACTCTTGTGACTTATATTCCTCCTAGAGCGTTACGTAAAAACACTTTCGGTCTGAAAAATCGCTTTAGAGAGCAGCGGCTTTCCGGGAAAACACAGTTAAGGGCTCTCAATAACAGCGGGAAATTAAATATTAGATCCGGAGATATCACAAACTCTAAAGCGTAAAGTTACTGTACGCATTTGGCTATTTATTTTATCAGTATATTTGTTCCCTGGCATTCGAACCCAGAACCTTGGTGTTGCAGGCGCCATGCTGTACTGTTTAAGGCATAGATGTGCACTTTACACAATGTGCTGTACAGTTACAGGTGCTTATTTGTTTATGAGGTGTGTGTGTGGGGTATGTGTGTGGCTGGCCTTTCTTCAGATGTGGAGTAATAATTGATTATTTCACCATTCATCTCTTCAGCTCACACACCGCCCGGTTAACTGCTGTCTCTCCAAAGACGCGCGGGTAACGAGGGCAGGTCTGCTGCTAGCTCTGAGCTCTCTCCTCAGAGAGAGAGGCTGTGA
Source organism: Botia almorhae (assembly GCA_036877575.1). NCBI lineage: Eukaryota > Metazoa > Chordata > Actinopteri > Cypriniformes > Botiidae > Botia > Botia almorhae. The sequence goes on along the minus strand of JAZGTJ010000090.1, from coordinate 191,165 downwards.
TTAATCAGATCCCCTAAATGCTGCCTGGCCCCCCTGAGACCCTCCTGCAGAGAGAGGCTCTCAGGTCCCCACCTCCCACAATCACCCAGTCTTCAATCTTCACACAAGCCTCATTGTCAAAAGCAAAGGTGGAGAAAAAATCTCACAGCGGTTCTGGTGGAGTGCGGGAACACATCTCCTGTCTGCTCACTGCTGTATTCAGAACCCGTCTCACTGTCTTAGACGCGCTCGTGGTTGTGTCACGTATATTTTGTTTGTTTCTTTCTTTTTGTTCAGCATTAAACGCGTGTCCTTGTGAAGAGTCTGAAAGATCTGTCCTCATTTGCCGTGTTCCATGTGGAGAAGTGTGTTTTGTTTTTTTGTTTGGAAAACATCGTCATTCTGATTCGTGGCATTTAAAATGACAGAATGAGAAAAATCTCATTTCTACATTTGTGTGGTACGCTAAATGACTGTTGTTTTATAGTTACTGCTCTTGGAATTGCCTTGAAAACAAAGAGATAGGTTACAACTTTCTGTCTACAGACAGAAAGACAGATTTACAACATTCACACACACACATTAAATGAAAGAGAGAGAGAGAGAGGTCTTTAAACTACATTATCCATAAAATAATGTATTTAAATTGCTTGTTGTAGAATAGGTGGTTGCTCTCTGGTTGTTTAAGAACAGTAGATTGTCATTCAGAAAATAAAAAAATCAGCTAATATAAATAATGTTTATGATAAAAGAATCGTGTTTTTTTATTGATACGTTTTTAATGCAAATACGATTGCTCTTGAAGTCTCTCTAGTCACCCTCCCAGTCTCTACTGCTCGTCTCCTACAACCAAAGCCAGTAACACACTGGTGTGTCATTCAGATGTAAAACAGAGGCGTCCAGACACTTGTCCACAGACTGACTAATCTATTCAGTCCCAGGACACAACCTCTCCTGCATGCTGCCTCACTGTGTGACTAACACAACCGTCTGCAAACAGCAGCAGGAGAATATCAAATGTTCTTTCAGGCCGTGTTAGACTCGCTTTGAAGGTGAACGAGAAAGAGAGAGAGTTCAGGAGTTTTCCCTGCTATGTTCAAGGTCTTGCGATAAGCGACTGTCTGTGATATCAGACTGTCTGTTGGAATGATCTTCAGAGAGCTCGGAGGTGTTATTCAGAACGTCTGTCCTCTGTCTGACCCTGTGAGATATCCGTCTGTCTGCACTCGTCTCTTTTATCAGTGTTTCATCTCCACGTCCGGATGTCATTTAATGTTACTGCAGGGCTCCAAAAATTCACGAACATGTCGGGATTGTGTGTGTTATTCCAGAAAACATTGTGCTGATGTTAGAAACACATTTGCATCGCGTTTGTTTATGTGTATGAAGGAATAGGTCCATAAGACAGACAGACAAATGCAAAGACTATTATTGTAATCAATAAAAATTAAAAAAGAATACACTCTGCTAATATGAGACATTTGGATCATGTTTAATCCAAAGCAACTTACAGTGCAGGTTCAGAGCTACATGTCATCAGTGTGTGTGTTTAAAACACACACACCTTTGCACAGCTTATGCAATGCTGCCGGCTGAGCTACAGGAACAGCCCTTCACACACTGGGTTACAGTCACAGCACTTAAACGAAACAAATGCATTTAACATCACTCAGAAGATCACGTCCCTCCCCAGCCACAGAGCATGCAGACACACACAGACACACAGATGAGTGTGAGGTTGTGTGCTGGACACACACACAGTCATTGTGACTCTTCACTTCAGAATGAACTCTAATGGCGGCCCACTCTCCCTCTCTCTATCTCCACTCTGACCTCTCTCTCTCTCTCTCTCTCTCTCTCTCTCTCTCTCCTCACGCTGGTGTGTGAGTCATGCTGTCAGTGAGTGGGACAGAACAGTGGGAAGCACTTAATGAAGGTCTTGTTTAGTAATTCATTATTGATGATGTCTGTTTTCTCCCACTGATGCATTATGGGGCAGATTTTCCTCTTCTGAAGACCACGAGTCTCACATCTAAAATAAACTTTTTTTTTAAAGATCAGGATGAGCCCCACACACTTAACAAACGAAACTGGTTTATTGTATAGACGTCATTCTGATGACAAAAACAGCTTCATGATTCCAGCTGTACATTCTTTCCTGATAAAGGTTTTTGGAAATATGTGCCGGCACATTTTTACCCCAGTTAATAATTAGTGTGGTTTTACTTTTAAAGCTATTTTCACCATCATTGTCTGAAATACTGGCCTTTTATAAATTATGAAATCCAAAACTATTCATGAAACATCAGGAAAGGAAAAGGTGACATTCAAACGAATCCCAACATCATGTGTATATGTGAATGAATTTATGGGGAGCACTTGGTCCTGAGGACACGGCTGAAGTTTGGGTTTAAATCTTGCTCAAATGTGTGTCAGAGGACTTTTATTGTGTTTATTTCTTGACCCAGGAGAAAAATATATGAGGCTAAGTTGGGCTGGTGTCCCTTAAGTGTTTGTGTGTGTTTGTACATAAACAATGTAACACAAAAATATGAGTGTTCGTCCTCCTTGTTGCATTAAAAGTCATAATTGCAGATGTGGACCGGATCATAATGAGAGCATGACACTCTCTCACTCTCTCTCTCTCACTTTTTCTCTCTCTCACTCTCTGTCTTTCTTACTTTCTCTCTCTCTTACTCTCACTCTCTCTCTTTCTCTTTCTCTCTCTCTCTCTCTCTCTCAGGTTAAACAGCAGCAGATGGAGAGCATCACCAGCTTCGTTTGTGAGCAGAATTAATTAGCAGTCACTACAGCTGACACATCACTTTTACACTGACCTGCAGTTAAGAATAACACTGTGTGTGAGTGTGTGTGTGTGTGTATGTGAGTGTTTGTATGTGAGTGTGTGTGTGTGTGCGTCTCATTGGCAGCAGCCCGGCCTGCTTGATTTGTAATTAAAGTTTCTTTGCTCTCTGAGGTATTGTGGAACTACAGTGGAAACCTGAGGTACATGTGACGCTCACACGCATATTTTAATATCTGATACATGTAACGCAATAGCTCAGCTCTGAAACCCAGTGAACTGTCTTGCCGTCCCAAGTGAAATAGATGAGAAACACTCTTTATAGACAGCTGAACTATGTTCAGTATATGAAACTAAGACGTGTGATAAGCGCGGTGATACCTGGGGGAATGTACCTACTTTACATAATAAAAGCAGTTACACTTAGCATCGCTTAGCCTTCTTTATCCTTAATTTGGTTCCCGGCGGACATCTTTGTTGACAGTTTAACACCTGCAGCTAGTGTTCACACTCTGTTTGCTGTCTATGTAGGCAGCTCTCGAGGTTTTGGGACAGAGCAAATGTAAGAGTTTCAGACAAAACTCAACTGTAACACGTCTTTGTGCTTTATGCCACCCCAACTCCCAGCATGCACTGGGGGAGTAAAAGTGAGAAGATGTGTTTTCTGGGCTGCTGTGGCCTCGCTAGATGTTGCAGATTATTTCCATGAAGTTTCATCATGATGTTGGGACACTGAACTCTATGGAAATCTGCCGAGAATTTTGTGTTTGACTTTGGCACGGGAACTCTCATCTGTGTGTGTGTGTGTGTGTGTTTGAATGAATATTCGTTTGAGACAGTAAACAGTTGTATTGTTTTGTTGATGTTTATTGTGTAATAATTTCATGTCCGTGTTGATATATATGACAAATATGAATAGCATGGGAATCCTTTACATTTCTGGGCAAAGTGATTTTGAAAAAGGGAAATCTGTTTTGTGTTCAGTTGTTTGCATACAGTGACTGTGTTTCAGTGATGTGTGAGCTGCAGAGGTTCATAAATACAGCGTTCGTGTGGAATCTTTCACAGTTAAGTGCGCCGTACCGACGTGAACTGAATGTGTGAAGTATGAAAGTGTGTGGAATGCAGAGCGGCCCGGGCCGGGTTCTGCTCGCCGTGTTGATTGTTAATTAGATGTCATGTGGGTTTACAGCGCATTCCGGACTCCCTGGAGAAACTCCGGAATGACACCTGATTCCTAAAATAACCCGTTTACACCCGCTATTAAATCCTGATTGACTTTCCTGAGGACAAAAAGAAGGTAAAAGGTTTTGGAGCAAATGTTTCCAAATCTGCTTGTATGTTTAGAGCAGAAACACGTGACTCTATGCAGAGGGATTACATTTGTGTGTCATATCTGTGTCATCAGTGTATGAGCGATGCAGAAACAGGACGTTTTATGCATTCATACACCTCCATACAGTCTGTTTTGAATCTTCTGTCTGACACTAACTCGGCCTTGTTTTTCAGGATTGTTGATTTTACACTGTACTTTTACTTTCCTTGGACCCGTGAGCAGCGCAGGGAGATTTTAGTTCTGCCTTCTGAAGACTTTAAGACTTCCAGCTGTCCTTCATTTCTCCAAAACCAGCGAACGGGCCGTTCTGGCCATGAGTGCTATTTTTGGAGGACAGAAGCTTTAAGCAGCTTCCAAAACACAGAGGATGTTCTTATTTTGAACCCCGTCCTAAATCTATTGTTTGATGTATTTATTCTGCCCGTAAGCTCGTTTATCCGGGCACTGCTGATGAAACAGAGGAGAAAGACGAGAGTGTGTCCTGGCGTGTCTGAGGCACGCTACGTCTTCACACCATCACAGAGAAAGAGAGAGAGATAGAGAGAGAGAATAAAAGAGATTCAGTCACGTACAGCTCGACATTATCCAGCCAACAATGAAAGATTACATCACATCAGCCAGCATCATTTTTCAGAGGCTTTTATTGATTCTGTGAATGGTGAGTGCAGCTGTTGAAAGTTTACAAAAGAAAAGCTGGAGTTTACACATGTAGACATGCAGAAATGAGGAGATTCGTGGCAGGTACACGACACTCGAGTCTCTAAGATCACAAACTCATCCGCTGCTACACCAAAGATAAACTCCCCAGCTAACAATTGTAGGTTGTAAGAATGTTTCCTTAATGTTTCCATTAACAAAAATATTATAGTTGGAGTATTATAGTTCAAAACATTTTAAACATTTTATTAACGTTATTAATTGGTTATAAGAACAGTAGTGTCTAGTTGTGATGTGCCGCTGGCCTGAGATGAAAGGTGGTGATGAGTGAAGAGGAGTGGGCGGGGCTACAGGGGAGGGTATTGATCCATTTAGAGGCTTATGTGTGACTCAGAACAAGGACTCTCGCACCGTGTGTCATACAAATGAAAGTAATTGTGATTGGCTGAGGCCAGGATGACTGATTACTCCACTGAAGACAAGCATCTGTTCTCTGAACACTTTGATCGTGTTTAATTATGCAAGAGGTCACTGGAGCAGTTAGACTGCTGCCCAATTACTCTAACTGTGAGCACTGTATTAGAGAATGTAACTTGGTACTAGTTATATATATTACTAGCTATAAATATATATTACTTGTATATAATATAACTTTAGTTAAATGTGAGGAAAAGTAGGTGATTGGTTTTGTTTTCGTGGTGGATACATTGGGAACGATGCCCACATAAACCACACATGAATGTTGTGAATGTGTGTCTGTCCTTTAAAACTGTCACGAGTTTTTCCGTCCTCATCCTCTGAAAGGATCACAACACACAACACACAACACACACACACACACACACACACATGCATATATTCAACAAGATCATACATTTTTGTGATCTTTGAAAAAACAGCTTTATAATTTATGGTTAACACCAAAACAGCATTCACAGATTCCTGCTGTACCTCTTTACCTTCGATTGTAGTTGTTTTCTCCTATTTTTGATACATGTTAAGTTGTTGTTTATGTATTGTTGTTTTTATTTCATATATCAGCATGATTTATGATCTTTTAACATGATTTTTAGTAAGGTCTGCTAATAACTTACTGTATACACATGCCTTCTACTGTACGTGTTAATCTGGGAAGTTGGATACAATGTAAAGGTTTTATATTAAATGTAACGGTCTATATGGCTACTCTAAACTGTAACATTTACAGTCACCAGGTGCAGTTTGCAGTTTACTTGCGCTGTCTCACTGCACAGAAGACGGATGAAGCATGCGCAGAGAGAGAGCCGCCCTGGTGGGACTCAGAGGGGGGGCGAATTCACCTGCTGATCACCCTTCAGCCTGTCCAGAGAAACTGTCCACTGATTGGCCGCATCCGATAGCCCATCCAAACGACGAGAACATGAGAGAAAGGAAGGAGAACTTGATGACGGTTGCCCGCAGAGATGAGACTCCTCAGAAGAGCTCTGAGAGAAGATGACACTTCATACCTCATCATTTGATAGCACTCAGGCTGGGTTACCGATCCTGTCACACCGTGTCTTCTCTGCCCAACACCAGCCAGCCAATATCATCCATTATCGAGGGGATCAGATTTTCACTCTTGTTAGTTTTAAAGCTGACAGTGTGTGGGGAAGATGAAATGCATGATTTGGATGCCATGTTGTACCTGTATCTGTTTTTTTGGTTTTCAAAACAAAATGAAAAACAACTCTTAAGATTAAGGTGGAGAGCAAGACACTTTAGCTGAACTTTCCTTCTCAGATTGTTTCTCTGATAAAAAAGACTCCAGTTATCTCACCTGCATGTCTAGAGTTTCAGAAGACATCTCAACAACATCTCAAACCAAGATACCGAAGTCTTAAATCATATTGACTTATAAATATGAATTATTGAATAATCTGAATGTATTTCACTTTTATTTCTCCTAGAAAACAAACATCTGGCACAGTTAAAACTTAAACCATAAATAAACTCCACTAAATCTCTGGAGCTTTAAAAGAGAAACAACTCAAATGATCCTTTTTTGATTTTATGATGAAGAAAAGGGAATAAAATACCTCATCTAAATGGTAAAACAATGCTTTAACAATCCTAATAAACCACAACCGCATAATAATAATAACAATCATTACCGTCATTATAATGGAGAAATGCTGATAAATTACTTAATCAGTTTGATGAAATCATGAAATATGCAACATAATTAAAATTTCATGACCTGATTAGAAAGTGCTCTCGTTTCCAAGTAATAGAGGTAAATTATTATTTAAATGATTTATTTAAGTGCAGGGGATGGAGGGGGTGTCTGTGCGAGAACAAGCATGTTGAACGAAGGATTTGTTTTGACGTGTAAATTGGATTTGACATGGTCATATATGGAGCAAATCCTATTTGAAATAATCGTTTTAAACGCAGTTCCGTGCCGACGTATTCAGCATAATGTGACGGCGAGACAATAAAGGATTGTGCATCGCTCAGTTCATTGTGAGTTCTCTTTTATTTCCAGAATAATTGATAGCTTTAATCCAGTGCTGCTCTCGGTTCCCGTGTGTCTGTATGTGACTGAAGAATATCTTTATGCGCACTCAGAAGGCCCATTAAGAACCATCAGGAAGATCATAACATTATCAGATCTTTCACCTCATGACCAGAGACGGCCGTGAGTTATGAATCATCTCCAGACAGTGACAGGGTGATGGGGTGCAATGTCACAACACCACGGTTACCGTATTGAGCCAAAAACACACGTCAGCTGAAGTCAAATAAAAAAGGTTTCACATTTAATGGTACTGAAGTATTTACAAGTTTAAAGCTTTAGGAATAAACCGATGAACTGCAGTGTCAGCTGGTCTGGATGTTAAGTTTGATTCTGCTTGTTTTATAGACTGATTAATTAAAGTGTTTACATGAGTCATGTTCATCCATCTTCAGCATTAATGATCATTTTAGACACTGAAACATTTGAAGTCATGATGACAGGTGAACGTGTGCTTTTAATGTCTAGAATTTAACAATGGTTAATAGTTGTAATATTCCAAATTCATCAAAATATATCCTAGGTATGGTAATTAGGTACAAACCAAGCTAACAGGGAACATTCTCAAAACATTTGCTAACGTTCCTTAAATGTTATCAAAACATTCTTGTTGTAGCATTAGTAGAATGTTTCTCTAACAAATATTATTATAACATTATATATATTATCATAATGTATTGAAAACGTTATTCTTAGATAGTGGAGCAGTTAGTGGAACGTTTTAAAAAGTTACTAAATTTTTTAAAATGTTAAAAATAGTTGTGAAAATAAAAAGTGTTAAAAAATCTTCTCATAGCAATAATGCAATAATGTTGATACTGGACGTTTTTAACGTTCCTAAAACTTTCAAAATAACATTTTTGTTACTTCATGGAAACATTTTAACAACCTAAAATTGTTAGCTGGGAAGTGTCTCCAGTATTATAACAATACACTTCTGTGTATTGGCGACTTTCTGGAATATAGAGAACTAATTTATTCCTGAGCTGATCTTTAACCTCGACTACAAATACCAAAACAACAAACATGGGTCTCCTGTTTAAAATGCCAAGTCACTCTGGACTCTGTTCCCCGTCTCTCTGCAGCAGTATTGATTTCAGTAACTGTGCTGCTTCTCAAAGCCACTGGCCCAAATTCCAAGTGGCAGTAGGCTGATGTAAAATCCACTTTATTAATAAACGCTCATATTTTCACCATAAAAACACAAAGAACAGAAAATGATGTTCAATATAAATATCGTTTGTAAAGATATTCATGTTTAGCAGGATTTAAACAGCAGCTGAAATCTACAGAATTGGATATCTGCAAATAAGACCACATGCTTGTCATTAGTGTGTCTTTGATCAGCACAACCTCTAGAAAGATCATTTTAATGAGTCGACAGATCATAATCAGTTGAAAATGCTTTAATGAGCAGCCACATAAACACACATTATTATATATACATATATTATTATATGAGGTCTTTCTCTGTAAACATGGAGACCGTGTATCGCCAGTGAGATGCTATCGGACGTGTGGATGCTTCTGTCATTAGATGATCAATATAAGACGTGTGCGCTGTATTAGATCTAATGAACTTCGCTGTTAGGGATCATCTCTATTTTACAGGATTGTCAGAAGGGACGAAGTTAATGGAAATCAGTGCACAGTATGTATATGCTAGATTCGTATGTTAGATTCATGTTTGTGTTGCTCAGTTGGTAGAGCATTGGGTTCGCAGCACCGAGGTTGTGGGTTCGATTCCTAGGAAACACATGTACTAATAAATTGTACAACATGAATGTACTGTGAGTCACTATGGATGAAAGTGTCTAAAACTGGATGAATGTATCTTACATGTCAAAATGCATACATGTAAATATGTTGCGTGCATACACAGTACAGCAAGTATGATGTTGTGTTGTTAACTCCAATACACGTACTTGAATTCAATTTTCAAAAATAATGATAACATGCAGTAAAAACAACTTTACATGGAACTGCACTGGAAGGTTTTGGTTTTTTTTACCTAAAACACTTAAAAATAATAACACACACACAAAATAAACACACACACATCTGGGAATACCATAATACTTCATATTTCTCTGGTGTACAGTGATCTGCATTGAATGATCTGTAAGTGAAACTAATAAAACAGAACGAAATATAATGTGGAGAAATAGTGGCACTGTATGCAACGATATTTGGGGTTAAAGTTACTAACAGAGGAACCTTAAATGTTTTGACAGCGTCATTTAAACGTGAATGAAACTGAAGCCCGTGTTAACTCTCAACTCTGACAAGCGCGTTGTGATGAGAGTCACGTCACGTGTGCAATACGGGAAAAGTTGGCGTCCAAAAACTTTGTGTGCAGGTTGAAAGACCCTCTACAGGTGCCGAGCAGCCCATTGACAGCTCCAGACAGCTCCTGCGGTCGCTTTAACTCTCGTTTCGATGTCGCAGTGGGCAAATTTCAGCCGATCTCACTTATATACGCAAAAGGACCCTCGACGTTTCCACCGAAGTCGATGCGTAAAGGGCGGATGTCTCCAGGAAAGCTGCGGGATATCTGGTTGTTTTGGCTGTCATTCATCTGCTGTTATTTGGTTTTCATGTAAAAGGAGAAGCATGGCTCGGATGCTGAGCAATGAGCTACAGATATTGAGGTAAAACAGCTTTCATACTAAAATAAACAAAGGCTGATGATGTTTGGTGTGTCCGTGCTCGGTGGTGCGTTTAGATCAAACTGTCATGCTGTATATCAACAGAGCGTAAGTCGTATAGTAATACTGAACTTTTACCTGCTTAACTCGGTTTGTGTGCAAAGTTTAAAAGTACACGCGTTGTTTCTTAGTTAGTTTGGCGAATTGCGTTTTTTAAATGTTTAAGGGTAAAAGCTCAGTGAGTCAGTTTAATGTTGTGATTCAAAGTTTCTCCGAGTGTTTCAGCGTTTATTTTGTTATTTTGCGTTCTTACATGTTTGCTGAAATGCACTTTGTAAGTTAAAAAACTCACATAAAACAAGAACAGACTTTGTTTTGCTCAGTAGATGATTAAACAGCTTAATATCACAGGTACACGTGTGGTTATGCGCGCGGCTGTGGTCATGATGGAAAACTTGCATTCTGCTTACTGCATACGTACAGTATGTACTGTATGCTGCGTGCTATTTTAGTAAATAGTTTGTAAGATAGTATGCTATACGAAACGATCGCTGTTTTTATCGCCTCTATCGTTATAATCGATCATATAAGATATATCAGAATACGGTACAACAGTTTGCTGAACAAACATATTTGTAATGGTCACTGTGCCAAACGGAAGTATGCGTGTTGTTGACACATGACGTCATCGCACTGCATACTTGCTTTAGGGTGTAGCCTCAGGTTTGACTGTGGGATCAGATGGAGAGTTAGGGAGGAGGTGCTGAAGAGATTTCATCCACAGTTCATGCATCATTAAAGTGACTTGTAGTTTGCTGTTCCAAGTGTGTGTGTGTGTGCGCGCGTGTGTTTGTTTGGATGCTAGTTGTTAAGATCAGGATATTTTGGAATCTTGCCCTAAACAAATGCAATATAAATAACATGTAGAGGGGAGAAGAGATGAACTGCGAGTGTTTGCGATCATTGCAGGGCTACGTGGTCACTTCCTTTCACAGCTGTTCTGGTGATATATGTGTCTTACGGGTTGTGCAGTAGATTGCGCAGCTACGTGAATAAGAGTTGCACTCATTTAGCATTCAGCTCTCATCTGAAGCGGCAGTGACTGCACGGGATATAATGCCATGTCCACATAATCCAATTTTCCAGTTATTATACGCTTAGTTAGATCATGCTTGCAGACTACAACGCCGCAGTGCATATCACGACCATGTGCTTAATACGGTTTACCAGACGCGTGAGAATCACATGGCGTTTACTCTGTCTGCAGGGAGTCAGATTTACTGCTACCTGCTGTTTACATTTTACCACAAGCGTGTCTGATGATGAACAGCGACAGCTGCTGAAATGATGTTTTTCTAGCAGACACACATCTGATGTGAAACAGCAGCAGAATTTATGAGATTATTCACGAATGCACTCTGAGGGTCAGAGTGTCTGTCGGGTGACAATAGAGCAGCACCCTCGTACTGGTTTAGCCAATCAGATTTAAGCGTTAGGATAAAGGTTATATTAGCATTGAATAAACATTTAGGGACCGTAAACTTTTATATGCTAGAAATGCATGACATTTCTAGCATATAAAGATGAACAGAGTAACTTTTACGTTGATATTTTTATGGCAAAACAATCGTGCATAATCTCATTGTTGAGGTGTTCAGACAAACGAAAAACTATTCCGATATTATAATCTCATATATTATAATAATCTACAGTAATAATTGGCTGTTATTGTTCTCAACTATAATATTGACTTTTAAGTGGTCTGTAATCAGAGTGTCTTGTTTTGGCATGACATTCTACCGCCAGGCATGAGATTTAGTCTGTATTGTAGATACAGTAGATTTGTCGCTTTGTACTGTAGACACTGTAAATGCAGCGAATAACAAAATCTGCAACAACAACTTTATTTTTCCCAACTCTGGGAACATGTTTTGGGGCAGCTGTGGCCTACTGGTTAGTGAGTTGGATTTGTAATCAGAAGGTTGCTGGTTCAATTCCAGCACTGGGGGGACTTGCACCTGCAACTGAAGTGCAAGGCACCTAACCCCCAATTGCTCCTCGTGCACAGTAACATGCTGCCCACTGCTCTGGTAGTGTTCACGACTTGCAGTGTGTGTTCATTCCTCACCAGTGATGGGTTAAATGCAGAGGTCACATTTCGGGTGGGTATGTGTTACCATATCTGACAAACAGGTCACTTTCACTTCATGTTTGTTTGAACGCCTCACTTTTCAGAACAACTGTTGTGGTTTCATCACTTCTGCCCGTGGAGAAGAGACATTTGAGGAAATCATTATAACAGCTGAATGTATAAAATCACCAGGTGTGATATTTTATCATCAGTTGATTGATAGTTCTCAGTATCATGCTAATGTACTGAGATACGCTCACGGTTTTCTTTTGGATTTAAAGTCGCCATGTAATCAAAATATACTATTTTTTCTTTCTTTCTTTCTGTGAAATAGTGCAGTTCTATCATAAATAATTTATCCGTGCACGTCATTTTTAAAAACAAAAATAAACGTGCCCTCGTAATCTTCAGTCAAAATCTGAAAATATTTCCTCTCTGGAACGACAGATCTAGTCTGATGACATCAGTCTGATGGTTTGGGCGGAGCCACAGCCATGAACCACTCCCTCCAATAGTCAGTTACTGCAAGCTTTAAAATGGCTACTTTTCAATAGCCAATCAATTCCCAGTTGAAAAAACAAGCCACGCCCATATTTCCTGTTGTATACATATTTAAATGTATCGTTGTGGTTTACACCTCACATCTGTAATCAGGTCAGTTGTGGATCTAATAGTGTTCTAATAGTGGTAAATGTTCAGCACTCGGTCCAATTGCGAGACTCATTGCATGAGTTAATATGAGTAAAGACGGCCGGGCGACACTAATGCAACCTTTATAGAGAGAGCAGAGGAGAGTAAGTTAAGGCCTTCATTAGCATCTTTATTCAGACGGTAATGACAACAGTGACGTGACCTTCATCTTCGCTCTGCACTTAAAACTGGCACTAAATGACTCCTGTCTGCCTTTTAAAATGCCTTTCTAAATCTCATAATAATTGCTATTTCAGGAGCAATTAAATCCTCCATTTTCCTGCAGTTCCGTCAGATGTCTTCGTTTAATATCCATCCGTGCTTCCGAAAGCGCTAAATCTTCGGCCCTTTCACGTACACATGTAGATGAATTCAAATCCACCTGGACGGCTGTTAGAGTTTATTAAAGAACCCACAGCAATACAACACTTAAACAAAGAGGTGTGACTCTCGGCTGGCCTGCGCCCCCATCAGACGTCTGGAGCGCAGACAGGGGATTGCTCCAAAATAAAATGCAAATGCAGTTTTATGGAAATCGTGGCCGCACCAAAAGCTAGTGTGTTATTGCGAATCATGGCGGCTGTAAGCGCTGTGCTTTTTAACCCTTAAAACTGTAGCTGCGCTTTCCCCTCCCTCCGTTTCCCCCCGGCGTGTTGTAGATGGAAATCTCGCTTCAGGATAAATGTTGGATGTTTTGAGTGTAATTTGGGGTGTTTACCTCGCGGACGGTTCAGTCCAGCTCCCGCTGTGAGAGGTGAGTTTGCCTGCAGGCATGTGTCAGTCCCAAAATCACATTTTGTGATTATTTTATTGTCTTGGGTGTTTGCAACTGGTGTGTTTTTCAGAGCAGATGATGAGCAGAAATCATGTTGCTGGTCTGTGGCCCAAATAAACAATAAACTTTTGCCACATATGTTGTGCGACGTTGCGCAATCACCAGCATACAAGAGCCCGAACGCTTGTTTATATATAAAAAAGCTATTGTGGCTGTTTGAATGCAGACCCTGCCTTTCGGTTAAAAGAGCCAATCAGCTGTTAGAATACTATTGAGAACAAGACCAGCCTGAACTGTTTTTTCTTTGCTTGATGTCGGCTAAAGAGGTAAAATTTAGGGTGCCATTGTGGTGGAATTGTATGGCTAATTAGTAGCTGTTTTTGAAATGAAAACTCTAGACACTGTTTTGCAGAATGAAGAATGAATGAGTCTTTGATTTAGTCCTTCTGTGTGTGTCGCATTTTGCTCTCTGTCTCTGTTTCGCATGCGGGTATTGGCAGCCCTGCATGATGTGTGTGTGTGTGTGTTGGATCAGTAATTGCACCTCTGCCAGGGTTGGGTCAGATTGCTCTTGTAATCAATCAGTGCAGTGTGGATGGTGTGGTGGGTTTGTCACACATCCATTGTCCCTTGAATGTAGCAGAAAACCTTCTACAAAGCCAGCACATACCTGTCTGTCTCTCCAGTGCATAATCCACCCTCCTCCAGGCCCCCAGGGGGAGCCACTCACCTGATCACTTGTGGGCTCACTGTCTTCTGCAATCTGTCTGCAAACTCAATCCCTCTCAGTGGAGTTCATCGGCCGAGCTCCCTTAGGCGAGTCGCTTCGTTTACACACCCAAGAAGCATGTGGCATACTGAACCTTTATCCCCCTCACTCTCTCTCTCTCTCTCTCCTCTACTGAGAGCAGATAAAGGCTCGGTCATCAAGCCCTGATTCTTTACGCTTCATTTTCCTTCTGCTTGTCTGCTAATTGTTTTTCGAGCCTCAGCGTGGCCAGGGACCATTTTAAAATGCTACATAATGAGACTCTGGCTCACATTGGAGTGGACTAGACGCAACTGATGCTCTGCTGTGAGTGGCTGGGGACTTTGATTGACAGACGAGGGGTGGGGCTTAGGGGTTTAGGGCGCACAGGTTGGTCTGGGTGGTGCACACCATGCGTACGCCGCTGACTGGCACCTCCAGACGCCCTCTGCAGGATGCTTTAGATACATTAACCCTTGAAATGCCACTGTACTGTGCTTTAGCTCCACAGAATGGTTAATGGTACTATGTATTTGTTTTTGAATCATGATTCTTTGTCGTCTACTCACATTTCACACAGTCAACGTAATTTAAGTCCCTCAGTTGTGTAACATTTATGAAGGATTGAGGGATCTGTACATTTGTTTTATTTATACCTTTTTGCTTTTGTTTGAAAAGGCTAGTCAGACAAGGTTAGAGAATGTACAAGCGTTTCTTTTCATTGCCCGACTTAAATATAGATTTAAATTGTAAGTTGTATTCTATTCGTTTTTTTATTCATTAAAGAATGAAATGTCTTGTTTTTAAAAAATTATGTCTCTGTTTTAGGCCAAAACATTTGAACTACTGAGCAAGGCCAATGCAAATTCCCAGAGTAATGTTTTATTTTGAAAGTTATTTTGCTTTAAACATGACATACAGTATTGATATGATGTGAAAATTAATCAGCAGTGTGTCTGGGGTACGTTCAGAGCACACAAACGGCAGCGTTTCCTCAGAATCTGTATATACTGTGTGACAATATGCCTCGAGCTCTCATGCTTTTTTCCTCCTTCAAGTGGACTGAATGTTTATTAGTGTGCGTGTACCTCAATCCAGACAGGAATTTACACGCATGTGTCTTAATGTTGTTCCAAGATGTATGAGAGAGAGAGGAGAGCAGATTCTATTTAGGTCTGCGTTTGATAATGCTGATCTTTATTTTGCTAACGGTAGATCAATATGTGGAAATTCCATTATTGATCCGAGCTGAAGAAAGAACCGGCGTTCTGGCACCTGATGTTTAGTTCGCTTCTTTTTTACCTTTAAATCATTTCCTGTTGAAAGGGATTAAGGTGCTACAGAGTTAAATTTAAGATGTGTGTTCTCCTCCATGTATGCTGAGAACAGGCGTGCCCGTGCATACTGAGGTGCTGGAGTTTCTGGCGTGCGGGACGAGCGCGCTGAATGTAATTTATTGCACAATATGGTGTTTTTATTGATTAGACAGCAAAGGGCAGGACCAGCTGCTTCGCTAATAGCCACATAAATGTTTCAAGCATGTGTCACCACCTTAAAAACAGCCGTGTGCTGCTTTTAGCACACGCACCGGGCCAAATCTGAGATGAATCCGGTGCTGTTTCGTCAATATTGTTTCATGTGCCTGTTAAAGTTACAGTGACACTCTTTAGACAGGAAGTAGTTTGCTCTGTGGTCACCCGGGTGAGGTCACACGTTAATTAGCAGCCGAGTATCATTTGTCATTTTGCGTCGTTCATTATGGAGGTTCTGCTCTGATTTTTTTCTGAGGGCGCAGTTGTCTGATCCGGCTGGGCAACGTCAGCTTGTGATCTTCCATCTGTTTGGGCAGCGTGTTCAATAAAGGGTGATGAAATAGAGACGCGATACTCCCCATTCAAATCATCCGAGACGTGCAGATGGGCCCTGTGCAGGATTGGCTGTCTCCGCACTGTCCTCAAGTCTCCGGCATTGCGCCGGCCTTTTTCGGCTGCAAGGGTGAGGCGTGTGATGGAGGAATCTGGCCGATTTTTGTTAAATATTGTTTGGTAACACACATAGCCCCTGTTTGCAGAAATCCATGCCACAGAAAGTCTTAGACTTTGGCATTTATCAGCTGCACCGCGGCGAGAGTTTCGTCTGGGGAGCGAGGGGAACTGAATGTTTGTGCGAGCGGTGCAGCGGGCGGTTTGAGCAGTTAGCTTGTACAGTATTTGTGTTTACATGTGATTGTTGTTTTCCTGCAGGGAGTATGTGCAGTATTGAAATGCGACTGCAGCAGTACAGTGTGTACAGTATTGATTGAGATCTATGTTGCATATCTCATCTCATCACAGCTTTTGTTGGAAGTGTTTTTTATTCTCAATCTAAACATTCAGCAGCGGAGGGAGAGTAAACATCTGTCAGACATCATTAGCGTTTGTTTTACCTGGTTCTGTTTCTCTGGAACATTTTACACTTGAGGGAAGAGGGTCATTACCGGTCTGGAGACGGGGAGGGGTGTGTGCTGAGGTGTGAGTCTCAGAGGTGTCTCTGTATTTGGTTAAATCCCTCGAACCGTCAGAAGGAGCTTTAACAGATACACAGAGCTGCTCTTTCGAACAGTGTATGTTTCTGATGACTCCAAGATGCCTGAAATATCATCTGCTTTGACAAAACATTAATGTTTTTTATCCACTGTAAAGATAACTTTTTACACTGAATAGTACGTTTAACAAATGCTTTCATGAGATAAAGACTTCAGATATGCTGGATGACTTTAGTTTTGTGTGATGCGTTGTTGACTGCTGTCATATCAGACAGTAAAACATAAACGCACAAAAAGTGTTTCTTATGTTGAATAAAACATTCCTGTCAATCCCAGATTGTTGTTTTTTTTGCCGTAGGCCAAATGTGATGCGTCTTAGCTGCAGAAAGAGTGTTAGACTGCAGACTTGACCAGAATTGGAGATTGAGTTTACAGAATGTATTAAAACAAACAAATGCAATAACGTTGCTTTTTGAAATGAAAATGAAAGTTCTCCACAGCAAAGAGAACGACCAGCTAAAATTTATTTTAGCAAAAACCTTTTAAATCTGTCAGTTTCAACGGAAAAAGCATCTCCATAATTAATTTAACTATTATGCAAATGTTCCTAAATGCATTTTTCTGAAGTCACTGTTTTAATCTTGTCTAATAGCTGTTTGTTTTTGAACGCCTCCGGTTGATCTAATCGTCGGGGTAGTTTTGTGCGCAGGGCGTTTCTTAATTAATAAAGGCTTTACTGGGGTTCGTCACCCCATTGGGCAGGAACGCTAATTGTGTTTGTACATTTCTAATCTTTCCGACCACCTCAAACAAACAGTGTATTAAGTCTCATTAAGAAACACTGGAGAAGCCCAAAAGACGGACGCCTCAGGGCGATCTCTGAATTTCCTCAGTGTTTCTTTCCTCAGAATGACCTTGTTATTAGCTCCTGGTTTACCTGATCCCAAAAAACATGCTGCCTTTCCTACACCACACTGTATGAAAATGTATAATATGGTTTGTAACGCACAATAAAACCAGAAGAAGCACTTTTTATCATTTTGGCCTGAATCTCACGCTGTGCTTTAACTACATTTTATTAGGTGTGAAATTAAAATATTAACAGGCTGGTGTCTGGCTTTGCGAGGAGCGTGATGTTTGTAGAGTCGAGCGCTGCGGGATCGAGGCGGGTTACCGTACGTCTTTGGGCCTTTTAACATCTCGTACCTCTGTGTGAAATAGACTTTCATCTAGCCTACTGTGAAAATATGAAAACACGGAACTTCTTGTGTTGTCACGTTGCCTGCGGGGCACTAATTGAGGTTGGTCGCCGATGCTGTTGGGAAGGGTTGAGGGAACAAAGGAACGAGAAATATCTCAGTGACTGTGGCAGTGTGGAAGGTAAAAAAGAGAGCGATGCTTTGTGACACCTTCAGGGAAAATCAGCTGGGCTATTAAAACAGAACTTACCTAGGAATAAAAATGCTTCAGAAAATATACATCACACGCTAAACCACTACGTTTAAATTTTAAACGTGATTTAATGTTTAGATTTGTGATTTAATGTTTAAATATTTGCTATTTGACCTCGTCTTTATTTTATGCAGAATTGGAGATTTTAGTCAGTGTTGTTAGTGCTGGTTTTTACAGGCTGCAGGGTTAGTGTGTAAAAATGAGATGAGGCCGTAATTGCGTGTTCACTCCAGCGCCCGCCTGCAGGAGCACTTGCTCTCCGGCGATGAGTGGGTCAGTCCTGATTATAATGGAGAGGCGCTCGCCCGTGTGTTTGTTGTCAGGGTGAGAGAGGAGGGGCTTGTGTGCAGGCACTGGAGAGGGGCACGCACTGACCCTCAGGTTTCATTAAAGGAAGTGACCTCAGGTAGACCCCAACCACTCCTGACAGACTGAACCACACCTGTCATCTACAGGAAAGAAAACCACAAACAAACACTGTCATCTGTACATTATTGTCTCTGTCTCTTCTCTTGTGTGGCCCTGAGGGGTTTTAAAAGCACTAAAGCTTAACTGAGTGTTGCTTGCAAAGTTTCTTTTCATCGGTGTGTTTAGTGTGTGTGTTTATATCGGTGTTGAGTGTAAATGTCTGTACCGCACACAGGAGGTGTTAAAATGATCTCCAGAATATGCCAGGCTGTTGCTTTAGGTTGCTAAGGTGTTCAGTGTAGGTTTTTGTGCGCTGTTTGGTTGTTCAGGTGTTACATGTGGTTGTTTGGGTGTTGCTATGCGGTTGCTAAGGTGTTGTCAGTGGGTTTTTACACACTGCTTGCCCTCTGGTTTCATAGGTGTTGTAGGTGGTTGTCTGGGTGTTGCTATGCAATTTGCTAAAGTGCCGTCAGTGATTTTTAATATGGCTAATTGGAAATCTATAAAGTTTAAAAGTCTAAAGTAAACTAGATTTTTCCCCATGTATTATTACAAGTTATTATAATAGTTATGCATGGCTTGGCAAACAGCACCTCTTAAAATTCTCTGAAATCCGTTCGCTGTGTTAGATCCAGCAGCGTGTGGGAAGCTGAATGACTGCGTGTGGTTTGCTCAAGCATTACATATTTTGGAAGTGAACGAGATTCAAGGTCATCTCTCTGCACCTCTCTAGTGTGAAACGACGCTGTGGCACTTTCGTTTAGGAACGACAAACATCTGGAAAGGTTCTCTTGATTCTTTAAAGACAGTCTGTTGGCAGGCTTTATGATGTGTCCTCAGAACTCTCTTAATTGTTCAGCTGTGAAACTTTGAGTGCACCATTTTCCCAAAGCGTTAGTAATGTCCTTGCCCAGATTCACGTTTGTACGAGAACAAAAATGTGTGTGGGAGGTTTTAGACACACACACACACACACACACACACACACACAACCTCAGTTACACGTGGTGTATCGTAATCTATGCGTAATATGAAAGTACATTAACCTACCTTGTGCTCTCTCTCTTTCTCTCTCTCTATTTGAATGTCCTGGCATGAACCTTCAGGTGCAGACCAGTGCTGTGCTCTGCTCCACTGCAGAGAACAAACTGGAGAAAACACAATGGAAGAGGAACCAACCTTCCCATCTTCATCCTCTGACCTGAACCTCTGTAGGACTTTCTGACCAAACAGCAGTAGAAAAGAAGGTTTCCAGATTTAGAAGGACGTTTTCTGGCACTGGACCCATCTGTTGAGTTTTCTTCAGTAGCTGATTTTTAACCTTTCATTTGACCTTGTTAAGAAACAAGCAGCTGTGTTCTGGACCACACACACACACACACACACAAATTCACATTGAACTTGCCCCCCCCCCACACACACACAAATTCACATTGAGCTTGCCCACACACACACACACACACATACAAATTCACATTGAACTTGCCCCCCCCCCACACACACACACAAATTCACATTGAGCTTGCCCCCCCCCCACACACACACGCTCTAAGCAGTGCATGTTCTGTAGCTGCCGTGGACTGTCCACCCTGCATTTGGGAATGTTGTGGAGATTCGGATCTGCTTCAGTGTACTCCAGGAATCTGATCTTTTGAACGTGGTCCGTGTCATTCATTTGTTTGCAACTAGTGACCTAGAAATAGTGCTGGTTAAAACAGCCCCACACGTACACACACGCTCCATTTCATACGTCTGTTGTCCTGTTACGCGCAGACACTCAAAACGTAATTATCTTATGATTTCAGGCACATGCCATCAGTCTCTGGAATATCTCCCCAGACCAGTGTGACATGGTTTGTGGCGGTTTTTTGGGCAGGTGGTTGCTGTGCCTCTGTCTTTCAAAAGCAACCAAACGTCCTGCCTGTTTGATGTAGAGACACAACGAGATGAAGGTGTTTTGTCTGAGATTATCCACTCCCTGCTGGCAGCACTGTTGCTAAGTACAGCTGCCTGATTCATCACTCTAATCAATGGGGATGGATCGCACGTCTGAATTCATAAACTCTCTGTGCTATAGACTGAACATATGGTGAGTGATTTTACTGTATCCAGGGTAGCTTGTGTAGCTTTTTCCGTGCCACGCTTGCGCAAATATCCTCAGAATCCTTTTGGGATTCTCCTCGGAATGTTGAGTTGTGATGTCCTTCATGTATTCCAGAATTTTCTGTAAAATCTTTAAAAAAAAGAAACGTTTAATGCTTTTAACTCGCGACACTATAGCCGCTCTCGCATGTTTCCTCCTGCGATGCATTTCTTACTGTCAGTTTCCCAATAAATGTCGGCGGTCTGCGGAACGCTGAGTCTGTGAAGCGGCTTGTGATATTCCGTTTAGATGGTCTGACACGGATTTACTCTCTTCGTAAAGAAACCACTGAGTGTTTTAGTGATCTCTGAAAATATCTTGTGCAGGGCCTGGAAGCGCCATCATAATTGTCCTACAAAATGATATGGGTGTTAAACGGCTTTAAAACTGATTTTACAGGGTATTCGTGAGTGCTGCATGTCTATAGATTTCAAAAGTGCTCTCAGAAAAAATTTGGTGGCGTATTTTGGGCTGTTATCTCTTGCCGTCAGGGCTCAGATGCCTGCGTGTTCCCTGCCTCCCCCCCTCGGGCCCTGACGCACATTGCTGGTGAGGTGATTTTGCTACACTTCCCTGCAGGCGACGTCTCGTACAGAATCTGGTTTGAGCTGAAGCTATTAGCTGACCAGAGTCTGACCAATATTTGTCTTTCTGCCTCAGCAGTGCAGGTTGAGGTGGGAGATAATCTACCAAACAAAAACAAGTGCGAGTTTAGCAGCTGCTCTGAAGATAGCCGGCGAGACACACTTGAAGTGCCCTTGTTTTTGCAGATAACGTTTCTGTTTACCGATGGTTCCCTTTCAATAATCTGTCTGTACAGTCTAATCCATTTAATGAGTCTTCAGATTGCATTATGATCCGCAGCTTCTTTCAAGGGCAGGTATATCAGCCAGAAGCAAAAGCTAATGTTTTTTCTGTCAGTATTAGGAAAGAAGGAGGGGTGAGGGGTGAAAAAGAGAGATGAAAAAATGAAAAAGAGGATTTAAGTGAAGCACTTTCAGAAGGTGCGTGCACACTGTGGCAGATGTCAGGTGTGAACAGGACTCATTGTGGAAATGCTGGCTAATTAGCTCCAGCACTACTGGTTTAAGGAGTCGTAATATTGCTGGAAAGGTTACATATTAAACCTGAAAATTTTAGATTTTCTGCCACGCAAAAGGAATCTACTTCCTGACAGAGTTTGAGTCGTTTTTAAAAACTAGTCAGCTCGTTCATTTCTTGACATTTTGGTTTTCAGAGTTCACAACAAAACTGCTGAAATTGATTGGAATTGATTTTATCAGTCAATCACATGTACAGGTACAAGCCTTTAACATTTGTTCCTTCTGGTGTTTGAAGATTATTTCATGGGCATCATGAATGAACGTTAATATGTATATTTTAATAACTTCACTCTTTTACCCAGCAGACGCCTGTAGCACATATGTCTAATATAACTGCAGGGAGATGCATTGTGACTGTGTGTGCGCGTGTGCATTGTGACCTTCCGTCGTGTCGTTTTCTCAGTTCTCTGTCATTGACTGCAGCTTTAGATTTGAGTTGCTTCTAGTTTATTAGCCATCAGAGCTAATTGCTTTAATGACACATGATGAAAGAGGAACAAACTTCATTTGAATCCTTTCTGGAATTCTTTAAATAATTCAGATCGGCTCTCATAATTCCTGTTGAGCGCCGGGTCAGTGCCGGAGGTTCCGAGAAGGAGTGTAAACGGAATATTTTAAATGGCTTTTCTTTCATAACATCTTGCGTCTTTCTCGAATCTCGTCTCGACCTCACACTCATTAGATGAATAAATTATGAGCAAATTACCACAATCTGACACTAACCGTTTTTTCTCAGTGATATTAGGGTTCTTTGAAGCTTTTAAAGTTTGTAATTATGTTTTCCTACCAAAAATCATCCAGTGAGACGTTCTGAGGTGGATTTTCTAGTCTTAAGATTATGCTTTAGTCACATTAAATTAGTTTATTAGATTTAGTTGAAAATGCCTGTCTGTCTTTCTGCATGTCTGTCTGTCTTTCTGCATATCTGTCTGTCTGCATTTCCGTCTATCTGTCTTTCTGGATGCCTGTCTGTCTTTCAGCATATCTGTCTGTGTGTCTTAAGATGCAGACAGTGTCTCATACAGTGCAGTCAAACATTAAATCATTACTCTGATGTAAGAGAACAGAGATTCAATTTTCCTCATATAAACCACCGAAACACAGTCAAACAAAGCGCTTTAATGCAGAGAATGCATCACTCATCCTGACATGTGGAATTGCCATGTTAAAACACTGATGGAAATATCAAAGCCATGAGAACAGCCTGAGTCAACCTGCCTGCAGAACTGCCTTCAAAACCCAGTGCAAGTGTACCACAGGCAAAAGCCATTTAAAGGCGAAATGTTGATTTAATTTAGTTAATAAAAGCGAATTTACAAATTAAATCTATTAACGCAATTTTTTCATCCCTGCTTTACTGCATTTTAAAAAAGCGTTTCACTTTTCACAGTACTGAAGTTTTTAGATGTTATCGCTGTTTGTGTGGATTTAGGCTGTCTCAGTTTTGTCTGTTGTCAGACTGACTCGATGATGATGAGGTCAGATTTCTGTGTGGGTCGTACCATCTGTTGTGGGTCTGTTGATCATTTTAGTTGCCAGGCGACCTATGACCATTATCTTTATGCTGTTGAATGTTGGCCTACAAGAGTCCGTGCGCAGCAGTCCTCTCAAAGCATCGCTTTAGTTCAGTCATAAGTCGTGAATTAAACTGTGTGCTGGCATCTGTAATCACCTGGTTCAGTCACCTGGCTATTGATTGTTGCTGTTTAAGCAGATATCAGCCCTGCTTCTCTAAACACAACTAGGATGTACGTTTACGGTACCAAACCGGAGATCAATACGTTTTATCTGGTGGAACACACACATACCCCCCCCCCCCACCTATCCCATAATTCCCCTCTCACTGGATTTAGCCTCAACTACAGGGATTACAGGCGCCTAATCCATTCAGACAAACGGGGGGAGATTACAGCGTTGAGGTTTGATGTTAATAGAAACCTCTTATAAGTCCCTTTCTTGCTTTCCATGCTTCTACAAGGCGAACACAAAGGGCTGTTTACGGCCGCTCAGCTGGCTGTACGGGGAGCTCTGAAATCATCTGAATGGTTTTTAAGATCGCTTTCTTTCACACTTCCTCATTAATGAGATTTTATGCAGTCATTGACATACAGCTGGTCCTCCTCTCCATGTCTTCAGGGTCCGAGGGAAGGGAAGCTGCAGTCATTACATTTTTCACCAAACATTAATATTGACAGAAATCCCTAAAAACCAAATCACAGGCTTAACAAGGAGCATGTCATAACAAGATACATAATGAGTATTATCACTCACAGTTAAGCTAAATGAACGTTTATAAATATCTTGGGGAACGTTAATCTTACTGTGTTTTTTCTGCAACTGTGGCCACTTTTGTGTGCGTCCCTGAGGTTTATTTTTAATCACCTTTTGTAGGTCACTTTAAATGTAAATACAACACGTAAATAAAATCAATTCTCCTGTGATATATGTGTGGTTTCTTTTGGGACAAAATAAATAAGCCAGTGAGAAACTGTTAAGAGTTTCTTTTCTAAAAGTTTAGCGGGTCAAAAGCAGCGCACTGTTAAAGAAACACACTTGGGTCACATCTTCTCCTGCAGGCAGGAAGTACTGCGTTACTTTCAATTGATTGTCATATTTCGATATATGCTTTTTTTGTCCCACATTGTTGTCAGGGGAGCTGAAGTTTGATTTTTGCAGTGCAAAACGCGTGTGCGCGAGTGCTGTTATTGAGTTATTCGAGCTCGCTGAGAGAACGCTCCAGGAACGCCGTGCCCACGCATGTTATTTCCCAAATATTTCTGCTTCCAGATGCAATATTTCCTTGTCACCCACAAGCTCAGGCAGTGCAATAATTATCAATTTCCATATCTTTGTGTTTTTATTGTTTGAGCAACATAAAATAAAACATTTGTTAATGCCACTCCGTCAGATGAGAACAGCACGGAAGGACGAGGGAGGAAATTTAATTAAAAAATCTCTGACTTGCACTTTGTCTGTAATCATGTAAATTGAATGTCAGTCAGAATGAGCGAGCACAGTGTGTTATTAGATCTAAACTCCAACCGAACGTGCCCCCCGCGCACCCTGTGAGTTTACTGCAGTCACTGCGAGACTCGTGCTGACAGATTCTGTGATGTTGCAGCTGCAGAAGTTTGATTGGAGTTTTCATTGGTGTTTGTTGGGTGTGAAAATAGTTCCTGACCAGATTGAGATGCTGGGGTCTGATCTGAGGAGGTTTTCCAGCGACAGGTTTATATCAGCGAAACAGCAAAAGAATTCCTACAGAGGTTTTGACTTTTTGTAAGACTTCATGTTTGAACTGGCTTGACAGGTGACTTTTTTTGGTTTTATTGACATATTTCTTATTAAAACAGGAGTTTTATTTTTTGATAGCCAAAAGCTGTTACTTTCTTACTCGGATATGAAATTTTTTTACTAACCCTTGCTATGAGTGGGGTTGTGAGGAGCGACAGTTTTTTGGTTGGACAGAATGCATGAGTGCAGTATGAGTCATCGATACAGTTGCTCAAACAAGTGGCTTAAACTTTAAATAAGTTTAATAGATTTATATTCAGAACAAGTTGTTTTAACAGTTGTTCTGTCAGGCAGTTTGTGATGGATGTCAGATGTAACCATGGTTGCACTATAGTAAAAGTGTAGATTGATTAATATTTGTATAACAAAAGTTTTACTAGAGATATCTTGATTAAACTATGGTAACTGTGGTGAGCCCATAATAAATTTGTCGTTACTGGTTTTAGTACAAATGATCTGTTATACTGGAAACGTGTCTGTAATTAAATGTTTGCGTAATTCAGTTTTTGAATGTTTGTACGTACAGGTTTCATTGAAACTTTGCACATTGGTCCGGGTTAGATTACCATGACAACCGCAGCCCAAGCCTCAGAACGCTTCCACACTTTGTATATGCCTGGGATCTGTCCGTGTTGTAACTGATGAATCACGGCACATGGCGGCAGGAGGGGCAGTACAATCAGCATAAAAGTGTGGCGCATGTTTGAAAGTGTTAAGTTCAAAATCTGACTAACAGTCTTAATCAATGAGATGTCTCGCACACACACACGCAAACAGCACGTCCTGGGTCATCTCAAGTCTCTCTCTCTCTCTCTCAGAGCTGTGTGAAGCTGGAGAACAATTTTGATGACATCAAACACACGACTCTGAGTAAGTATGGACCACTTTGAGAATCGATGAGGTAAGACAGGTCACCATGGCAACAGTCACCTATGTGCCGAGGACCAAAGCTTGGCGGGGGTCTGTGGGGATTGTAGGAAGTCATTCTTCATTATTTGGGGAACAAATTAGTTTATGGCCACCATTCGGTCGGCCTCTCGGAGGTATTAATTTGTGCGAGGAGAAGGCGTCCCTCAGGGCCGGAGATCAGCTTTATGGTGACCAGGAGCAAACTTCTCTTGGCTAAGCTGTCAGTGTGTTTCATTTGGGCTCTCTGGAGCACGATATCAGCGCTGCTTGTGTTTTCCTGAGTGTTTGTACTTGTAGTATGTACTTGTATTTTCTTTGTATTTCTTTCCTTGTTACGGCAAGCATCACTATTGCTTACCATTGCTGGTATTGAGGATTAGAGATTTAAACAAACCTCTGACCCTGAATATTAAACTCTGATGTGTTTTACAGGTTTGTTTAAAAGTTACAGGGTAGTACAGCCAGCAGTTTTACCCTGGGCCAGTAAGCAACCAGCTAGAAACCCCCCAACAAAACACCTTAGGCGCTGCATAGCAACACCCTAACAACCACTCAGAACACACACGGGCACAGGGGTGAATTGTACATGGGTAAGCACAGCTCGTGTTTCATGACTGAACGCTAAAATCTGTGTTTGTATTTCAGCATTAACAAAATGACACACTTCCCCTTTAAATGAAGACTTTGGTCACATGACACAGAAGTGACCGTAAACTCACCTGTGCTGAAGCAGCCCGGCGGGTCGTTCATCATCGTTCACTTTTTGACAGCCTACATCTCCTCATCATCTCCTCTCCCAAGTGACTGTATTAAAGTTCTATATATTTGAGAAATAATAAGTGTATTAAATTAATTTCATCCCCTGATCCACAGTGAAGGAATAGATTTATTGAGCAATGTGTTGCGATGACAAGATCGGGTGTGAAAATCTCTCTTAATCTGCTTAACTTCATTAGAAGAGATGGAGAAGGATTACAGTGAACTGCATGTACATGAGCATAATTCTGTGAGATATTTACGCAGCTCATAGATAAACACATCATCATAGATGCACAAACAGCAGCAAAACAGAAAGGCATTACATTTTGTCTGTTAGTTGCCTGGATTCTGAATTACAGCCAGGCTGCGGTAATTGACTTGGTCGACACCAGAGGTTATGAGAGCACAGTCATGTACAGTATAAGCATGCATTTGTACAGTATATGCAAACCTGTGCTGAATACATGCATGTCTGTGTGCCATACATGCATGTCTGTTCATGCATGTATGGCTCACAGCCTCACGGCTGTTTTGTTTCCTCTTTTAAGACGACATGAAATCCACTATTTTCTTTTTAATTAAATGGCCTGAGTCTTATTGTGTGCAATTAATCCGTGCACATTATTCATAAGAAAACAAATCACATGGGCATTAAAAAACCTGCTTCTGAGGCAAGCAGCAAAGTTTTGTAGAAAGAATTTTTTCTTTAACGGCAGTAAAGTTAAACACCAGGTTTTGTAACGTGTATTTTTGTGTATAAGACGAGACGACTCTGAGTTGTCTATACATTGTAGTTCTGCTTTGAAACATGTAGAGCTAAAACTACATACTGTATGTGCGTGTTTGTCTGACTTTTAACACTCGCAAGATGTAGGCCATTGGTGGTGTTTGCTTGTTGGAGTTTGTAAGGGGGTGTTTGCTTGTTGGAGTTTGTACGGTGGTGTTTGCTTGTTGGAGTTTGTAAGGTGGTGTTTGCTTGTTGGAGTTTGTATGGTGGTGTTTGCTTGTTGGAGTTTGTATGGTGGTGTTTGCTTGTTGAAGTTTGTAAGGTGGTGTTTGCTTGTTGAAGTTTGTATGGTGGTGTTTGCTTGTTGGAGTTTGTACGGTGGTGTTTGCTTGTTGGAGTTTGTAAGGTGGTGTTTGCTTGTTGAAGTTTGTAAGGTGGTGTTTGCTTGTTGGAGTTTGTACGATGGTGTTTGCTTGTTGGAGTTTGTAAGGTGGTGTTTGCTTGTTGGAGTTTGTAAGGTGGTGTTTGCTTGTTGGAGTTTGTACGATGGTGTTTGCTTGTTGGAGTTTGTAAGGTGGTGTTTGCTTGTTGGAGTTTGTAAGGTGGTGTTTGCTTGTTGGAGTTTGTACGGTGGTGTTTGCTTGTTGGAGTTTGTAAGGTGGTGTTTGCTTGTTGGAGTTTGTACGGTGTTTTTTTAGAAGATTTGTGGGTGAAATCAAACTGAAATGTGGTTTCGTCTCTTAGGATTTATCTGATGTCACGCTTTTTCTTGGCTGTGGCCCGGCAGAGTAAATTTGATTTTACCTGCTAATCAACAAGACAAAAACAGAGTAAAAGAGAATACGATTAGACATGCAAATATAAAGACAGCTTATAATGACCCTGTCGTAAACTGGCAGGATGGTGGACTTGTGTTGTGAGATTTGATTGGTCAAGATGAAAAATGTTCCAGGTTTGGTGTATAATCACAGGGAAATAAGCGTGCGACATGACTTTAACTGTAGAAAGTAACAAGGTTAGCTACAGCTGAACCCACGCGACAGACCTTCAATATATATACCCATAAACCTTTGGGCCAAAACCAAGCGCAGGAGAATACATTTACACAATAAATTCATTCATCTCCCGAGAGGAAAAGAAACCCGTCAGAAGCTCATCTTGCCCTCCATGCTAAAGGAAGTAATATAGCGTATCTTCTCACATGAAACATCTCATGTAGTCAAAGTTCTGAATTAATTTCCATGACTTTGGACTTTGGTAAATTACTGGATTACTTGTAAGATCATTTAAAAGTTAAAAACCATTTTATGGCGGCCATGTCTTTGAGTGACGAGGAGTGCGGCCTGCATGTGACTCATCTGATCTCAGCTGTGGTGGGGGGGTGGTCTCGGAGGTCACGCTGAAGGTCACGGGTGTCCAGTTGAAGCATTAGTGAAGGAGGAAAATTAATGCCAAGTCATGCTCGCTGCCTCGCACCCGCAGCACGACATATTATTCACACCTCTCTCTGTGTCTCTGGTGTCCGATCTGTCTGTGAATCCACATTCGTGCTGTCACCGGGCTGAGGGATGACGACCGGTCTCTAAACGCATCGTAACGAAGGTCATCAATCTGTGTGCCGATTTGACGGGATTGGTCAGCGGACTGCACGCGGGTGCCGATAGCCCCTCTGACACTCCCGAGAGAGAGTGATGGACTTGAATGGGAGTAAACACTCCCCCCAAAACATCTCCACACACATTCAGTAGATATATGAATTTGAAATACAGTTGAAATGATCTGGACCTGCGGAGGACTGTGGGTGACCTTTACCAACACACAGTAGTGAAAAGAGGAGCTCATAGATGCACCCCTCGATCCCAAATCTTACCTCAAAATGTCATCAGGGCTTTTGTTTTTATGACCAGCTTATAGTAAAATAAACTTGGTTAATTAGAGATGATTATTATTGTTTATCTGTATAATTCTGCAAACTTATTAGGGCTGCAAGGTATTGAAGAAAAATGGTATATGTGATAACTTGCAAAATAATTCATAATATACAGTATACAGTATATATGATGTATTTGAATGTATTTATGTATTTAAATGATATGAAAATATATTTAAAAACTCTTTCTGAAAGAACAAAACATCTACAGCTTCTGACAGCAGTCTGTCTGCCTCAGTCTAAAACTGACTGTCCAGAACTTCAAAATCATTCAGTTATTGCCATCTGTACATTTGCAATATTTCTGTCATTTTCATACAGTTTGCAGCCCTCAGACTTATGATATTATTTCTGTGTGTCTGTTTACCTGAGCTGTTAGCGTTACAGGTATGGTTGATACCTCAAATCAGTGTTTTTACTTTTATAATCCATTAATTAAAAAAATTTGAGGTGTGCGTCTGCTTTCCTTTAGTTCTCTCTTGATCAGTGGAGAGGTCATTTTGGTATTTACCTCTGCTTATTACCAACAAAGCAGGCCTGATCCCAGGTCAGTTCATTTAACTGTAAAACATCCACAGAGTCTCCGAGGCTTTGATGTATCACTTCTAGCACTGACGGTTATCTGAGACGTGCTTATTACTGCATCAAAACAGATATACTGTAACTGCATGATGTCAGATAGTTTGACACGCTCGTAAATACAAACGATGGCGTATTCTTGTCGGCCACGCTCTCAGAATCCGCTTTAATTGGTTAAAAACACAAGTGTCAAGCAATTAAGTTGACAGGTGAGTCAGTGGGCATGCACACTTACTCTGACTGATCCCACACTCTCCCGGTCCACGTGTTACCATGGTAACCGAGCGTTTGATTCGGTGTAACTTTAAATACATTAAAAGGCGAAAAGGGATTTTCGTTTGATGGCTACACACTTAACAAAATAGTGTATACAGTTTGTACTTCATCTGAGTACGTTTTTTATATTTAGATGAGCTGCAACTAGAACCGTCACGTCTGGAAGTGACGTGGGAGTCAAATACAGTCCCGGGCAGAACCGGACGGTTGACAGTTCTGACGGCTGCTCTCTGTTGCTCTCTGTAGTGCACAGAGTGATCTCACCTCACCTGGTGTTCTCTCGGCACATGTCCCCGACCGGCCTGCCCCGCTGACATCATTAAACCTGCATCCTGATGCCTGAGCAGACGGACACAGCTGTGTGTGTTGGACAGATGCACTCGCTGTCTGCGCGTGTGTGCCTGCACTGCGAGTTGACAGAGTGGTGGAATGAGTCAGATAAGTTTAGAGGCTTTTTTAAGACTTCATAATTAGTTTTTACTTGTTGGCATGTTGGTTATTTGTTTCTAATTTTGGTAAGATGCTCCAACTTGGTTAAAAATTTTTATCGTATGCATATTACAAGTAGTTCAGTCTTATTTGTATACAGTAAAAAGTGTATATGTAATATGAATTGGAGAGTTCTCGTGATTGTGAGGTATCAGACTCTGACGTTGCTGTTTGCTTAATATAATAAAATATAATTTTTGTAAAATATATTTTGTTTAATTTTTGCCATTTTTATTTAATAGGCTGTAATTGGGGAAAACAGGCAGAATTCAAACTTGCCCATATGAGCACAGTAGTGTTTCCATTCTGACGCTGTATGTTAAACCATTAGCCCCGCCCTAAACGCACTCCATTGGTTGAGCCAGATGTCAAGGCAGGTCAGAGTTCAGAGCAGTGTTTTATAAACAGAGAGAGCTGATGTGTTCACACTCTTTCTGGAAGTCAGTTTATAAATGGCTTTCTTTTATTTTCCCTGCACAATAAACTGGGACAGAAGAATGTATTTTAACATGGAAAGAAATCCCCCAGAGCTTTTTTCCAGTCCTGATTGCTTTTAGTGTCGTATTCAGCTGGTTTTTAAGTCCTTTGTTGAATTCCTAAAACAGCCTTGATTAAAAGAAGATAACGTTCCCCATATCTCCAAGATTATGAGCAGAATTATTGGTTTTCCTGAGAACGAGTGAAGAGGTAAATTTGTGGCGACAACTAATTCATAATGGTAGGCAATCATTAAAATTGCAAATCCGGAGAGGCCCGGATTTATCGAATTGTACTTTTCCCATTGCGCTCTCATTTAAGTTCAAATTTAATGAAAACAATGAATTAGGAGATTAGCTACCTGCACATGCTAGTACCCACAATGCACTCGTCCTGACAAAACGAATGTTATATTATTACTCAAGTAAAATAAGGTGGGGAGCAGAGAGAGGAGGGGGGCAGTAAATCGCTTTGCGTTTTTTTTTTTTGCTAATCAACAGCTCCTTTCATTTCAATGCACTGGATTATTGTTTAGAAGGGTAATAAAAACAGAGAGGAAGGAATTGAAAATATTGCATATGCGTTTGATTGCGTTACGGCTCAGAAAAGCCCCAGCGCTGTATCTAATGCACTGCTCTGCCAGGCGCTCTTCCCTGAACGGCGCTCAAAGCCCAGCTGAATTGCAGTGACCTAGAGCAATTCTTGAACAAATAAGATTGCTTTTGTGTGTGCATTATTTTCTGTTGACATTTGCTAAGCACTCGGGCTTCCGGCCAGCGGAGACGGATGAGGGTCTAAAATGTGTCTGGATGTGCCGTGTCTTTAATGTTACCTTGGGAGGAGAAAAAAAGAGGATGGTATTCCTGTCCACAGCCGGGGTGTCAGACGAGGGAAGAGGTTATTTCATTCTCACTCGCTCTCGTTTTCACCCTGTTTTTCTCCCTCGAGCTACAGTTTTTGAAAAGGGAGACAAAAAAACACGCCGATCAGCTGAAGGTGCCCCTCTCTCCGATTCTCATTTTGATCTGCTGGGTCTCGTTTTTATGAATGCGCGTATACGTTTCGACCCGTCACCGAGCAGCTGTTTTTTTTGCCTCTCAGCTGCATGTGTCTGTTAGCATTGCAGTGTTTTGTTCCCAGAAGTCCACTCACAAACATTAGTCAAGGTTTCTTGCACAAAAAGCGTAGTTTGGTTTTACATAACCGTTTCCACATTGTATCTGACCTTTAGAAACAAGTAGACTGTACCTTTAAGACTTCTACATGCAAATCACCGCTTTTATGATTCGCTGTCCTTGGGTGCCAGAGTGATTCAGACTCTTTATTAGCACATGCCGAGTTGCTTAATACTAAATAAATGTTGATATGTTAACATGATTGGTTAGGGAAGTCACAACATAACTACGGGGGGACCAATATGTGTTTTTCAATTGTGTAGTTTCTGGGTACAGCAGAGAGCGAGCTATGCATTATGAACGTTGTATAAACGTTACGTATGTCTGCACAGTACCGATCAATTTTATTTTCAGAGCTCAAAGAGATTTTTTCGTGATATGTGCAGTATAATACATTTCACATGTATTGTTTGAACATGAAACCCAGCATGATTCAGTGTGATGTTTCATGTCCTACACACATGCTTTTGTAAGATACACACAGAGATGATCACAGGACATGATGCATCACTGATTTGAAAGAGTGCTTTGTGTTTTATGGCGAGCGGAGTGAAAGATATTTATGTTGAGTAGAGCTTTATGTTCGCCGGGCTCCTCTCGGTGTATAAATCATCTCTGTGCGGATCAGAAGTCTGATGGACTCAGAGCATCCTCAGAGATCAGACTTCATCTCGTCGCCTGCGAGTGTGTGTGAGACCCCGTTCCTGTCAAACCCCAATCTAAACCTCTCCTAAAGCCCCCACAATATCCCTAATGCTTGAGGCTGAGTGTAATTTATGACCAAATAAAGAAAACAGGTCAAAACGAATGTCACATTACGATCAGGTTTATCGGAGGGGTGGCAGTTCTGTGTGGTCTCTGTGTGGCGCCGGTACCTGGCTGCTGCAGTAGAGTAATTACCCCACTGTCACCCCAGTAAGTGGTATTAATGGAGGCCTTGTGCACTCTAGTACACACTGAGAATTGTTAGATGGGATTATTACAGGTGTGTGTGTGTGTGTGTAGCTGCAGGTGATTTCCGAGCGCTTGTCATGTTATGTGCTGGTGTGTGTTTGTGCGTGTGTCATTCGTGTTGAAGGCGGTGGTGAGTTTTTATATTTCCTGTCTATTCTAGTTAAACTTCATATTTTAAAATAGATTGGTGTGTTGCTTGTACAACTAGGTGATTTTCAGTTTTGAAGAACACTCGTCGACTCTTTCCTCTGAAGTCATTGTAAAGGAAAAAGTGAATGACTGATGCCTGAAGTCGTAAGTGTGGTGAATTGTTAAACAGCTGTGCGTTTTTTAAACGTTAAAATAATGATTGTGAGCTAAACCCTTTCCCAGCAGCCCCTGTCGGCTGTATTCTGTCATAGGCCACTCATATGCAGAGGCCAAGCATACCACGTCCTTTTTGATTGGGCATGAATATTTAATTAGGTGGCTCCAAATGATCCGATTTGTCATTCAAAACTGGCGTGTCACAAATGCGGTTTGAGTTGGAGCTGCTGGAAGAATCTTCCTCAGGCGCTGGAGCTAGCGACTGATTTCCTCTGGGTGTCGTGCAGTGTTTGTAATTGGATGGAGTTTGCCGTTGCAGTGGGACGGCGATATAAAGTTCCGATGTAACAGAAAATATCTGCTTCTGTTCTTACTGTAAATAACTTTGTCTGGGATTTTCATGTGCAGTTTTTTCTGTTCTCTCTTGATCATACAGGGTGCTTAAAATGCAGATACACCGTGTCAAAAGAGCTGCCTGATGAACAAACACGTTCATAACCAGTATTTCAAACAAAGTGCACTTGCCGGCTAGACTGTGTTTCCTGCCTAAACAGGGCGTTTTTGGGGCAGGACATTTCAAAAGACTTTCAAAAGCTTTAAATGTAAGTTACAGCCAGGCAACTGTATAATTTGCTGCTTGTTATTGCTAGCTGTAAACAGATGATCGGCCATAAAGATCTCAGTCATCTTTATTCAGGAATGTATAAACAATAACAAACAGCAAACCAAACAAAAACTATTAGGTAACTCATCAAATGTCTAACAGACGGTTGTAAGTCATGTCTTCTGTATACTTTCTGAATTTACTTTCATCGTGATGATATCACAAGTTAATCATGTGGTTTAATTAAACTGGTAAAGAAACTCAGGTTAAATTCAGGTTCTGATATCACAGAAGTCTGGGAAGTGACACATGGAGAGGGTTTACAACCCAAAGTTGTTAGCAGGGTTTCTTTACTGATACAGTGTGGAGGTAAAATGGCTTGTGAAAGCTGCTATTTAAGCTAAGACATAATGCTTAAATTAGCAAACGCAGCTAGCGATCTTCATCTTGTAAAACTGTGTTAGCCGAGACAAGAGACATACCTGATAGGCGCTCGCATCTAAACGCATGTAATAGTGACAACAGAGCAGAATATGCCTAAACCGCAGCGCTGAACTTTGAGTTATGCTTTTAATAAAGTTCTGCTGTTGCATGCTGTGAATTATTTGCGGGCGGTAATGAGTTTTTGTGCTCATTTGTTTGACTTTTGAGGCAGCGTTTTAAAGCTGTACTACAGCATCGCGACCGCGCCATCGAGTTTTAGTCATTCATCTGAAGCGGGAAAACAGACTTATACAATCAGCATCTGAATAAAGGCCTCGCAAAGCGCATTTAATGCGCCTCGGCAGGAACACTGTGCTCTGTGCTGCGACTGTTGTTCTGTCAAGGTTTCTGTGAATTTTGAGCACCGTTCAAGCGGTCTGGCCTTAATTCAAGGCTGTCTGATGAGGAGAGATGTTTCAGAGCTCTTCCTGTTGTCATGTGTCCGTCTGCGGGTGATTTCTGTCAGAACGGAGCTGCTAGACAAGATAAGAGCGAGGAACGAATGTGAGACGCAGCAAACCTGAACTGACCTGGTAGCGTGCCATTATCAAAAAACTTTATTCTGTGTCCTTGTTAGATATACATTATAAATGAATTTAGTCAGCATTCTGGCTTTGCCTTATCCACAGTGGATACGTGCAGTGCTTCTGTAGGATTTGGCCAAAGCAAGGTATCTTAGAAGGCAGTGTGAAACAGCCTATATGTAGTGCATAAACCTGCTGTCTACATTGGTGGCTCACCAGGTTTTAAACCAGAGTCTTTGTGCTTGTGTTTGCAGCATTATTTTTGGGTGGCACCAGTCGTGGTGTCAAAGAATCTGCTTGACTTTGGAATGATGTCTCACCTCCCATCTGTGTGTCAGGGGGTGTAACCTGTATGCATCCTAGGAGAGGCCCATCATCATTGAACGACTGCTTTTTTCAGATATTGCCTGTTTAAATAAATGTGCACTGTTTAGAATAACAGGAAAATACTGGGGATGGATAAGGGGGGGAGTGTCAGAGAGGGTCAGATTCGAACCTGTGTCCCCCACATGGGCACCACTGTTGAGCATATCGGGGACGTGTACTCACTGCTATACCACAGTTATAAGCAGGTACGTTTAGAATTCAAATGGAGACCATCTCACTATTGTAATAGTGTTCCTATTATTTTTTCCTTCATCGCCATTTGTATTATCATTTTTTGGGGGCTGAACTGAGTGAAACATCATGTATGCTGTTGGGTAGATGGATCAGATGAAATTTTAAGAGACATTAGCAAATAAATGAGTAATTCTGAAAGCTTTAGGATTCGTTTCTCCAAAAATGTTTGGATGGTGTCATTCAGTGTTTTTTTGGATCCAGTGTGCTGTCATGAATTTGTTGTGCGTGTGTGTTGAGTTACGGACTGTTTTCAGTTTTGGTGAAAGTTTCTTTTAAGACGCAGCGGTCTGAAAACGAAAGGCAGCGTCTGATGTTTCATGTCTTAAACACAAGATTTCAGAGGGAAGACTAAAGGAGCGAGGAGCGTGCTTTACAGCGAGCGGATTCACACTAAATCCGTCTGTAAATACTGTCGATTTTCTCGCTGTTGGTAAATGTTTAGCTGTGTTAGGAGTTGTTATGGATACGAGTCGTGTTCACGTGAAGCGTCGTGTGTTCAACTAGAACACGCAGCGTGTGTTTGGTCATGCTTGCGTTTTTATTTATTTTCTCCCCTTAAAGTTAAAACTCGTGCGATATTCATGCACTAGTTTAATGGATGTATTTATTTTTGGCTTCAGATACCCAGTGTTCTGTTCTCGCTAACGTTGTAGGCGTTACGCGGCACCATGGTAACTGCGCATGAAAGATTAACTAATTAACGATAAAGCTAATTAAAGAAATTAAATTATGTGGGTTTGATTAGCTCGACTTGACCCACAGTTCTGTACATGTGTACGCGGAGGAAGCCTCTGTACTTCTGTACTGGATTTAAAATCAGACAGGTTTAAAATAAAAACTTCTATATACTCTTGTTTATTTTATATAGTTCGGCTACTTTGTCGTTTAAATTAAAATGCACATTTGTGTTCCATGACATTATTGACATTATTGATTCTGGGGGGATACATGCTCTTGGACAAGGTTTTCGAGCATTGTTTAAACTGGTGAACTCTGAAACAGGGTTTTCTTTAGTGAAAACATTTGTAAAAGCAGTGCCACATCATTTTGTTTCCCATTTAGACATGCAAGCAGTTGAAGGTAACTCAATTATTTGATTACAAAAGGAGCAACATAACTCTCTTATATAACAAACCCTCTGTGACTCTCCTGAAAGCTTCAAGGTTTCTCCTGAACGTATATGAGAGAGCAAATCCTCAACAAATGCAATTTAAAAACACGCCCGCTTGCCGGAATAGCTTGTGCTGGAGGGTTTATAGTTCTTTACCTTAAGCAATTTGTTTGCAATTCTAACAGGTTTTCAGGTGTGTGTGTGTGTGTGTGTGTGTGTGTTTTCAACTGACTTTTAGGAGCAGAAACTATTAAGCAAGACAGCTCATGTTCGCCCACCTTTGTCACATGACCCCCACCTGTTCCACACCATCACCGAAGGCTAAAAAAGGAAGCGACATGCTATGTTAAGTTTCATTACCTCCTGACAGATAAGAGGAGCAATTACAAAAGCTTCTATCGTGGGCCGCCCACCTCTGCCGTGACTTATTACACATCTCTGTCTGGGTGGCACTTCCTGTCTACATAAATGTGAGAGGTCAGCCTGGTTATCGAGCTGATAATTAGATAACCTGAGGAAGAGGAGCTATCACTGCCCACCGAACCTCCAGTCAGCCTACAGTCACAGATAACTTGTGTCTTTTTCAATAATGGGAGAAACTCTGTGATGGTGTCCAGAGGAGGAAAAGTACATTAGCATTTTTCGAGGAGCTTCACTCACTCCCACCTCTGTGTGCCCGGTTTCTCCTCCCTTTCACCCTTCACGTTTGACTTTGAAATCGTGTGACTAATTGGCCTTTGTGAATACAAGTAAAAATCATTCACTTAAAAGTAGGATAGGCAATTTCAAAGAGGACAGCAATAGCAAAGCTATATAAGATCCCGCTGTCCCTCCAAAGCCACGCCTCCTCCATCACATAAACACATACATAGTTTGTCAGACAAGTAGAAAATCCTATCATTACATCATTGTGAAGGACTGCAATGATTGGACGAACATTTTAATTTATTTACCCTTTATAGTTAAAAGGCTAATCTCGCTGTTTGCTTTCATAACATAGGAAAGAACATATAGTAATGTATAAAGGTGAATATATCAGCTAGGCAAATAAGGTGACCGATATTTGGCTGTTTTGAGATTATTGATTGATAATCAATCCTGATTAGCTGATGAACAAAATTTTTAACACCCCTTTGCATCAGTTTCCGTGCGTGTATTTTTTTTATTGTGTGTAATAAAATGTTTAAGCATTATTTTGCAAATATTTACTAATGATTCGATCAGATTTATATGTATTAGCGTAAAGTTGATTTCCATATATAAGCACAAGCTATAAAATAACATCATGATTTACCGCTAAACCACACTGTGATGTAAAGTTTTACATTAGTAAATATGAAGCTGTACGCTACAGTTTTAGATAAGCTTGACAATATTTCCGCTCCTCTGTTTCCAGAACGTCCATCAGAAGATTGTTGTTGTCACATCTTTGGAGTTGCCCTGCCCTGTTGCCCCACTGGATTCCACATGTGGTCTTAAGACATCATTCCAATGAATCCACGCTGATCTGTGGAGAGATGAGATTGTGTTTTAAATTGCCACATTGTTTGTTTTATGAAACCGCAGTAGCAGTACAGTCTCCTAACTGCTCTGAGGGATTATTAAAAATGCATCGTTTTGTAGCAATTTGGGCTTCACAGCTCACGAAACTCATGAATAACTATATTAATATCACCTATACTGTTGCCTGTTCAGACATAATATTGTGTTAACAGGCTTGTACATATGGACCTAAATAATCTTATTAAGAAGACAAAGCATCAACACTCCCATTTTACTACTTGTAATAGATATAACGCCACAGGCGTCTCATTAATGTCTGTTCGGATAACTTGCAGTGTTTTTTATTTATCTGCGAAGTATCTTTGTTGATGTCTTCATCTGTGCTTCAGAATGCTGGCAGAATGAATGAGTATCTGTAAGCGCGGTTTCTTTGTCCCTTCGTTTAGTGCTCGTTCTGAGGATCTCAATGGCTTCTTTGTGCCTCTTTTGTCTTCGTGCTTCTGGGTGGGCTTTGGTTTTATATTCATCTGTGTCATTTTTTCCACAGGCAAATTGCGAGCGTGTCCGACTCTGTGTTGCTATTCGTTCTAGGCTGGGCATACTACCAAAGCCTGTGGTGTCTCAGAGAGAGTTTCCTAATGTAGCCATCAAGAAGTGTGGCATACTAGCACGTGACGTGTTGCGCTAGTGGTTAACTAGCTTAAACAGCAAGACATTGTAACTAGCTTCATTTCCTGTCATTCATTAGCTTGTTGCATTTACAAGTGTACAGTACATTACCGTACTTTTTGTTCGTACCTCAGAGTATCTTTGATTGGCTGCAGCCTCGTCAGCGTCAGCTGTGCCACGATTCTGGCCCACCTGGGGTGCGATGACATCACCACGGAGAAGCCGAGCTTTATTGGAGGACTAAGGTGTGTAATTACTCTGACCTGTGGTTCATACTCAGAATTCCCATCCTGTATCTAAGCTGGTCCACTAAAGGCCAATGTTGATCTGGCCAGCCGTAATCAATACGGGTCACATTGTAGAAGGTCAGAATAATTAATGAATGCTCTCTGTAATTGGGAATATTCATCTCTTAAATGCCGAGTTGAGATGAGGTTATCAATTATGTGCTGTTGTATCTTCACCGCTGTTTAGTCTAACCAGCATGTTGAACGCGTACTGAGGGGCTTGAGCGCTCAATGTGATGGAGGAGAGCAGAAATGAGACCCTTGGGTTCATGTTGGCATTTAGACCGGCACAACTGCAGAGCTCATAACATAAGAGAGAATTCCAAAGATGGAACGATCGTGTCCCTGAGGGACTTCTTACTTTATCCGTCTCCCTTTCTGTCTCGTTTCATATTTCCTCTCTTGATTTTCGCAGCTCTTCTGAAATGCGTCTGCTGTACGACGTGGTTCGGTTCCAGGTGGATTTGATGAAAGATCTGGGAGTCAAGGTAATGAAAGCCCTCACACCCTCTCTCTTTTCCATGGCCCCGTGCGCCCCCACCTGCCCCTTTTGAAGCCGGGAAGTGCAAGGGGTCCTGGAGAGGCTCAGTGGTCCAAATGTCAGCTGCATTAATAAAGAATGATTAGAAAGTTGCATTAGGGCTGGCAGGCAGAGGCGGAGTACCTCATGGCTACGTGCGCGGGCGTCTGTTTGTTTCCTGAACGCTTTAGCTGTGGAAAGGCAATCAATAGTCGTCATCCGGCACACCTGCTCAGGATTCGTTTTGCACAGGAAATTCTTTATTTCTTTCCACAGAGTTCCTGAAGATCTAGAGGTGATGAGGAGGGGGGAGAAATGACACATTTGCATGTTCCCTCAGTTCCTATAAACAGATTCAGGAGGAAAAGGAGGGAATGTTTGAGCTCTGGAGGAGGACAGACAGTCAGTTTTCAGGGCTTGTTTCTCGCTGACACAAGAAGGATTTACAGACGCCCTCCTGCGATTTTAAAAATACACAATTTTACATACCTCAAAATTCACTTTTGGTGATTTAGTTTCTTTTTGTTTCTTCATTAGCTTGTTCATTTAGTCGTTCATTCATTTGTTTATTTCTTTTCCCTTCGTTTCCATTCTTCCTTTTAATTAACACACTTTTCTGATTCACAAGCAGGATTCAGAGACGGCCTCCCGCGATCTTAATAAGGCCAGATTTCATGTGCCTTCAGATGAGCTGTTCTGGAGCGTTTGCTGCCATTCATGCGACTGATTTGAACTCTCGTTCAGATCGTCTGTGAGAGAAGACTCAGTCGAGATGGAATGAAACTCTATTCTGTAAAGGAGCGATACAAAGCTGTGTTCCTGGAATTGGGCAGTTTATTTGCATTTTCACATTTTGTGTGTTGCCTGCTATGTAGACAGACAAGCTTATATACATACAGTACATACAGTACGTACATACACCCAGAGCATCTGCTGTTTTTGGACATGCTAATCTAATAGCGTGTCGTTGGGCTGCTGATTGCTGCTCAGTGGACATCAGGCTTTCTCTTCACATTCCCCCCCAGAACATCATCTCGTATCAGCTAATCCCAGAACAGAGTCAACCACCTGCTCGGCCAATAGGAGCGAAGCACAGAATTATGGGCGAGATACAGACACCTTTCTGTTCTCTCTCTTTTTCTGTTTCTCTCTCTTACCATTTACACTCACTTTCACTCTTTTCTGTTCTCCATTCTGTTTGTTTTAGTCTTTTTTCCCTCCTTCCATTGTTCGTTTGTTTGTTTATTTGTTTTTCTTTCTATCTATCTTTCCCACTTTCTTTCTCAGTTTCTCATTTTCTCTCTCTCTTTCTCTCTGTCTGTCTTTCTTGTTCTCTCTCTCTCTCTTTCTCTCTCTTTCGCTCTCTCTCCATCTCCGTTTCTGTCTTACTGTAGCTCTGTTTACTGTTAACCGTGTTATATAAGACGTGACCTTTCGCCGTTAGAATCAAATAATGATGATCATATTGGCTTCAGCGGTGAGGAGCTTTACTTCAGCTTTTTATTTTCAAACTGTCTGTGCTGTCTTGCCTTCTCAGAGTTGTTGTTTTTTCTTCTCCTCCATTGCCAAGCAACAAACACAGTGTTCTGATGAGATTATATCTTCTGGCTGTATATGTTGTGTGGCTCATTAAAATTAATCAGAGAGGCATTGTAAAGTGTTTCTAATTATGACTGTTAGCCTAAAAACATATATCTGCAAAACAAATGTACTAGTAGCATAATGTCATTGTATGTAGAAGGAAATGAAAGTGTGATTACGTGGCCCCTGCACTGATCTTAGAAATACAAACATTGCCTACAGCCGTCCGTGTGACACAATGAGAAAACAAATTTGTATAATTTATTGTTTCAAATATCTCTTAATACTGGCGTCCCAATTATGAGTCTTTTACGTGGAGCGTTTTTGGATTTCTCCACAAAAGGATGTAAAGGAATTTAAACTCCGGGAGAAAATGAAAGCGCAAAGTGTTTGCAATTAATTTCTGTAATTTCACGCGAGTCCTTTGCGGTCGTTTTAAATGTCACCCACTCACATGATTGACATGCTAATTTCTCCCTGGCAATATGCAAAAATATGCAAAGTGGAAGGCAGGTTGAGCGAGTCAGATAAGAGCATTGTTTGTAGGCTTCGGGCCCAGGAGTCAGTTGCTGAAGTTTGGTGGCTTTAAGGAGTGAATTTGAATATTTCTGCATCGT
This sequence comes from Botia almorhae, assembly GCA_036877575.1. Taxonomy (NCBI): domain Eukaryota; kingdom Metazoa; phylum Chordata; class Actinopteri; order Cypriniformes; family Botiidae; genus Botia; species Botia almorhae. The sequence continues at coordinate 148,837 of JAZGTJ010000090.1, read as the reverse complement.
TGTTTAGGTTATTCTGTGTGGTTGCTAGGTAGTTAATTACTGGCCCAAGTCCCTCCACCAAGTCTGTATGATATTTTGTCCCTAGATATGGGCGAGGTCTAGTTTGAGTTTCAACTCATAAAACTAATAAAATAGCCCATCATTCGAAAACAACCTAATCAGTGTCAAAAAAAGTTTGCTTTGTAAACCAATTTAAAAAAAGAGACGCTTAGCGCTTGGGGTGGGATTTCAGAAGCCCACACAAATGGCAGTTTATTTGTACAAGTGTAATAATGTGACCTCATATTGATGCGAGTCTAAGTCTAAACAATCATTGTAGCCGACGAAACTCTTACCAGCTATTGATTGTGGCGATTTTAAAAACTTTAGACTTTTCTAGAAACATCTCAGTGCATCTACACATCGTGTCATTCCTTTTATCGATCAGTTCATACTTTTAAAAAAAAACTAAAGTGAATCTGTCGTTCACTAACACTGTGTGGTCCAGAACTAATATTTCACTGCTTCTAGTGCATTGTGGGTACAGCGTGCTTATAATGAATTAACACCTGTTTATATATTTCAAGGTTTTGTTTTTGGCTGCCATAAAAGTCAGAATAAAAGGTAAAGGGTAAAAATCAGGGAAAAGATGGGCTGCGTGGCACTGAAGGGGTAACACCTTAGCAACGGCAAAATGTCTCTCTGGCAACCACCTAGAATGCCCGGCAGTGAGCTTCATTCAGAGAATGTAAAACTGTTGTTTGACATTGTTCTTCTGTTTACATTGTTGTGCAGTTCATTAAGTCAAAGGGGTCAGGGACTGGTGAGAGAGTTACAGTCAGAGAGAGCTGGAGGGAGAGAGAGCCTCTCGTCAACAGATGCCCATCGATAAGCTCTGATTAAACATGGGTGTTCTGCTCTCTGGGTGATGTAGTATTTGTGATTTTTCATGGGTGAAATGCTCTGGGCTGTGAGCGTTCCGTACGAAAGCTAAAGGCAGGGATCACTGCTGAAGAAAATGTGATGCAGCAGGAGATAAATAGAGACACATTGCAAAGAGTGCAGCTGCAAATCCTGACGCTTCTTTTAAAACCTGTTATGTCAGTCCAAACTGTGAAGCTTCCTGTTCTCTGCTTTATTTTGGTGATCATATGTGATGCTAGCCTTGAATCAGTGATGATCACATGTGATGCTGGTCTTGAGTTGGTGATGATCACATGTGATGCTGCTCTTGAGTTGGTGATGATCACATGTGATGCTGCTCTTGAGTTGGTGATGATCACATGTGATGCTGGTCTTGAGTTGGTGATGATCACATGTGATGCTGCTTCTGAGTTGGTGATGATCACATGTGATGCTGGCCTTGAGTTGGTGATGATCACATGTGATGCTGCTCTTGAGTTGGTGATGATCACATGTGATGCTGGTCTTGAGTTGGTGATGATCACATGTGATGCTGCTCTTGAGTTGGTGATGATCACATGTGATGCTGGTCTTGAGTTGGTGATGATCACATGTGATGCTGCTTCTGAGTTGGTGATGATCACATGTGATGCTGCTCTTGAGTTGGTGATGATCACATGTGATGCTGGTCTTGAGTTGGTAATAATCACGTGATATTGGGAAATGAAAATTAAAAATGTAAAGTATGACATTTCTGCTATCATCACAAACCCTAAACAATGAAATTAGTAATTTTTTCACCCACCTTCTTTAAGCCACAAACACAAATTAGGGAGCATCCTACCCCTCAAATATTCAAAGCAGCTTTCATAATTCTTGACTGATGGTTTGACGCTCATGCGGATGTGAGAGACGTGTTCAGATGCTGTTTGTGAAGGGACGTGTCTCCGCAGTGTGTTTTTATATACAGTTAGTCATGAGACACTGACAGCTTTAGTTTGAGGAAATGGCAGAATATTATCAGGATGTAATTACAGCTGTTTAGCGTCTCTCATCGATCTGTTCAAAATCCACTAATAAACATCAGTAATTATTCTGCAATGTGTGATACAGCACCTTCAGCATGGTCAATTTATGTGTATGTAGATATAGATTTGGTTACATTTTATACTTGTATAGCTTATGAATATCTAAAATATCAATAGTTCCAACTTTCCACGTCTGATTGGATGAGCGCAGTGCCACAGACTGTGCTGGAGGGAGCTGATATCTGCACTCCTGTGGACCACACATCAGTTCAACTCTAGTTTAATGTGCCAAGTTGCTTTAAAGAAACTGTAAATACAGTAGGCTGTTAGTTAGTGGAATAATTGTTTAACGTGATTATTAAAAACAGATGCATTTTTTTAACCTTTGTGTCTTTTATCACAATGCTGTTTACTGTTGTTAGGGTTAACAAAAAGCATAAAAGCCGCCAGAGTCTGTGTGTTATAATGATTTACCAACATAACGCTGCTTAAAAAAGAACAACACATTTCATTACATGTATAGAAAAGACTCTTATATAGTGACTAAAGACTTTTATATAGTGACTAAAGACTCTTATATAGTGACTAAAGACTCCTATATAGTGACTAAAGACTCTTATATAGTGACTAAAGACTCTTATATAGTGACTAAAGACTCTTATATAGTGACTAAAGACTCTTATATAGTGACTAAAGACTCCTATATAGTGACTAAAGACTCTTATATAGTGACTAAAGACTCCTATATAGTGACTAAAGACTCTTATATAGTGACTAAAGACTCCTATATAGTGACTAAAGACTCTTATATAGTGACTAAAGACTCTTATATAGTGACTAAAGACTCTTATATAGTGACTAAAGACTCTTATATAGTGACTTGCAGTGCATTACAGCTGTAGCCAATGTGATTTTAAGCTGAAAGTAGGAGACGTCTGGTTGACGGCTTTGTTAACAGCATGCTGTCTGGCATTGTGAACACAGCCCACAGGAGATGGGCTGGTTACTGGTTAGCAGCAGAGATGTATGGTTTATCACAAGCCACACACTGGCATGTTTGGTGAAGGTTAACTTTATAAACCGTGGTAATCGCTGTGTTATTGATGACTTCCAGAGATGCGTCTGAGAGGTGGACGACTAATTATTCTGATTTAATGACTAGCTTCATTAATAATGAGTTTTTAAATCATGCTGTGTTCTTTCACCTGACTGCCCTTGTCTTTTGAATCCAGACACAGCAGCTGAATCACAGAACAGTGGGTAGAGAGATCCGGTCTAATGTATCTGGATAATACACTATAGGGGGCTGTTACAAATGTACAGATCTCTGCTGCTCTGTTTTCTGTATTTGGCGTTTTCGCTTGGGCTGTCAGTTGAATGTGTTAATTCTGTGACATTTAACATAAAAAAAAGATGAAATTAAATGCAATTATTCATGCTTTCTGGCCCGTAGGTAAATTCAGTAATCGGGGATTTCCTAGTGTTTAATTTTCAAATACAACCTTCATGTTTTTTTGTGAGTCTGTGGTCAGCGCTCTGGTTTTAATGGGAACTTTTGAAAAATTAAATTACACTGGGACAGAACTCAAAGATTTGGTGCTCCTGGCTGAGACGAGACATGCATGTTTATACACCAGCAATAAACATACAGCACAGATGAAATAAAACACAAATATAAGCCGTCTTCTGAACGCCAGTTTAGTGGTTTTGTCTGCCACTCTTTGAATGACCTTACATATATATTCCATGTATTTTCTTAATTCTGTTTATGTCCTTTCCTTGTCTTTATTTCTATAGTTTTGGAACTCGTTTTTTTGAAACTCATTTCTGTAAAGCTGCTTTGCAACAATGCATTTAAATAATTGAATTGTTTGTTTGTTTTTTTGCAAATATTGGCACGCTGTTTTGATTATGATTTATGAATCTGCATATGTATGAATGTATTTAACTGAAATTGAAATGTCAGTCGACAGCTCTAGCATTCACATGATATTTGCCGATAGTCTAAAAAGGATCCGTGCATGTAGTAAAATGCATGTTCAAATTGAGTAAACGGAGGTGGTGATGCATGTTATAATGCACGAAATAGCCAGAGCATTTCCTTAAAATCGCATTGAGCTTGTGCATCGTACGCTGAGAGCTGATTGGTTCTGACAGAAATGTCCTAACGTTCCGTCTCTCAATCACTTAGCGCCTCATTACGAAGGTCCTCTGCTCTCCATCTCGCTCACAATGGATCTTGCGAAGTTCTCGCGTTACAGGTCCTCACAAACGCTCAGATCTCTGCCAAACAGTTTTATCGCATTAAGACGGCATCCTGCCTCAGAGAGGAAGCTGTGTTTGCCGCATTTACAACATGCATCTCATGCGTCTCAATTTAGAATTTGCGTATGGAAGGCTGAAAGAACACGCTTTGTCCGTGGTTTCCTTGGAATGGAGGATAATTGTGGTTAAAATTGTCATAATTGTGGGTTTAGAGACATTGAAAGGTCTGAAGTGTGTGTCTAAACATTGAAGCCACCGAGATTACATTATGTGTGATTATGTATAATGATATTAATGATGTTAAACAGAAGCAAACCTACAGAGCAGCTTATCCACAATAGACATTAGAGGGCAGAAAGAGTTAGAACGTGTATTTGTTGACGTGAGATTTTGTCTCCCCTCTCTTTCACTCTCTCTCTTTCTCTCTCTGCCTCTTTCTTTTTCTGTCTCTTTCTCATCTAGTATCTTATTAAAAGATATTTTATAAATATGGTTTTTGTGTTTTCCCTATGCTTGTCAAACAAAGAATGTATTTTAAAATACGTACAAATGCTTTTAATAATAGATCTTAAAGGCTTTGTTCATATTTTATGGGAAGTCAGAGTTTGAGAATTTTTTCATTAAAATGTCTTTTTCATGTTCCAGGGAAGGAAGTAATACAGCTTTAAAATAACATGGTGGAGAGTGAATGATGGTAGATTTCTCAGTCTGGGGTGTAATGAATCAGATATTGAACAGATTCAATGGCTTTTTTTCAGACAGGAAGTACATGCTGTTCTTATCGTACTTTTGGTCAGATTTCGGCAGGTCTGTCTCTTGCAGACACAAACTCTTCAATGTCCTCTCTGCAGTACAAGATCTTCTCACTTTAAAGACTTCTTGTTGTGAAAGCCAGTAAGCCGGGTGTGTATTTATGAAAAGTACTATCATATTACCATCTGATACATCACTGTACCATATACAACACCTCAGAACTTCTGTGTAGGAACTGGAAGTATAATTAAGAAAAACCAACACATTGTCTTCATGCCAAAAACTGGCGTCAAATTCAGCTTGTGCTGCTATTTTCTGGAGCTACTTTGTCTTGTGTTTGTTATATTCATTCATTGTCAGAAGAAGCAGAGACGATGTTCCAAGCAGAAGAGGTGCAGGACCTCGTTTTGGTGTCCGATATAATTACTGTTTCTGAAGGATCTGAAAGAGCAAAGGAAGATGAGATGTTTGTGTTTCCACTCACTCTAGATTAATGCAGGTTTAGGCTCACAATATTGGAATCGGAATCAAATGAAAATGGAAATGTTAAGAGAAAAAACTGCAGTGAATGGATGAAACCTCACTAATAAATGAAACGTGCAACTCTGCCTCTTACTGTAAGTTACCGCATTAAGGCAGCTGGCCAAGAATTGTTGCACTGAAACTGGAGCTTTTTACAAGCGTTTGAGATTATTCACCAAAATGCTGCACGTCTGGAAAATGCATTTGCATTATAAAATGAAATAGTTTTACCTTTATATTCTGAGGATGAACTGCTTTTGTACCTGTTCTGCGATGCAGAAGAACACACACTTGTGACTTTACACAAAGTATTAATGCATAATACATAAACAGTCTGCAGTCAGGCTAATAAACTATATTATTTAATGAAAGAATTGATTATAACAATTACTGATATTTGTGACTATTTATAGAACAGTGTCTTTCATCATACTGCTGGTGCTGCCATGGGAGGTTAAGTGTAAGTACCTTAGTCTTGAAATAGAGACCGAATATAGGAAATATTGTGGGCGGGGCTTGATTTTATCCATCAGGATTTGATTGGATGAAAACATGTTAGAATGCAAAGTTATTGGTCGGGCATTCTTTTACGATTACATCGTCAGAAAAGAAAAGATATTTCCAAAGTGAAGAAAGTTATTATGTTATTATGTTATGTTAAGTTATTATTATTAAGACCTTGAAAACAAAATGGTTAATTTTCTTCACAATAACGTGACTAATAAATTGTGCACAAGACAAGGAAGTCAGTTTTATTTCCTGTAGTCTTTTAAGAGCACGACATACTCTCTATTTCCAGGTTCACAATCACAGGTGGTAGTTTTTGGTTTGTGTGTGTGTGTGTGTGTGTGAGAGAGGGAGAGAGAAGCAGATGATTTTAAACCCCAGAGAGGCTGAACAGATCAGATGCTGATTTATTCACTAGCATGTTTTATCAAATGCTGAAATCACCGCCTTCAATATCAGTGCAGTCGCCCTTATCACATCTGAAATATAAAAGCAGCACAGAGGGAAGGTGTGCAGTGTGAAATCACTGATACGGGGACGTTTCTGAGAAATAGAATATCACAAAATGGCAGAATCGTTTGATAGGGACGCGCTGCGTCGCAGGTTCCAGATGCGGTTTTACAGCAGTTTAAGTACAAATGTCTGCTGAGCTGTTGAGTGAGTGAACGTTCTGCAGCAGTAATCATGTTGTTTCTTCTCCTTCTCATCTCTCTTATGTATCAGGAATGTGTCTGTCACTCGGCACTGCTGTGGGTTCATGACACTGTGATGGTTCTTCTGCACCACTTCCACCCTGTGCTGAGGCACTCAGCAGATGTTTGTGGTCTTCAGGAGGAGCTTCACCAACATACAAGACCCTCCTGAGGAGGTGAGACAGCAGACACGGAGAGGGAGTAAGAACATGTGAATACTGTCAGAAAATAAGAGTTGAGAGTGTTTCTTGCCAAATGGATTAATTGCAGATGGATTAAATCAAATTCTGCCATACGCTGTTTTTCTCATTGAATATTCTGTCTCGCCCGTAAATGTGTCACATTACGCAACTGAAGTGGGTTATGAATGCTGTTTAATAAAATCAATATTATAAATGAAATAAGGAATGATTCAGATGTCATCTCTTATGAAAATGCTTTTTTCTTTTGCGGTTTAAGTTGGTTATTTGGTTCTTTGGAGATGAAAAAATTTGATGAGGAATCGTAGGTTCTACAGGTGTAGAGTTCTGGGTTCTTTCAGACACAACGGTACATACGTGGTTTATGCAAAGAACAGATGACTTAAAAGTTCTTAATGGAAGTTAAAAGGTTCTTCCATGCCAACATTCTGTATAATCAACGGTTCCTGTTAAAGTTCTACCTGGAACCTTTGAAAGTTTTACTTTATTCCCAACAGATGGAAAAAACTAATACAAACAGAAAGCAGAGAAAGCGGTATAGAGAGGAGATGTAAGAGAGAGAGTCAACATCAGACATCAGACTGAAGCTTATTAATATCTGGTGTGAAGGAGAAGTTTATGAGGAGCTCTGTGAGACTGTCCTCTCTCTGCAGACCGCTGACACCTCTCCTTAGCTTTTCTGCTCTCATTTATTGAAGTCTTGCCTTCGGTTTCAGGGGAGGATTTTTGTCAATTGTTGTACTAACACACACAGGACTCTCCTGTGAGCTGTACACCTGCTTCCACTCTGCTAATGATGCCGGCCGGCTGAACATGCCATGATCAGCCCCATTTGGACAAAGCTTTGAAAAATGCTTCCGATACACTGAGCGAAGTTATTTGTTTCGCGGTTATGATGTTGAGACAGGGTTCGGACAGCGGACAGTCCCATAAAGACATCCTTGTTTAAAAGTACAGAGAAAACAGAATGTACTACAAGGTGATTTTTTTTGCTGGACAAAGTTCCAGAGCAGAAGTGCATTTGCCTGTAATACATCAGAATTTTGGTGCAATCATACAATGTCTGATTTTGACAGATCCCGCCCCAAACTCACGCCATTGGTTGAGCCAGAATCTGACAGGTTGTGCGGCTCAAACAAACATTAGCATTAAAGGGCCAGATTTTACACTATTAATACATGTAAGTTTGTGTGGCATACTTATAATTGCCTTGGCACGTTAAACTGAAATAGCAGAAAGTATTTTAATGTTGAGAAAATTACACGCTTCTCCTTTAAGATGTAATTCATACATTGTTCTTCACACCGCCCACCACATTAGGAGAAAGTACGGTAAAGTACAGTAATTGTTTAAACTCCAGTGAAGATATACGGCTAATACAGCCATCATCATCTTCAGCTCATTAGGACTGTTGATAAGCTGTATTAAGTTTAAGACTCTTGTAGGCGTATATAATCAGAACAGAGCGCTCGAGTGCGAGTTGACATGAACTGAGACAATTTATGAAAACATAAAACAGTAGCAACAAAATTGAATCGTCACCTCATGACTAACTTATATAAGTCATGCAGCCCCAAACTTCAGCCCTGTGGGTTTCTTTTGGGTGAGGTTATGAGTCATCCAGCCTTTTTCATCGTTGTTTTTCTGTAGTCTCAGAGCAAGTCTGCAAACTTTTGATGTGTTCCCCCAAACCGAGCCGCAATTGATGTTTTTTAACGAGCTTTTTAAATGAGGTTCATTATCTCACGGCCAGATAAAAGATTTGACCTTTGCTACTTGTTGTTATGCGCACCAACTCTGCACTTTTTCGTTTAGTTTGAAGAGCAGAAACCTACAGTCTACAAGTGTGCCGACACAGACCTGTTTGACCGAAGCGTTTCGCACTCAATCATTTTCATTGACATTAAGAGAAACCAGGCAGGGAGTTGAATTTCCCAGCATGCTTTGCGTGGGACTGGTTGAGCAGAGTAAATGTTGAAATTCTGTGTTATTTTATGTGTTCTTGAGAAAGATGACGAACAGGAAGCTTGTTAGTATTTAATGTTCTGTTTTGTTGGGATTTAGAAAAGTTTGAGTTTTGGTTCAGTTGTCAGTAAAGTTTAAAAAGTAAAGTTTGTTTATAGAATGATGACGGCTAGACGTTATGCATTTATAATGATGATTTATAATTTGAGCTGCTGGGTGTGATTTCCTGGGAAATGAAACAAAAACATCTTAACTTTCTTAATTAAAACATGTTAAGAAATGATGTCAAGCAACCTGCAATTTTATGTTTGAAACAGATGCTGTGCATTTCAGCCAGGTGCTTGTGCATGTAGTGGACAGCACTAAGGTAGTGACTGCCGGGATTTTGAGCAGTGTCCCGGTGTGTTTGTGAGGTGGACGCAGGTTCATTGTGTTCTAAGTAAACCGATCAGTGCTGCCATTTTCTAATGAATGAGGCCCATACTGTCAGTGTTGTTTCAGGAATTTATTTGATTTAGGTGGAATTAGCTCGGCTGTCTTGCATCACCAGTGCTTGTAAATAACTTGTGAAGATTCGTCAAGTGAAGATTGGTAAATTTGACCAGGCGTTTCAATCCACTCCTGTGCTAATCCACTTCCATGATTTCCTGTCCTGCCTCTCATAACCCCTGTACATAAAAGTCCAAATTATAAATAATAAAACAATTACAATTGATATTATATATAGTACATTATATAGACAGACACATATATTATATATAGTACATTATATAGACAGACATATATATTATATATAGTACATTATATAGACAGACATATATATTATATATAGTACATTATATAGACAGACATATAGTTTAATGATGTTTTAGACTCTGCCATATAATTTGTAAATGATTAAGTGTTACAGAGTGAAATTATATTAACTGTTATTAATAACATTTACAAATATTAAATCTTGCGCAGTCGTTTAAATGCACACCGAGCCTCATTCTTGACAAACAAGCCGAATGAATTTCTGCGTAAATTATTCGTAAAACAATTTGCATGTTAATTGCCCCATTCAATCTGATGCAGCAATTTATTTTGAAATTTGTTCCGCTCGTCTTTCATGAATTAAACTCATTACGTTTGATAGCATTAGAAGAACGTTAAAAATGGTTACATCATCCTTTGGGTAAAAACAAACAAACACGGTTACCATAGTAAACGCATATAGCATTTCAACACTTTAACAGTGTTGTTTCTTGTCAACCTGTAAACAGCCTGTTTTACACTAGCGTGCGCTTGTGACCGTGTTCGGAGTTTTGTTTGTTCTTGCTGATGGATGTCATGAAATGAGTTTTATGTTTGTACCAAATGGAAATCCTTTTAAAAACACAGTGTGAATAGATTAGCATTGAGCTCGGCCCCGCAGGAGCAAACACAAGCTGTTACTGCACGCTCACACCTCCGAATTATTCCTGGATGGTTTTAGTGACGTGATTATCAGGTGAAAGACAGTGTGCCGTCAGACTGAGAGTCACCAGCATGAGTCAATGTCTTCATTTTAACCATACAATTATCTGTCCTCCAGGTTCCTGAACTGTGACCAATAGCAGTGCATTGTTCATTTTGTCTGTTAAAGCTGCAGTCTGTGACTCGTGCCTCTCTACCGCCATCTCTGTTTGAAACACAAAAATGCAGGTTACTTGCAGAGTTATTTTTTTAGCATGTCTGACAAGTTTAAATTCTAAACAACTAAACAAACTAGAAACACTGCATCATCTACAGTAGCCACACATGTGAGACAGTAGTCGGATCTTTCTAATTGCAGATGGCCATTTTTTTTCAAAACGAACCCAACAGCTCAAATTATGAATCATCATTATAAACGTACCATTGTGAATTGGGATAAGGTCAGTGTAAGATGTACTCGCTTAATAACTAATTTTTGTTCATTTTTAACCAAAAAGTTACAGATTTCAGCTGTAATAACCAGGGTTGTTCAAATGAACCACATTGAACGTTCTGTGGTTTTATTGGTTGACAGCACGTTTTTCAAGTAGCTTAATGGACTCGGTTACTAGTTGATTAATACCAAAATTGTTATAATTCAATCATTTAATATTTGTAATCAGCAGTGTTAGTAATTACGGGTGGCTGTAGTTTACAACATGTTTGTGACTCATCGCGAACTTTATCTTGGCATGATTTTAAAGTCAGCTAATTAGATCAGGTTGCTAAAGGGCAGACCTGCTACAATTTTCAGTTAGAGTCGCTTTAAAACAAAGCCTGGCATCCACAGCTAACAGTGACATGAAACTACAGTAATGAGTTTACTCACCGATCTGACCGCTGTAGCAGCATGTGTCTTACAGCTGAAGCTAACCAAATAGTAACTAATAATAGTACATAAACTTAATTATTCAAAACCTAATAATATAATATTGATTTGCATCGCAATGCATTTATACCAAGAGGGAATAAAACAATCTTTTAATAAATTAATTGTACAGTTATATAATACAACTGAGTATAAGGTGTATTTAAGACAATTATGGTCTCTGATGCATTATATAAGCAAGCACTATAATCAGGTGTTACTGAAAATGTTCTTCAGCTCCAGAAAACATCATTCAATAATGTTTGGTTAGACTTCCATATTTTTAAACAGTTCCCTGTTTTCACAAATATGGACAACCTTGTGTTTTACAAAGACGGACCTGCTCACAGCATCTGTGAAACATCATGTTGAAGATCTGGAAAGGTCTTCTCAGCAGGAGAGTATATCATTATTAGCAATTAGCCTACAAGGTTAATTAAAGCACATGAAATCACCTCTCAGCGGGAGAGAGTACTTGACCGCAAGCCAGCGAACACAATTTCAGAAAGAGATTTTTCAGATCAGGTTATTCAGTTTGATGAGGTTGTTGTGCATTTGTGCACGCTTGTGTGTGTTTACATGGCTGTCTTTGTAGTCTGTAATCTTGTTGGCACGTTTATGTTAATGCTGATTCCTGGTTTTGGTTCATCGTTGTCTTTGTTTGTTGTTTGCGACACAAGCAACTGGCTCAGTTCTGTCTTTTTGGATTCCAGTAAGCCCCTTTGCTTAGTTTTCACAGAAAATGCTGAGGGATCGTGTTTTTTCCCTCAGTAGTCTGTGTTCTTTCATTTAGGAAATATGAATTACTTGCCCACTCCAGTGTCTCGTCAGATTGGTCTGGCTGCGGCTGTCGAGCGCTGGTACCAAAAGAGCTGACACGACTAGAAAAGTTGGCCAGTAATCTTGTGGTCCTGCCCACTGGAGCTAACAGATGATTTGATCCCCCGCCACACTTGGCTGTTTTTCTCTCTTTTTCATCTTTTCTTTGTGGGGGAGAGGGGTTGGATTGTGATGGAGCGTTTTATATCAGGCTTCAGTCACTCTAGTCAAAGCTGCGCCCCTGCCCACCCGGCCGGCCGAATATTCCAACATCAGCATTTCATTAATCACTCTCCATCAGTGCTAATGAGGCGGGTCGCTAGCTGTAGCGCTAGACGATGTCCTGAACAGAATCTTGCATTTCAGTTTGACATGAACAATTTGTTGTTTGTTGTACAAAAATTGTACAAAAATGGTTTTGTACAATTTCAACACCAGCAAATTACAAATGTGGGATCATAAGAGATTCCATTTGTTTCCTGGTTAACCTAAAAAAATAAAATAATAATAATAGTTTTAATGAAACATGAAAAAATAGTATTCAAACACAACATTTGTTTTTTGTTTAAATCTATTCTTTATACATTTGTATGGATGACAGCAGAATATATGCGCTTCATGGTTGGTTTGTTTTTGAAACATCTGAGGAAAACGGAACACATTTCTGATTTGTGTCGATTAATTATCGATGGGTCTTTCTGGCGGGTTGTGCAGGACCAAAAAGGCTGGGAAACGCTGTTTTAATAGGTGTATAATGTAGTACAATAATTAATATTAATAGTATCAATACAACTCTATTAATTATTCATACACCATTATATTGGACAGGTTTTTTTTGGCCTGATAAACATGCCTGCTTAACAATTAAAAATAAGTGTTATGTTCCTGCTTGTGTCTCACCAGCTGTGTCAGTGGAGAAGAAACATGTTTTTCAGTAAATGTTGTGTAAAATATGTTTTCAGTGAATTCAAGCTATACAAGTTTTAATGCTGCTAACACAACCAGCTGAGCTACAGGACCAACAATTGAACAAATGCTGTGTATATCTAATTTAATTATATTCTTGTGTTTAATATATAAATATTACTGACATATTAGACATCAGCCACTGTACTGTCTAGATGTTAATATTTGTATCCAACATCTATGCAATGTTAGCATAACGTTCCTTCATGCAGGTACTGATGGAGAGCAGAGCTACAAGCTGGTCGCATCTCTTATCCTAGTGTGTTGGTCCCCAATCCTCTGTCCTTCCCTTTATCCAGTGTGGATTCTTCTGCTTAATGGAGCCTTACAATTTGCATCTGTCAGTGAGGAGAATGCCCATGGGTGTGTGTTTGTGTGTGTGTGTGTGTGTGTGTGTGTGTGAGAGAGAGAGACAGAGTGAGAGTTGCTACTTAAGAATGATCTCCGAGGGCTGTGAGAGGCCTGACACACTCTGCTGCCTCTCCAGAGCAGACAGGAGAGGAAGAAAAACAACTCGCAGTTAGTGCTTGTGTGTTTGTGTGCCCGTTTGTGTGTTAAAATGGGATAAGTGAGGCTGTTGAAGAGATCTAGGCATGTGTGGAGAACGCCAGACATTAGAGGGAGATAAAGGAGAAAAATAAGAGAGAAGAAGAGTCAGAAAAACACAGTTGACTGTCAGGATTAGTAGCGTCGTCTTCTGTATCTCTGAACTGATCATGAAAACTCGCCTCCTAACACTTCTGGCTTTGTGCTGTTCTGCATCATTACTGGGAAGCTCCTAGTTAAGTTTTCAGTTAAGCTCTTAGTTAAACTCATTGTTAAACTCATTTTAACCTAAGTTACTTGGGTGGATGTATAAAAATCCTGACTTTTGACTGTTTACATGAACTTACAGTTGTATTGTGTTCTTAAAGAGGTCACATCATGGCAAGCAGGGCTTTGGTTTGCTGATTGAGTGGGCTAAATATAAAATGAGACAAACATGTAGAATACAAATTCTTTAAGGAGCTAAACCCTATCATGTTATATTTTATCTTTGCTCTCATTACATATTTAAAACCCTTTCTGCTAAATAAGGAGAGAGATAGAGAGCGCGCGCGCGCGAGAGAGAGAGAGAGAGAGAGCATCATCCACTGTAGTAATCTGAATAGTGTGTAATCAATCTTGAGGGACCTGTTCGCAGGTGTGTGTTTAGAATTTCCCTCACTGATAAATGTAAGGTGCCGTGTCTTTAAGAGACTGATGGGGCGTTGATGATGGAGGAGGGCGGGTCATTTCTGAATGTACATCAGCACATGGAGGAACTTCCTGCTTCTAACAGTGAATGAAATCACCATCAGACATTAACGTCGCCGAGAGGAACAGAAACGCCAGTGGGAAGAAAGCTCCTGTCATTTGTCTTGTCACTGACTTTATATTAGTTTCTCTGTGTTTTCCAGTCTGTCAGGTTTTTCCCTTTTGCTTCTGGGTTTTTTTCTGCTGGTCTTTTTCTCTCTCCTCTCATGTATTTACCCTTTTCTTTATCTCTCTCTCTCTCTCTCTCTCTCTCTCTGCAGTGGCTCCCATCAGGTTAAGCAGATGGGGTCTTCCACCTGTGTATTTTTTCTCCTACTTTGCTTGTCATGTCAGATGCCCGTATATGAGCGCTCTGAACTTCGCCACTGTAAACACATTTTCTCGACACATACACATTTAAAACACTTGCTTTTGTACTGATGGGATGGAAACAGATGTTACTGCGTGATTATGTCCCGTGTTAAGATCACAAACCGCAATGGAAAAGGAGGATTTGGAGAGCTGATTAATTATGTAGATGAGAGCTTTACATGCCCTCCACAAATACTGAGCTCTGACACCCCCGGATACAACAGCCTCTCCATACGAGTATGTTTATGAGTAATCAGGGCACAATAGCGAATAAATTAGCATTATAGCGGGCGCTAGGACAGTGGACTTCCCGTGGCTGTATGCAGTTGTGCCACTCGCCAGGGTCACACAGCGAGAACATTGTTCCATGCCGGATTATTCCGTAAATCTCACCTCTGGGGCATCAGCGACGCAATATCTTCAGCTTAATTAGTTTTCTACTAGTAACATAACTGTGGAGAGTTGGGAGGGAGGTTAGGGTGGGCCGGGGGGTGCTTAGCATTGTTCTGTTAGCTGAGCCAGATCATGCTGGGTTCCTGAGAGGGGCTTACAGAGACCACCTGCCTGTCAGTCACACAGAGACCGAAACCCTCCAGAGAAAACACTGACTGATAAACCTAATAAAACAATTCACCAACAAAATCATCAGAAATCGGCCAAAATCAAGAAGATCTGTATTATAAAGAGATCTGTGTAAAATGTGTGTGAGTGCTGTGATGTTACTGAGGGACAAAATGGTTGTGCCTGAACATCTAGTAACATTCACAACACCTGTCTGATGTGATGTTTGAGAGATTTATTTTATCCACCTTCACTGGACAATGAAAAATAGCCGCTATCAGCTGGTATTACAGTAAGAACAAAAATGGTTTTACATGATAAATAATGAATAATTAAAACTGTCCAGTAGACTTGCATTGAAAGAGGGCCTCAGACTGTCAATTGTTCAGACTGTTACAAAGATATGAGGTTGATTTTCTTTATTTCTGCCTGTACGCAGTCTCATGAGAAAAATGATACAGTATAACAGTTTTGTGCTTTAGAATATTGCGCTCAGATGAATCATGCACATTCGGTCGAGGGACATTATGAAGTGAATAGTCAATTATTTTTCCTCTGCTTTAGATGGTGTGTCTTTATAACGGTCCGGGTTAGGTTAGGACAGTGTGCTACCGTAAACCGCGAGGCTGTATCACGTTTTCTAATCATAGGCATAATAGCATTAAATTTAAAGGAAATAGCCTCAGATATTAACGCGTGTAATGTCCCTGAGTGCGGCGAGTCATGAGGGCTAAACCGTTCTGTCGTTTTTCTTAAAATATTTGACCTGCGTATGAAGGAATCTGAGGGTAAAATGAGCCTCTTCTTTCAGAACACGTGGGTCATGTTGAGGTTAATCGTCTGTCCGTTCCTGTGGCCACAGATAACAGCTTTCACAACACACATGGTAATTTCATCAGCAAACACACAGAGACGACAGATTGTGTTGTTGTGTTTGCAGTAATGGAGCACAGCTGAGGGAACGAATAGAGTCATTTGCAGAAAGGTTGCGGGATTAATGTAAGAACAGGTCTGAGATCAGCTCAACAGCATCTTGTGTTTGCCACCCCCCCACCAGGTCCCACCTGAGGGCTTTGAGGTGCTGTTGATGCACTCGATCCTAGACATTTATTATCACTCTCGAATATTAATTTATTTTAATAACAAAATGTTTTCACCACACATTTCTGTCAAATGAGTGTGAGTGTGAAAATTGTGTTTAAATGTGTGTTTTTTGTTTTTCACCCAAAAGGCTCATAGTTAAAACGTCTCTCTCTCTCTCTCTCTCTCTCTCTCTGTATATATGTGAGTGTGTGTATAAAAAGTGTATTTAAGTCGAGCTTTTTCCACGAGGTCAGAAGCTCTCATCCTGAATAAACACACATCATCTGCCAAAGATCTTTCCAGCGTACGATTCGTTTGACAACACCACATCCGTCAGGGCCCCAGCGGGCTCAAGCGTGTCCCCTGGCATCCGTTGTTCTTCTCAGGAGTTTCGGTCTTTCATTCTTCCTCTTTTTCTTCGCTCCTCCTCTCCCTCTTGAGGTCTCTCTGAGGAGGATGTGGACTGTCATGTTCCCGCTCTTGTTTTCTCTTCGCTTGACACTCCCTCGTTCATTATGCGGCTGTGACATCACCATGGAGGCAGTCATGTGTGTTTGATGAACATGAGGCTCATTAGTGAGATAGCTGGTGTATGACTGCGATTTGCTGCCTCTGTGCCACGATGTTTAGAGAGAAACAATGCGGCAGGGCTTCACGCAAACACACTCACTGTTACTCATCATTGTTGCCTTAAATGCTCTATATGTGGCTACGAAAGCAGAGCAACCGTTAAAAACCTTCAGAGGGACTGTAAGGCCTCTGCAGGGATTGGAGGATTGGTCTGGTTGAGTGACAGAGTAGAAAAACGCTTTTAATTATGTCATAACATGTGATGTCATGGTCTGCTTTTACAGGCAGAAGTTCACTGGCCCGCCTCAGCTTCCTCTCTTTTATGGACCTGGTAAATCTGGTGGACATCAGGTTGAAGATGGGTGGAATCAGGTTCCTCAACCTGTTTGGGCTGGCCAGTGCTCCACCCACCACCAAAACCGTCGGGCCTTTCAGCAAGGCTGGGGTTTCTCCCTCATCAGAACCTTCTCACTGGACAAGGTAATGACTGGAATCAGAATATTTTTACTTAATAAATGCAATAGATTAAATTTTCTAACTTGGACGTTGCACTTTTCTGAAGTTATATTAAAGTATCTCAGATGGTTCTCCATAAATGTCTTTGGAGAAGAATAAGACAGGCACATGAGGTGGGTGTTGATCTGTTGTTCTTTCAGAATTGTTTGTATTTTTCAAAATTATCTTTAAAACACACGTTTTTGTTTCAAGACATGCCTGAACTGGTGCCTTGGCAGATCTGAGCACAGTTGAAACATTCTTGAGATCTCCTCTGAAACTCCTAAGGAGACACGTGAGTTTTCTAGGGCCCATTTTCTCACGAGAAACATGTGAGAAATTGCTCTCATTGCTCTCCATTTAACTTCATCGCTGTCAAGGAGACTCGATTGAGATATTTAAGAGGTTTCCCCTCCAAACGCTCATATAACAATTGCAGTGTGTTTCATTATCTCTAAATGTAATTAAAGCACAGTGAGATGATGAATATGTTGAAAGTTAAGGTGACACTGTGACAGATGCTATCGCGTCACCTCTATTCTGTGCATCAAGCTATTTAAATATGATTATGACTTATGATTATGAATGTTGTCACTGTAGCAACAGTGAGCATACTTTCAAAATGGATCAAAGGATCTTTGCTATTGCATTGATATGTAGAACGCATCTTCAATTACAATTCATAAATACTGTTTATACTTAAAATAAAATCTCTGTTTTAAGTGACATCTGTATTAATCAGGAATATATGTTTGGTTGCCCTCCATTCATAAGCAGCCCCGGAGAGTTTAAACGCAAAGAAATAAATGCAAAAAACAGCTAAAAGGGAAGGAAAGACGAGGCTCTCAAACCTGTGATAGACATCGCTATAGTAACGGCGAAAAGTTCCACATATAACTGACAGGAAGCGAGAGAGAAGAAGATGGAGTGTGATTGTTTATTCGGACCCGTGACACCCGGATGGTTTCAGACAGTGGACAGCATGTGACGAGTGTAAATGATGTTTCTTTGCCTCTGACGGTCGTGTGAGTGATGTGTCTGTTCTTGTTTTATAGACGCCTGTCACGGCCTCCATTTCTGCTTTAATAAACAGTTCACAGGCCCCGCGGAAAAGGTCAGCTTTTTATTTTAAAAGACAAATGGTGGAGGGCGGCTGTAATTGTGAGAAACGTTATATTGGAAACTAGCCACAAATTTCGCCGTGGCGGTTTACCTCACAAAGTCGTTTGGTGAGCGAACCATCTGGATGATCACGTTATCCTCCCACGCAAGAAGCTCTTGTGCTTCAGAGAGGGGAAGTGGATGGCTGGCGGATCGCGTGTTGTGAGGGGTGCGAGTTGTTTCTGCTAACTTTGTAGCTGGAGCGCAATTGTTCCGCGTGTGAACGCCGCCCTCTGCCCCCGTCTCTTCCGATTCCCGCTCTGCTCTTGACATTTGTAGATGCCAGATTGGGCTGTAATATACTGTTGCATCTGTTGCCCACCACCGTATGCCGAAATATCACCTGATATCTTGGTAAACAGAAATCATATTATTCTTTATTGTGTGCTCAGTGGGAGAGATTGTAAGAGGGCTTTTCTTTGGGGGAAAAGAGATAAAGAAGTTCTTAATGTCAATATGAATGAACACCCGCTCTGCCACTCTCTCGCCGCCTTAAACACGGGGGATTTCTCTTTTTTTAATATCCTGTGCTTTTTTCCTGGGCCGCCCTTCTGTCACAACATTACCATGTCTTGCTGTTGATAGAATTTGAGATGCTGGGCGGACTGTCTGAATATGAGGAGCTTTATGCTTCTGGATCTCGTGGAAGGAAATGTTTGTGTTCAGAATCGTTAATTAGCTCGCCAGACCAGCGCAGAGCTGACTAACAAAACTGGTGTGCAGGAGCTCGCTGGCCGTTAATTAACCGCTAATAAACGATACTCTCCTTTCTTGAGCTGTTTTGTGAAACCAGTGTTCAAAAGAAAAGACAAAGGTGTGGAGGACAATCTTCATTTTAAGGAATTAATAGAGCACTTTTCATGCAGCACACATAAATAGACCGCTAGATAACTGATTGATACGCCTTAATTTGCCTCGTTTCTGACTAATAACACAATCAGAAAAGGACCTGTAGAAAATCTTCAATAGCAAAGCCCAAAGGTCTGAAGGCAGCTGAGTCCAGTTAGACCTTTAACTGATCCAGCCAGGTTAAATCACACCTGTAATTGGAGCTTACCTGATTAACACGCAAATGCACCAGTTTGCCCGTGCTGTGGTCAGTCAGAGGCTGAAAGAGGTGCCGTTTTTAGCCGTTGACTTGTAGACTAGAGGTTGATCTTGTGTGATTCTACTTCACACGAGAGTTTAAACACTTTAACCCATATGAAGAAGTAGTGATTGCTTGCTGACCTGCGAGTCTTCCACCCACCACGCCACACTCTCAAACTTAATCTTCGTGAAACTTTCTCTGCACATCATGTCTATTCTTGACTGTGGCCTCTCACCGCGCCGTGGGAGGATTTAGTGGGTAAATCTGAACTAAATATGATGATTGCGAGTATTAAAAACCACGCGGCGTTTTAGCACGTCTCAACTTTACAATCACAGTTGCAACAAAAGACGTCGTCCGGGGAAGCCAGCCCGTTGGCACGCAAACACGCGCACATTTACGCTGCTTTTCAGATTTCAGGGTTTTTAATTTAATGAGAAATGTTGGCTGTAGCACCATGGTAACAGATAAAGTGCGATGTGTCGCATCACCCAGCGCGCGCTGTTGTCACTTCATCTCCTTGCATCTTCTGGTTGGCTTCATGTGTCTCTCTGCTAATTAGTCGGTGGGCTTAATCAACTGCTGCGATTTTTAGCAAGAACAGAAAGGTCAGAGGTCACGGACCTCACACACACAAACACACACACACGCTCTGTTATGTTGCAAGGGTTTTAATAGGTAGCGCCTGTAATGCGTAGCTCTGTGTTTTGTGTGCAGAAGGGCTGCAGGTCTCCGTCTGGGATAATGAAGGAATGTGTCGTTTTCTGTTTTCATCAAGCTTGGATCTTGTAGCGCACACAGACCTGCTTCTCTGTGAAATGGACCTGATTTTATTTGTTTATTTTCAACGAACAAACAGTGTTCTGCTGCATTTGTCACTTTGTGTACTCTCTCTTACTAATTTTATTGTAGCTGTTATTAACAGCTGTTATTATTAATTATTTCACAATTAAATTTAAACTTCTCTGATTGTTTTGATCCTTTTCCTTTGGAATATTGTACACTAATAAAAGGTTTACAGTCAGACCAGGTTTATGTATTGATTAAATAAATAAGGGCACATTTTTATTGTTACAAAAAGAAATGACAAAAAGATTTTTCATGTGATTAAACCGTGACTGTTCGTACAGATGTGTTAAATGGAAAAAAATAATCCATTTTGTTTCAGCAGTATAAGTTGTTTCTGCTTTTACAGGGCACTCACTGTAGCTGAAGATTGGCACTACCCAGCATGCATTGCATTCAGGCTGATTTCCATTTCACACCAGCAGGAGAGAATTCTGGGATGGGGCCCCCTGAGAGTGTTTGAATGTGACACAGCCATTTCTGCAGTTTCAGCTCTGTGACAGAGTTACAGCAGAGAGATGGACAGCCTCCAGAGCTGCGGGCTGGCCTGCTGTGAAGAGAGAGAGAGAGGCAGACAGAGAGAGAGAGAGAGAGAGAGAGAGAAAAAGGGGCTAGCACAACTCTGTTTAACGTCCCACACACACAGACTTACCAAGCTCAATTAATAGCGTTAGCTACGTCAAGCGTATTTTTTTCTGTAGCTCATACGTTGCGGTAGAGACTTAAATCTCTTCCCCAAAGTAATTCAAGACCCGCGATTTTAGTGCTAGCGACATGAACTGTACCTCAGATCTCGCTAGTTGTGGAGCAGAGGTGTGCTATTACTTCTCTGAGTGAGACCGTTTGTAATTTTCACCAGGGAAATGATAAAATGGGCGCGGAGAAGAACCTGAGTCATATCTGTTGGAATATTATGGGATAGGCTTTTTTTTTTACTTGGACCAAAAAGAAACCACCTAGCAACCAACCAGAACACAGTAGCAACCACATAGCGATGTGCTAAGACCTTAGCAACCGCCTGCCTGTAGAAATTTCCATGTCAGTCTTGGCATTGGAGCTTTGTGCTACTTGTCCTCTGTCTAGTTCATATTTAAAGAATATACCTGCTTTTGTTGTCATGCGGATGTTTTGCCGTTTAATGATGCGGCGTTCTGTACGCTAGTTGTTTAGCGAAAGTGGCTGTTGACATGATCTTTACGACTGAGAACTTGCTCATGATTGCTTTGTAAAACGTATCATCATTGTCCTCACGCCCTCTGCTTAATCACAGATCATTGACACGCCGCCTCGCGGTCGTTCCTCTGGGGAAAACGTCACAAGGAAACGCTCTCCATGCAGAGCAGCAGTCTGAGGTGGCGGGGACAGACTGTCCCAATGTCTCACCTTCCTCTGACTTAACTAACGTGTCTTTCCGTGCGCCCGCCTCATCAGCCGTGATTACACTGTGTCTGACTGCCGTTGGTTCACATTAGGAAAGAGGAGGAGAAAATAAACAACTTAGGTGCTTTTCCGCGACGGAATCAGTCTTGGAAATGCACTTCTGTCAAAGCAGTGACTAAGATCTGAGAGGTGTTGACTAATTGCCTGCTAATTACACAGTAAATTGTCTAATTAAGCTGATGGTTAATTAGAGTAAGCTTGCACAGCAAGTCTTGTGGAAGTCTCTCTCTTTCTCTTGTTGTTATTAACAGAGAGAGAACGGAGGCGCGTGGCAGGCCTGGGAACCTGGCGGGGTAATTGGCGAGCAGGCAGTGATTGGCAGTTAACATGACATGGAGAGGCGATAGAAGTTAAGAGTGACAGAATCTGGGTTTGTGGCAAACAGCGCCGCTTGTCATTTGTGCAGGGGCCCGGGCAGCACCCCCCCTCCTGTCGCCAGCAGCGCCGTGACAGCCAACTGTGTCTCCCTCTCACAGACTCTTCAGAACCTTCTTCTGTACGCTTGGAACTTTGCCTCAAGCTACAGAAAGCCATCCATGCTGTTTTTAACCCGCTTTTGTGACACTGTGGGGTCCAGAAGTCTGAGAGCACACTGAAAATCTGAGGTGATTCGCTTGTTGTTTTTAAACCTGGAAGTTTTTAAACGGAAAGTTTGAGAATTTTAAAAGTTTTTGGATAAATATTTGTTTTTTTCAGTTTGTGCGCTCAAATGGTTATAAAAATGTTTCATTTGATTTCTTTATGCTTTTTATTCAAGATTTCATAATAGCTGTGCTTTTAATTTTTCAATTGTTGGTGTTTTGTGTCTCTGTTGTCTTTGTTTGTTTCACATTTTTTATTTATTTTTCTGAGAAACTGATGAATTGATACAAACAGAGAATCACGTCTCACGTAAACTGCAGCGTGTCTTTGGCATTTCTTCAGGTTATCCTGATAAGAGGCGTCTGAAACTGAGAGATGTGACGTGACAAAGCTCGTCTTTCAGTCTGTTCTGTCATCTGATCAATACAGACGGAGATAGAGACCCAGTCTCTGTTCAGTCACGCTGAGAGACAGTGAAGACCCCTGACAGATCAATGCAGGAAATGTCAAAGGTGAACTCTGGAACTTTTGGAAAAGAACTATACACCATTTCTGTAACCTCCACCTATAAACTGCCACAGCCAAAGAATGAATGGACAAAGAAGAACATTTATCATTTCCAGTGTGAAAGGAGGTGTAGATACAGCCGATGTGTTCTGTCAAAACAATGAACTCTGGCGAGGTGGAAAAATTGTGACTGAGGCGTCAGGCGTGGTCTGACGGTTCAGTGCAGACGCTCAGACACGTTCAAATCTTTAAAATAGTGGCCAAAAGTCCAAAAATCTGTTTAAAATACAATTGTTTATATGTAACTTTTTTTAAATTGAGTTTAATTTAAATAAATTTCAAATCTGGCAAATGGTTCAAGTTTATTTACCGACACAATTGGCATGTGGAACAACAGTCACAGTCCAGCGATTTGTGTTTATTTAACAAACAAATTAGTCGAGGTGATGCTTATCGGAGCTTCATTACATTTATAAAATTGAAGGGCCGATCGGCCGGGCTCATTAGCTTCAGCTGCATGTTTCCGTTTCTAAATATTCCCCTTTAATTGGGAGATCAAAGCACCTCGACTACCTTTTGCACGCCTCAGATGTCTTTACTAATCTGATCAAACTCGTCTCGTCTTTGGCCACTTCACTTCCTGTACCATGTGATGTCGAGGTGCTTGAATGTTGCCGTTGGTGACGACTGTCGACCAATGAGCCGAGAGCTTCTCGTTTTGGTCTATTTGAAGTGTAGCTTGCTAAATCTCTTTGTCAGCAGTTTTATTTCATGTACTTTTATTAGTAGTGTGAAAAAGTTTGAGTTGTGTGCTCATGTTTGATTCGTCTCACCAGGTATACGACATGTTACTGAACCAAAGTCATCACTGAGGTCCCCAATCCAATAACAATTATGTCTAAGGGTGCTAAGGGTAATATTGCATGGTCTAATTTTCTGACTTGTTTGTTGACCTGCGTTGATCCAGATTTGAAGAGGGACCCCGCCGGCCGGGGCTCATGACTTCTTTGTTCACCTAGAAGAGTAATTGGTGAAAAGGCCTAATGACCAAGCTGACAGACAATATCCCTGTTCATTTATCAAGCAGGGTTAATATCCTCTGTTCTGTCTTTCATTTATTAGGTCTTGTTCATGTGAACTGATCTCATACGCCATTGCAATCATGTTTCTGAAAAATTACCAAAAATTACAAGTGTATAATTTCTTTTTCACAAACTGTAGCTTTTTTGGTTTCATTTAAGTTGTGTCTTCTTTAATTTAATGTTTGTATGCACTGGAATGCCATGCACAGATAGTGTGTTGAAAAGCATGCGTTACGTGTTCTGTGGGTTTATTGACTGCATGAGATTGGAATCAATTTTTGACAAAACCAACATTCATTTATTTTCCATGTCTCGCTGAATGTCTCGTGCCTGTATTACTGAACCGCGGCTGTTTTTTTCCATCAGCTCGAGGCCTTGAAATTTAAAGAGCTTTTTTCAGGGTTCTATTCACATGAGTTAAGGATGATGTGTATTGTGCGTCTCTTCACTGAACGAAAGAAAGCTGTCACATGGTTTCTCAAGGTTCTGAGCGTGCAGACGTGTCTCTGGGACGTTGTCATGGATTCAAGGTTGCCTCGGTTTTAAGTGACAGCCGTGGAGATGGGATTACACCAGATCTTTGTCCAAAATCTCAGCAGACACAAAGATTTGGGCGCTCAGGCGCTTACGTGTGTGCTCACTCATAAAGCTGAGTCTCTGCTGTATAGTGTGTGAACTGCTTTTAAGATTACTTTTGTTTTCAGTTCAGTTTCTGTCTGTTTCAATGTAAACTCAATCTCCTTACAATAAGGAGGTGATAAAGTTTTTCTTTCTTCATACAAATGAAAGTCGAAGACTCAAAATGTATATTGTGAGACCATCTCCTCACCCTCGCGTTGTCTGAAACACCTGTGTTGTTTTTTAGAGTTGTCCATTTTTATTTTTAGGTTTCATTTTTAGGTGACTGTTCCTTTAAGAAGGTTCATCACCTCTTGTACCTCACGTTTTTCTGGAACGGCACACTTTAAGGAACAGGATGGCCAGACCTCCGGGCACAGCAGAATTGCAACTTCTCCCTTCTGTTTTTCTGGTGCACTGCATCGGTTGCTCTGGGGACACGGGAGAAGTGAACCAGCCGTGGTTTGATTTTTCTGTCATGGCTGTTTATAATGATTAATGCCTCGACTTGGGGCCACTCAGTGTAATTATAGCTCTTCAAGATTTTAGTATTTTATTTGTCCTCGTTCTGTCCCACGGTGCCTCCAAACTCCCCAGACGCAGAACTGGTGTTTCGACAGAGCAAATATCTTCCGCAGAAACCCACATTCAGAGCTGCTTTTCTGTAATGCAGTCATATTTTATACATGTTTCTGTGGCGGAGGGAAGGTTTGTGGAGATCTCTGTACCTCCCTGTTGAATCAATTTGAACCCTCCATACATTGTAGTACAAGGTTTCATTTCAAGCCTGTTTTTTCTTGTGTGAACGCTGTAACAGTGAAATATCATATAATAATCAAATCTGTACATCTGGTAGTTGCCATTATTTTGCTGTGTGCTGTTTATTGCCTGTTTCTGTGAGTGTAGCATTTGCATACAACACTAGTAGATCCAGCAGATTAATTCTGGGGACGCGGGGCGTCTGCAGAGCAGGTACGATCCGCGCGGATTGTTGAGTTTTTTATGCTGATGAATTCATAATGTCTTCAACAAGCCAGACTGATGGTGTCGTTTGAATCAGAGTAAGAGGCTTCGTTTTTTAGAGAAAGCAGGATCAAACTGACACAGCTAGTACATGTGTTCTATCAGACTCATAATCTGGCTCCTGCAAATATGATATACATCAAATGTAAGTTCTTAACTATAAAAAAGTCACATTTCCTTGCTTCTGTTGAGGCACAGGGCGCTCAGACCTTTGGACTCCACTGTACATTATATTTTTCATAGGAATTTATTTATTGTGTGTTAACATTATATATTGCAACTACGTATATTAGTGTAGCCTGTATGTATGAGGCAGAAAATATAGCTTGTATTGTATTATATATTATATATGTATTGTATTATTGTAGTAAGTATAGCCTATATAAGTCAAATATACCCTACATAAATATAGTATTGCCTGTATGTATTAGGTAGTATATATAGCCTATATAAGTATAGTATTGCCTGTATGTATTAGGTAGTATGCATAGCCTATATAAGTATAGTATTGCCTGTATGTATTAGGTAGTATGTAAAGCCTATATAAGTATAGTATTGCCTGTATGTATTAGGTAGTATGTATAGCCTATATAGGTATAGTACGTAAGCTTTAACCTCTCACAGTCTGACAGTGTGTTTTCCTGTTGCTCCATTAATTGTGTTTCCTGTTCGTTCTTACCGTCCAGACTGACAGCAGAGAACTGCATGCGTTTTCTGCAGCTCTGGTCATCTGGAATAAGACAATTACCGGCAGGATGCTGGATCTGAATAGCAGAGCGTTTGATATGGTATTAGTTCGAGCATGTGGTTTCATGTGCAGGATTATCGGCCATTGAGTAATACACATCACACTCGATGGCTAGAGAGGGAGAAAGGGAGAAATAGAGGAGAACCAGCAGCATGCATCTTCCAGAGATAATGAAACAAATATCTCGTCTCTGCGTTTCAAAGGCAGTTTGTGTAAACGAGCAAATATGCAGTAGATCACGCTAAATGTCATGGAAATGTAAGCTGTGATTAAGACTTGATCACATGTATGTAGTGTGTGTGTTGGTTGCGTGAGGTCGGGTTCAGTGTAAAAGGTCAATTACAGTATATAAGGTCGGGTACAGTATATGAGGTCGGGTACAGTATATGCTCATTAATATGGGAAGTGCGCAGGCAGCGTGTAGCCTGCTGCATTTTGATCAGTAATTCTTGCATGCGTCCGCTCCTGATAAACCGTTTGTTGTACAGGCGTATTAGGGGCCTGTTTCACTGTGATAAAACGTTAGCTCAAAAATACACATGAAATGAAAGGACACGGAGCCTCGGCAAACAACAGAAAGAGGTCGCTGCCTGTGAAGGGACAACTGGACCTCAACCCACAGAAGTTCCTGCTACACATCAGAAAGCAGCATACAGCAAATAGATACATACAGTCCAAGACCACTAGTGCATGTTTTTAATTGAATACAAAACTGTAACAAAGTTAGCTTTTGTTTTACCCAAAGCTTTTATCCAAAGCAACTTACAGCGCAACTTACAGTACATTTACAGTGCAACTTACAGTGCAACTTACAGTGCATTTACAGTGCAACTTACAGCGCAATTTACAGTACATTTACAGTGCAACTTACAGTGCATTTACAGCGCAACTTACAGTGCATTTACAGCACAACTTACAGTACATTTACAGTGCAACTTACAGTGCATTTAAGGTATAATCTTTTTCAGGGAGAATTTGTTTCAATTGTTTCAGTTCAGGCAGGTTTGGTTCTGTCTTTCACTGGCTGGTGGCAGTCGTGCATATTAACACTATCGTTTGTGTGCAGGGATGCGTGTATGTCTCATGTCCATCGGCACTCGTCTTCCTGAATCCAATTTGCATTGAGATGCACGCTGGGAAAGAGAGAATGGATCAGAGTGTATGTGTATGTGTGTGTGTCTTATCTCCCATCACTGTGTGTGCCACCTGTTTCGGCACGCCAGCGCTCTCTTTGGGTAATTTTCATGCTTTCTAGTTGGTTAATATTAAACATCTTGTTTCGCCCTCGCCTGATAATCCAAACCGCCGGCAGCCAAATGTTCCCGGTCACGGATTCATTAAATATGGACTTTCAGACTGGCCTCGAGCTCCCAGGATGCTCGTCTGAATTCTCCAGGGTTCTCTTTACTCCAGGGCCACAACACTTTCATTAAAGAAGAGGTCACGTCTTCATCGTCATGGCTGAAGCCGCACAGGACACTGTCACTCATCACATAGAAGTCACACACTGAATTGAAAAAAGCCCAGCACAAGTTTATAAACCAGATGCTTGAATATTTCATTATTTCTGAAGAGACATCACCTAACAGATTGTAACAGTCTATCCAGGGTACGAAAATATATTTTTCATTATTTAATCTTTATTGTCCCACTGTAATCAAACTGGATTTTTAGGTCATGTCTGTTAGCTTGAGGTGATCTGTGCTTGGTGGTCTTGTACTTGTAAATGTTAAAAAGAAATGATGAAGTATGATTATCTGATGTCTGTCTGATCTCTGGGATTCCTCCTTCAGTGTAAGTCTATGGGATCTTTTTGCACCAATTTTTTAGGTAAAAATCACAAGCTTGTTAAATAACTACACTGTATAATTTGAGGTGTTTCAAAGGCTCAATCTTAACTGTTAGCAGTGATATTAGTGAAGTGTACCACAGCAACCAGCATAAACAAGTTAACCTAATAATAATTCAAATGTGTAATGCGTACTATTCCTAAATCAAATTCGTGCTAATTAGCAGCAAAAAGATCAAATTAGCAAAAAAGTTTCTTGTCGCACTGGCTTGTTTAAATGTTGTAAAATGAAGTTTGGCGCTATTATTGTAATTGTTCTGTAAAGGCGTGGGTTCTAATTAGAATATGCAAATCATCTTTCACACTGCTAAATTATGATGGATGGTTTATCAGAGTTCAGAGGATTAAGCTGTCACTCGCGTTTGTTTGTTCTGTTGAGTTTATCGGTTCAGTTTTCACAGGAAGAGAGCAGACGACACGCAAAATGTAATTTCTTAACCCTTTAACCTCTTAGCTTAATGGTCTTCGACACTTCAGATTAAAGCTGGTTCCTCGTTCTCTTTAATTAGTGCTGCTTGCTAAGGTAAACATTATTGTTATTGCTCATATTGTGGATTAGAAATTCGAACAAAACTTTAAATATGAAATACGGTGCACAGCTCCTCGCACACTGTGTGCTGCAGTCATCAATGAAAGTGATGTAGCTGTTGAAGATGTGTGATATTATTTAGAGGTGACCTGGAAACATGTGATAGACTTGCACTGAATTACCAAGAAGGAACCAGAGACCTTCTTGAACCCATGACCTTGGCATTATTAGCACTCTGCTCTAACCACTGAGCTACAGGACAGCTGTGTGTGTGTTGTTTAATGGAAGTGTTAGGGAAATGTTCTTTAAACCTAAACTTGTTGGGAAGTAACTGCACAGAATGCTCTGGCAACCACGTAGTGACACTCTAGGATGGTAGCTGTCGGTTTTGCGTTCTTTTTTCCAAACATTTTAAATTCGTGTTGCTTTTTATGTGAAAACAAAGCTCTGTGTGTTTACATGAGGGTTTAAAATGTGGCACAAAGCATTTCTTGGCTGGAAACGCAGAAGATATGTCTACACTGGTGATAGCCTGAGTTTGTTGGCATGGCGGGGCCCAATATGGTGGGCCAAAGCCATTAGCCAATGGCGGTTCACCTGATGCTACGACTCTTGTGTCACTGCCAGCTTCATTAGCCGGCCTTCTCATTTACCGTGTGAACTGATTACAGTCCGACAGAGATGACCTGCACTCCATACATCTCATCAGTGATGGATATTATAACAGTTTGGCAGGGAATGTATGGAGCTTCTGATGCCAAGAGATGAATTTTTCAAGTACAGCTTAATGTAGTCCCAAAAACATCTCTCATAGCTCATGGGCATGCTGGCTCTTAAAAAGCAGCAGGTCTGTGCTACATGTGAGAAAAATCTAGTCTTAGAAGAGAGGATATTAGTGTAAAGTGATGGATGAATGATTTTATTTTGTAATGTGAAAACTTTAGTATTTTTGGTGGTTTAAATAGACTTCATTTTCCTTTCTGCATGGCACAGTTTCAAACACGTATGATTAAATATGAATTTAGCTCCACTTTCAAAACCGCCTGGGAGAGGGGGAAATAACGCTATTGAATTTGTGTCATGAATTTGTCAAATATGGCCATAATTGCCTGCTTTATGTTGTTCTACACAGAAATTAAAGCCTCAGACCATATTTTATAGTAAAGGCTACCGCTGGGATGGCAAATTTCTGAGGACGCTTCAGTGCTACGTCTACTTTCAAAGCATGCTAGTTATTAGTCATTATTAGAGGTCGTGTCAGGGTCACAAGGTTGAGTCTTCGTTGACCTCACCTCTGTTCTCTGCAGCTAATCAGATTTGTATTGCACCTCTTTTTCTTCTTGCAGGATTTGGTGACCGGAGTCTCTCCTCGTATGGTAAGAGAAAGCCCCTCAGTGTTCCTGTATGAACGTGAACCTGTGTTCCTTTCTCAACGTTCAGCCGGTCAGTGAAAAGTCTGCTGCTTGCTGCTGCCAAAGCATGGCGGAGCTCAAAGCCGTCTTTTCCTGACAGCATACGTTTTCCGTTCCTTCGGAAATGACTGAGGCAAGATGGCGACCAGGCATCCATATTTGGTGTTTAAAATAATAAGAAACACAATGTGGAAGTTGGTCCAGGTTCTAGGCCAAAGAGATACCATCATGGGTGGAAATAGTGTGACGTTAAATGCAAACCATCAATAGCTTGAATTTAGAATCCAATGGCTTTAAATGTTGGTATTATTTCCACATTAGTGAGCATGAATATTCCGTCTGTCAAAGCGCGTTGAGAACAGAATGTTGTTTTTTTGTCTTGTCCTCACAATGTATAGAAGGAGGTCTTTGTCGTTGGCAGAATCCACATGGGGACTGTTTGTGTTAGCTAGTTATTTTAAATTTGTCCTCATGGGTTTGGCTTTTAAGTCATGAAATTTTAATATGATTTCAATATTCATTTCTCATTGTTGTATTTATTATTCATAGTAATGTGATCCTCGTGTTTGCTAATGAATCTAAATATTTATGGCACGAGCTTCGACCGTAAGTACATTTCTTTCATTCTGCTGTGGTGTTGGTTCAGCAGGAGCAACATACGCTCGCTCATTCATTCACTTCTGAGCTGCTGTGTCTGAGGTTTCTTCTTTGTGACATTTAAAAGGATTAATTGATTCCTGCATGACTTTCTGATGCACTAATGGAAGTGAAGGCCAGCGTTCACTGAGGCGGCTTTTGTGTTGAGGATGAAAGCAGCAGAGGTGTATCGGTTCTTTCTGAATCAAGGTAAAGAAAGAGAGAGAGAGAGAGAGATGCTCTATCTTTAAAGGTCCCCACTCGGCCAAGATTTGCTTCACTGCCGTAATATAAAGTGGCACAGCAAAGTGTTGATGTATTTCCTGTTGAAACAGGAAGTTGGGCAGTGACCCCATTTTTATAGCCAATAACCATGATTGGTTACTTGCTGTTCCTAGATATATATATATATATATATATATATATATATACACATTTGTGTGTGTATGTATGTATGTATACTATATAGATAGATAGATCTCCGCCAAATTGTGTGGTTTGCTGTTATCGTGACTCCCATTTTTTCCATTATTAGGAAATGGTCACAGTGCTGCGTTGGGGAATTGGTGAGAGTCATTGCTCCACATGTTCTCCTATCGCCTCCAGGTGACTGATCTCCATGGAGACACATTGTAAGAGTTTATGGAGGGTTCGAAGGCAGTCGCTGGCAGCAAGGTTATTGAGCTTATAAGCAGGTAATCCCTGATACTCAGAACCGCACAGCCCCCGCGCTGGTTAACGCGACGTGTCGGCGGGGGGCTCAGGGCAGGTAGGTGTTAATAAACTTAAAACTAGATCCAGCATCAGCTTTTTTGAAAGCCATCGTGCAATAACATGACGTTAATGCGAGTGAAGGTCAAGCCCAAATCAAAACAGAACGCTTGTGTCGCGTATAATACTGGAAATGAAGCCTGCGGCGTCGGTCTCTTCGTCGTCTTTAGAAACTCGTCTGCTGTTCTCCAGTAACTCCAGGTTTATGGTAATATTACCAAATACTATTTCAAGGTGTATGAAATATCACTTATATGTCACTGTTGTACAGTAAATCTCGCTGGTAAATGTCAGGGTACTTAACTTTATTTGCCCCCTAAAACTTGGCAATATTTTCTGCTCTCATGGAGGTGGGCTAAGCTTAACGCCGAACCGCCTGCTGCTTTTGGGTAAACGTAATGCCCGAGAGATTTATATCTAGCGGAAATTTGTCCCGGGGGGGGGACAACACCGCCTCCGAGTTTAATATCCTCCCATGAAATCAGTTTTCTCCCCAGACTCCCGCTCTCCTGTTGTTAGGACCAATCTTTTCCTGTCTCTGTGCCGCCCATCCCTGCCTCATCAGCTGCGAATGGAGGTCCTGGACATCTGATGACACAAGAGTTGAGATGTTATCACACCTTTGGACAAAGTAACACTAGATAGGCTGGCCCACCTTGCCCGATTCTTTTTCCAGGCATCTCTGCAGCCATTAGCCACATAATGGAGTGAGTCTGGCCACATATGCGGTTAACACGGTTAGATTTTTCCTGGAGAAAGTCCAGATGAGAATGCAGTGTGCTGAAATGTCGACCTGGTAAACACACTTTACCAGCTCGTGTGGGCGGCAGGTCCATCTCTGTGGAATTGGACCTATGGTGCCCTTGGTGAGGTTAGTTCACCTATCAAGAGCTGTCAGTGATTAGCAAAAAGCAGGAGTTCTTCTGTAACCTGTTTTATGACTGGCTTATTGTGTCCAGAGGAGAAAAGGCAGAAACAATGCAGGCTAATCCAGAAAATGCTCTTATCTAATATCCTGCTTAGGGGTTTGATTCTGTTTTAATAATGGCAGCGTGACAGTGGATTTGTCCTGGTCTTGTGAATTATAAATATTGATTTTGTGACTTTAATGGGTTTAGAGGAAGACAGCTGGTCTTTAAAGAGTAGATAACAGCCTTCAGATCCATTTTGGAATGTGAAATGGAACCATGATGACCAAACCTGTTGCGCATAATGAACCAGGCCAAGAGGTAAGACAGAGAAAACCTGTCGAACCCTTAATCCTTCAATGCTAAAATCTTGCTCTTTTCCTTTGGTGCCTCTTCCTTGTTTTCAGTCTCTCTTCTCTTCATAGATTGTCATCTCCAGCATAATGTTCAGCTACAACAAAGCTGATTGCACTGAGTTTGGTGAGGTGAGTGACTCTTTGTTGTGCTGATTTGTGAACACACAGTAAAATAATAACCTGTTCCCATAGGAGTAATTTGGCTCTATTGATAACACTGCTCGTGTACCCACGCCATCTCATACTGTCCCTTACTGAACAGCAAAACCAACATTTACTGTTATCCAGAAAAATCCCTTTATTGAATTGTTGGCAGCTGCTCCTGCGTGTGCAGCTCCATTTACAGAAATGCTGATGGGAAGCAACAGTTCTGATATTGCCAAAAAGCTGAGAGGGATGAGATGCTGGACGCCCTGATGGAGGGATGAGACAGAGGAGAGATGGAGAGAGGGATGGGAGGACTTCCCATCATCAGACTGGTCCATCTGTGAGAACAGAGTTCTCCAGAGTCCAGGATCCAGTCTGAATGTTATCAACAGCTAAAGACAGCACACACACACACACACACACACACACACACATATATATATATATATATATATACACATTTATATATGTGTGTGTATATTATGTGTCTATACGCGCTTGTGTGTTTGTATGTGTATATATAATGTATATGTCTGGGTAATGTATATGTGTGTGTGTGTTTGTATGTGTATATATAATGTATATGTGTGTGTGTGTGTGTGTTTGTATGTGTATATATAATGTATATGTGTGTGTGTGTGTGTGTGATTGTATGTGTATATATAATGTATATGTATGTGTGGGTGTTTGTACGCACACGTACACACATGTAGAGTTACTGTATAATCGCAGGTGAAAATGGAGGAAGACAGCGGACTGACCCGGGATTAATCACAGTTGACTTTCACATCTCAGATGTTTAATTGTGCAGAGAAGATGACTGAAAGTAAACAGTCCGCGTGTCAATGTGTTAATTCTGATGTATCGATTACATCGACGCTCTTCCCCATCCTCACTCTCACCTCATTAAACCGGCCTGTCAAACCCTCCCCAAACCCTCTTCTACTAACCGCAAAGATGGACATCTGGTATTTCCTGCACCCCCCCCCCCCCCTCCATACCACTAACATTATGTATTCGTGAGACGTCCCCCTGTCACTGAGCCCAGGTATGTTTTGCATATTGTGTATTCATGAGGCAAAGCAGTGATGTAAAGTGCAGTGAGAACATTGCTTCAGGGTACCCCCATCGCATCACCGCGCGCTTTCTGAACACACCTCATTTTAAGCTTCTGCTCTTTTACCTGTGCTGGCTGAGTGTGAGCGGGTTGATCCGGTTTAAAATGAGAAGTGAACTAGTGGGAGATGTGGACGATCGTGGCTGGAATAACCTTTGTCTGGAGAACCTCCTCTGTGGTTCCTCACGACGGCTGTTGAGCTACCTGCGCCAGCAAATATGAAATAAAGGCTCAGTTGCCATGGCAACCATTCATTCCCACTTTGAAATCTAAGGGAACACTTAACACTGTTTCTTGCCTAAGGATACTACTTAAAAGTTTTTTTCCTGCCTTTGCTCGCACGCTCACCTTTTCTCTCTGTCTCTCTCTCTCTCCTCCATTCGTTCGTTCGCAGGAGTGTCAGAGTGAGGTAAACCGCTCTGCTTTCATTCGCCACCTCTTTTCTGCCTCTTCCCTCCATACAGTCGCTGCCTTTGAGAGAAATATTACATCATAACGATCCACCCGAGGCTATAATTCATAAATGTCAAAGTCTCTCCGTGAGCTATTCCTATTTCATCCGATTGAAAGTTGGCAGAAGAGAAAGGAACAGTGGATTGCGGATAAATGGTTGAAAGCAGGTCCAGTAATAAGTGTGCGGTTGTTGGTGACAGGCATGGCTGCGCGCTCTCTGAATGGCCGAATTTAAAAGACTAAAAGTCCCCCAGGTGTCACTCAGAACATTATAACCACTGCATTTGTTTCTCGCTTGGGATTTGAGGTGTGCTTATAAACTAGTTTATAAAAATCTGGCCTGGTAAGCTGCTGGTTGCAGGTTCGAGGCTGGTAAGGGACAATCACTGTTGTTAAGCAAAACAAATTTAACACCAGATTGTGCCAAAGAGATCGCTTATGTGCACATGCTGTTAGCAATTTCAGCTGTTTTGCTAAGTCCTGCTGTTTTGTAAACATCCGGCATTTCTGATCGGCTCGTTTTCTGATCTCTGAGCATTTCTGTGATCAGCTGTCACACAGAAATAGAGATTTTTACCTTTTTTCCAGGACAAGTGTTTAAGTTATAACGTTTCTGTCAGAGAGTACACTTTCCCAAAACATCGCAGAACCTTTAACCTGGAAAGTCCCGGTCTTATGACTATAAATAACTTCTTCATGTTGTTCTATTGTCTTGGTTTGAGAGTATCTAAGTCAGAACCGGGTTCTATAGTGGATTTCCCAGTTCTTTCCTGTTCCGTTGCGGATCTTCTCATCTTTGAAGCACGTATCTCTTCACAACTGCTTTGCTCTTCTTATCATCTCTAAAGCCCCTGAGATCGAACTGATCCAGAGAGTATGACAGTGATGGGTAGCGTGTTCCTTATCAGCTTTAGAGTTGATAATCCTTGTCAAAGACAGCTTTGATCTGGATCAGCTCCGGACTTGGAGATCTTTTCTAGAGTATGTCCTTAACATTCCTCTGCAGTAGCATAACTTCATAAAAACAGTTCTGTGGCAATACTGCGGTACACTGTTAGTGGTATTTATATAACACGGTATTTACTTGAACCTTTTTTATCATAAGGTGTCGTGTAAAAACTGTAATTCAGTGTAACAATGGCTCAGCAGCCCCTCAGAGCCCCCGAGCAACCACATAGCAACGTGCTAACATTTCCCAGAACACACAACAACCACACAGCAACATGCTAACAACCACCCAGAATAGCAACGTGCTAGCGACCACCGTGGCACCATGGCAACGAGTATTGCACGAGCAAGCATCACTCACAATAATCTTTAAAAAACAATGAATGTAAAGGCTTTATTTTCAAGTCATACAGCAGAAGAACGGAGATCTCACGATCAGTTCTTCAGCAAACTGCTCTTGCCCATGTTGTTTTGCCTTTGGCTTATTGTAAATCTGTTCCTCCTCTCTCGCAGCTAAGTGTGTGATATCAGCCGCTCGTCTTGCTGGCCTCTCTCTGAAAGCAGCTCACCATGATGAGAGCTGAGAGCACTTCACTCACGGCGCGCGCGTCGCCCCTTTTGTTGGCCTGCTCACTCTCCTCTCTATAAAGGGCTTCAAAGAAACCGGGTGAAATTAAACATTATTGATAATTGGCTTTAGGATCACGGCACATTGTGTCCATTTTGTACCTGTGTTTGCTCCTAATTGACCATGAAATCTGGG
Organism: Botia almorhae; assembly: GCA_036877575.1. Classification (NCBI taxonomy): domain Eukaryota; kingdom Metazoa; phylum Chordata; class Actinopteri; order Cypriniformes; family Botiidae; genus Botia; species Botia almorhae. The sequence continues at coordinate 112,531 of JAZGTJ010000090.1, read as the reverse complement.
GTCTAATCCTGCAGGGCGGCGGGCTGGTTCTCGTCCTCTGGCTGACAGTGATAAATAACATCGGCTAACCTCGCAGCCCTCTGCACTTTGTAAGGCTAAAATGCTTATTATGCTTTTCCCTTTCAATGGCTGTCAGTTTGCGGAAAATCATAAGTCTACAGATAGAGTCGATGTAGCGGGTCTGTAGAGCTTTTTGTAATTGTTTAAATCCCCCATGTGACGTGGCTTTAAGCCCCCGTGGATCTGTAATTGCCTGTCAAACTCGGCTCGGCTGCGCACGCCACCCCGGTCTGCGCACACGCCGCCGCCCGCTCACCCGCTCGTCTCTCGTGCATCCGTGTGGAACACTTATCACGCACTCATCTATTTTAAAACCAGCGTCTCCGTCAGCGCTGATTTGCTTCGCTCATTGTTTTGCATCTGCTTGCATCTGATAAACAATAAACTTTGTTTTTCTAGATATAGTCTTTATTAGTGTGCATGTCTCTTTCTTCGCCGTTGCACAGTGAATAGACACAGTGTCAAGATTATTTACAAATGCATTTCAGAGAGACGTATGTGGTTAGTTGCACATGCATGATTCATTACGCACCAAACACTCTTAAATATCAAGATTCTTCATTCTCAAAGCCTGAGGTTCAGCAAAGACCATGTTTCGTTTTTTATTAAGAGACATTTTTACTTTGTTGTCTGAACCATAATCTGAAGCTTTGTTTTTGTTGTCATGTTTATGTTGGAGTTTGTCTGATTTGAGAGTGTGTTGAAGCCACAGAAACTGAGACTGGATCTGCACAGCGGACAGGTGGTCTTATAAGACAAGATCCCCTTTTTAAAACATGTGATTAAATCAGACAAGATTATTGTTGCCTTTTACATGAGGGACTTTGTGTTTTTTTTAACTGCACTGAAAAAAATAAGATCTAAACATCTTATCTACGAGCAAGATATTGTTTTATGAGCGGCAGAATACAGTTATTTGAATACAGTTACTTGAATTAAGTGTATATTTCTTAACTTTATGGCTAAAACAAGAGTGAAAAACAAATCAATTCAAGATTTATTGTTTGACAGGATGTTATTTTACAGTTTTGTGTAAGAAAATAAGAGAATGTATCTTTGGTTTGGTTTTTGGAGGTTTGTACATTTTTACTATTGAATAACGTGCGCAGGGTGTCTAATGACATCACTGTTGTTTCCTTCGTAAACTAATTCTTGCAGTGTGGTTCAAACCAACAACATCGTGAAGAGAATCACAGGAATAATAAATTAAACGTTGTTCCCACAGATCTGGAAGTGATGTGGATTTGAATGCGATGCTGCTCTGCTTTTAATAAGCTGTGGATTCATGTGCGGTCGCACGCACATTCTGACGGCTGATTGGCTGATAAGGAACGCTGTCATGAGCTCAGATCTTCCAAACCTGCATGATTGCCTCTCCACTTTAGCGTAACGTTGATTCTGTCAGAGCACTTTTAACATCACATTCAACCGACAAATTAACAGCGTTTAATAATCCACAAATAATCCCTTTTGCGCTTTGTAAACAATTTGTATTCAGCTGTATTTGAATGAAACGCAGCGTTCGTGCGACTGGCCCGTGGAGGTTTAGTTGAGGTTTCTGTTTTGTTGTTTTTGCTTCTCGCGCTCAGGCATGGTGCCTATTACAGAGGAAAACAGCAATGTGTTGTTTATGGTTTTATGATTACACCCTCAGCAACTGTGAAAAGCAGAATAACATCCTGTCAGCTGATAGAACTTGTTAGAAAGCCCATCACATCTCTGTGCCTCGGAGAACTTGATCCTGTGATGATATTCGCTTTGTTTGGATTTCTGATGCACAGTTGTAAAACTGTTGTGAAGTATTTCTGGCCTTTTACCGGCCCAAGCTGCTTAAGCTGCTTATTTTTAGAGGTAGACCAACATTTGCATTATATTTCAAATCTTCTGTAGGTCTCTGTGAGGATCACACCTGTGCTGTAGTTCATTTATTGTGTACATTCAGATATATCACTTGAAGATGTTTCAGTCAAATTTCATTGTTTCTCGCTTGTCTCTGAGTATTTTTTATGTCTTATATTTAGTACGTAAGCTGTCACAGGAAAACATGACATGGTTTTTTTTCGTTTACTGTTCCTTTAAAGATCTTGTATGTGACAGTTTTAGGGGACTTGATCATTGCCAGAATTAAAATTGTCAGAAAATTGTCAGAATAACTCTAATGAATGATTGTCAATGTGACAGAATCCGGACATGCCATTAAACAATGACTATTTAGTGACATACAAAAATTCTTAAAAAGGTTCTTAAAAGCGATGCCGTTTTCTCCAAAGAACAGTTCTTAAAAGAACCATTTCTTTCCTAATTTTTACTGGTCCAACAGACCTTTTATCCACTGCAAAGAACTTTTTGTGGAACAGAAAGATTCTATGTCTGTTAAAGGTTCTTTATGGACTACACAGCAAACAATGGTTCCTCTATGGCTTCTTGAAGCACCTTTTTTTAAGGGTGTAATCTAGCCTTTTCATATGTTGTGTGTGTATAGAAGGTGTTTTATTCCAGTGGGTGAGGTGCTCTGGTTTATTGCTTCCTCATCAAATGCGTTACACTTGATCAAACTGTGAGAGGCTGTCACATGAATTCAGCCCGGAGAGAATATACCGTACATGACCCAGTGTATTAGTGTTTAAACTCAGCCTGCTTCATTCTGTTCACCTGAAATAAAGCCGCTTTCCATTCAAACAGTGGCTGAGTTATTTCCCTCCACTGTGGCTGTAAATTCACACAGTCATATCAGCTGCGTTTGCTGTGGATTTTCTGCTGTAAGACAAAGAGCTCATCTAAAGCCTAGGGGCTCGAATCTGCCACCAGAACTAAAGAGACGCAATATCATTTAAACTCTCCATTTGGCACCTCCTCTACTCGCTTTTGCCTGTGGACAAGAAGGAGAAACATTAATTCAGCGCTATTTGTGACTGCGTGAGGAGAGATACGATTTGATTTTAATGGGGTGTTAATATTCTGTCTCTGTCATTCTCGTTTCGGTTTGTTTTTACAATACAATGTTTCTCAAAGCTGTTTTTTAACTTAACTTGCGGCGGATTAGAGATGCCTTTTGTTTACATGTGTTAAATGTGACATGCGATAATGCTTTTAATGTCTGTTTACTGTTGATTGATGCTTTGAACAGCAAGGGGGGAATTCACGAAACTGTTGCGCTGTTTTTGCGTAGCGTTTTAGTTTTGTTTGCAGTTTAGTTTAACCAGAAACCATCTGCGCTGATGTAGCACTGCGCATATTTAAATTCTCATTGGTTTAAGCACAAACCTGTTTGCCTTCTATGTAAATTAGACTTATTATATTATAAAATTCAACCAAATTATCCATGAAATTCTGTGGTTCTGCGGTACGGTTATGTAGCGATGCTGTATGCGATGCAGTATAGGGCAGTATTTCAGATTATGGTAGCAAAACTAGATTACAGCTGCCTCCTGTGTTTAGTGCTCATGTTTTGACGTTTGGGTATTAAAACAGTACAGACAGCATGAGAGAAATAGCTGCTGTTGGTGAGGGCAGTTTGTTCTGGGAGTTAAATATCTCTTTATATTGAAAACAAGTGTGGGAACAGTAGCAGATTTGAGTAGCTGAGGAAAAGATCACAGGGGTCAGAGTTCCTTCTAAGGTCTGACTCTGAATCCGTCGGGGGCTCTTTTTGGCCTTTTTTCTTCAGGTGTGTTTCCCTAGATCCTCAAAAATTAAAACCTGCTTTTGTTCCCAGAGCTATTTTCAGCCTACCAAACACGGCCGAGCGTCACCCAGCTTCCATCATCCCTCCTGCGGGAACCGTCGGCTCCTAACGAGAGCGCCCACCTTCCCTGACCTTGTGCTGTAAAATTAACATTTCAGGTGTAAAGCTCATATTTCTCCTGCATTTCTCTCTGTATTTCTCCCTTGGCCCTTTGCCCCCTCCTCTCACAGCCTGAGGGGGGCTTCAAACTGCTCTCCATCGCTCTCTCTTTCTTTCTCTTTTGCTCTTACACTCTCTCTCTCTCTTTCTCTCTCTCCTTGGCACCTCTTTGCTGTTTCAAAAGCTGCCGTTTCCTTGTCCAACCCACCCAGCAGTGGTGGCACAGAAAATATAAAGAATCCAACACGCCCTCTGCTTTCATTTCATACAAGACTCCCCCCATAACCACACAACCAGCTGCCAAATCAGTGCAGAGAAACTGTGCAACTCACTCTGCCATTATTGCTGCTCACAAGTCGATTTTCATCTCTGAATGCTCTTCGGTGGCTCTGAAAGCTCGCCTCGCCCGCTCGCTGCCCCCTCCACTCGTGTGGCAGAGGGGCCGTTGCGCTTCCAGGCCTGCAGAAAGCACCTCTCCATGTGAAACCGGGAGGCGATGGGTCACAGACTCTGCCAAATGCGGGCCGGCTACACAGGTGCGCTCTCTCCATCAAAGCGTGTAATACTGCGTACTGCAAACCGCTTGGAGGAAAAAGAATCCGTGCTCCAGACTCTCTGGCCCACAGACAGCGGCTCTCACCCCCATCTGGCCTGTTATAAGCTGTCACGGAAAGCCCTCTGAGGAAGCTCTGGTCTCCCGGTGGTTCATACAAGCAGCATCTGTTTGGTGGCTGCTGTCTGGCTGCAGGCCACGACCCCTGTGTTTCATACTGAGGCAGGCATAATGCAATTTCCCATGACCCTTTGGGAGGCGAGTCTGTCGTGGTTCCTGTAAGACTTGTGTTGCTGTTTTGCTGAAATGCTGCCGTCGTTCGACTCGTTGAATTCGTTCCCTGAGGATGCAGGGCTCAGTGTAAAGCTTGACCAGTCACTCAGCTTTCAATCTCGTTGTGCGCTTCTAAACTTTTGTTACAGAAGAAAATTCTGTCATTTTTATGTCATCAGACTTACTAGACTTAAAGCTGCAATGTGAAACTTTTTTGGTTAAAAAAAAATAAAAAAATAGTTATTGAGCATATAACAAAACAAAAGTGTATGTTTGTTTTTTGTATTAATGGAAATGTTTACAAATGTGCATTTTTTTCTAGTAGGATTAAGTGCTGATTGTAAATACCTGGAATTTGTTAGAATGTTGACAGTCATGTGTCTACTAGAATATTTTAAATCAATTATTTTGGCTTTTTTTCCTCACATCTTTTGTCATGTCTCTTGTTATTATCACTTAAACAACCTCTCCAGTTCAGAATTTGTCGTATCAACCAATGAATCTCTCCAGCAGCCCGTCAGACATCTCTGTGGAGCTCAGATAATCCCTCTCCAGCTGTGACAGGTTGAACCTTTACACTCCACTATTGTTTATATGCCATTTAAGTCTTAAATAAATCAGGGTAAATTGCTGTAGATGGCGCTCGGTCGAGTGTGTAAATCCAATATCGTCATAAAAAAATCTAAGATGGAGTTTATCATCTTTAACAGCATAACCTTTCATGTACCCTCTGTTTTAACATCTTCTGAGTACATTCAGAACACTTTTAGGTGTGAATGGAACACCACGACGTAACTTGGGTAAAATTTGCACCTGCGGATGTCACCAAACATCTGAATCTCACCGTCTGGAATGTTGTTTTCAGATCTTCGTTTTTGTTCTCCGCTGAATCGCTCAGCATGGCTCAGAAATGGAGGGAAAGTAGTTGAGAGGAGATTCTTTGAGTTTCTGTATTCTTACAAATCAATTCTGGCTAATGGTTTTAAAAATCAAATGCTAACCTTTTCCAGGAAGTGACCTTAGAACCGCGCTCCGCACGTACAGCTTGTAAATCACACTTCCTTATATAGACGGGCAGAACCATCGCTCACAGGAATGTATGGCAACAGTTATTGGATATGTCAAAACAGAGACCCATTTCCTGTGAAAGAAAAGAGGCGACGAGGACAGATGAGAGAGAGGGTGTACCGGATAAAAGCTCAGTGTCGCGTTTACAGTCCTTTCAAATGTTCCGACTGATCTGACATCAGGCGCCACTGCGTGAATTAAACCATTTCTGTAACTTCATACAGATGTGAAGGTTTTAATATGCCTGGTGGTGTTTGAAGGGAAAAATAAAATCCTATTTACTATCGTCTATTTAAACACTGTTTTCATCATGACTCCACTGATACTACAAGTTCTATAGCCAGTTTTTAATGCCTAGTTACTTTTCACCCACCCTGTAGATTTTGAACGCCAGATTGTCAGTGTGGCCCTTGGAATTTTTGGACCCACTGTTCTGTATGTTATTGATTGCTTTTCAAATAAAAAGCCAATAATATTTCAGCCGTCCAGTGAATCGTCATGTCCACACACCATTACTCTGGTTGTTAAGTGTTTTGTGATTGTGATTCTACGCTGAGGCCTTGCTCTCAGACTTACAGACATCAAATCATTTCTCTCTCTCTCTCTCTCTCTCTCTCTCTCTCTCTCTCTCTCNTATATATCTAGTTCTCTATCTTTCACTAAACAGCACAGACTGACAGAGCAGGGCAGCTTAATAAAGCATGAATCCTTGTGGAACAACAGTTCACACTGTTATGATCCCTCACTCTCTCTCTCTCTCTCTTTCATACACACACACACACACACACACACTGATTGAATTTTCCCCTCTCAATCTATCATTCTCTCGTTCTCCCTTTCTGACACACACACACACACACACACACACACACACACACACACTGGGTTGTTTTACCGGGTAATAAAGGTCACCTCACAGACTTCCATTGTTTTCATATGAGGCTAATGACTGTCTCTATTCCCTAATCAACCCCTCCCACATCTCTGTTGACATCATTACATTCACAGTACAACAAGATTTGTTCCATCTATGAGGCTTCTTACTAATGAAGGCCACCAAAATGCCTCACAAGTTGTTGTTTCTTACGTTTTACTGTATTTGTGAAAATTTACATGCTGGTACATTTGTCCCTCATGAGTATAACCGAACCTGCACACACACCAGACTCTTTGAGATTAGCAGTATTTAACTTTTGCTGTATTGTTGCTGTGTGCTTTTACTTGTTTATCTCGTGGCCCATTTTGACCAGGATCCAGAGCTGGTACGAAACATCTGCCATTGGGTTCGACAGGCTGTCCGGGTTCCTTCCTTTGCCAAATTTGCCCCTAATGTGACCAGCATCCTGGCCATTGCCGGAGCTGCACAGAAAGGTATCGGACCATTTCTGTGTTTGGTTGTTTTGTTTCTGCTAACAGTGTTTAATAAGGTCGGGCAGATACCAAAATGTCGATATACAGTTTATTGTATATCAGTTTTTATACAAAATAGATACTTACCTGAAACATCCTCATGGCAAATAATGAAACGAAGCTTTAACGCTTTAAATAGATTCGTGAATTTATGTATTTAATTTGCATTAAATGTTGTATGTTTATGGTTTGGCCCATAAGGAGGTCTGTTTTCACCATCAAGTCAGTTTGGGATTACATAAAGAGAAAGAATGAACTGAGACAGCCTAAATCCACCAGAACTGTGTCAACATCCCATTCAAAGTTATCTCAAATTATGCCAAAGTGCAAAAACGGGTCCCCCTTTGAAATTGCTTTGTGGTCTATTATAAGTGTCCTGGAATTGAGTTCCTATCACGGCTTCTGCTAACAGCCGGATGTCTCCTGTGTTAAGCAAGACTCTGAGCCTCCACAGAAACAGTCGCAGGCCTTCAGGTTTTGGCATCCAGATTTTTTAGGAATCTGGCCTCCCTCCTCCCCTTTCCCCACACCTAATGTCTCATCCCTGTTGGCTGAGGTGCAGCAGATGGTGTCACAGGCACCAACACGGTTTCGGGGCTGATGGGACTGAAGGCAGACGGCTCTCCCTGGCCTGGCATCGGTCGAGGAAGACGCACCACATATGGAGGAGTGTCTGGTGAGTGTCACCCACCTCACTGCATCCATTTCCTTCTCCTCAGAGGTTTAACCGGTGTGTGACACACACAGTCTGTGTGTGTGAATCTAGTGTTTTTCTTTGAAGGTGTGTGTGGGTGTGTGTGTGTGTGGGTGGGTGTGCATATGAATGTTTGTTTGCGCGTGCGTACGCTCGTCGGAAGCTTTAATAAAACAGATGGAATGCAGGTTAAAGGAGAGCTAAAACTGTCTTTTTGCAGGGCTTTTGCTGCTAGACGGTTTTTGTCCTGTCGTATGAAATATGGATATCTTGCCAGCGTGTTTTAGCAGGTTTGGTTTTGAGATTCGTTTTCTATGGCGTAAGTTTATGACCACATGAGTATATTTGCTCTTTTAAACTGTGGATTTTATGATGTAATCTACATCCAGTGATGTCATTTTATGATGTAATCTACATCCAGTGATGTAATCTACATCCAGTGATGTCATTTTATGATGTAATCTACATCCAGTGATGTAATCTTTATCTGTCTTTTTTGGCAATACATTTCAAAAATGTGTATTTCTAAAACGCATCACCAATTCCAAGAGGAAATGATTTGAAAAATATGTCAGGGACACAAAATAAATAAATAAATGATATTTGGGCTGAAACCCAATTTGCATGCTGTCTTTCTGATGTAATATACAAGAATACTACATTGATTGTGTCTCAAACTGGTATACTGTCATACTGGTATACTGGTGCCTTTTGACACACTTGGTGCAGATGGTGCAGATCTGGTTCCGCGGGGAATGATGGGAAAGTGCATCTGGACTGAATCAGTACACGTGTCTAATTTCTGAGGTATTGTCATTCTTGAGGATGTTCCTGGACCGCCTCACCATCATCTTAAGAATTATGCTGTGAATATTGTGAGGTAAGAGCTTTCAGGAGAACAGATCTGATCTGTGGTGATGTGCGTCAGAAAGTCTCCTAACATGAGTCCTGTGGTTGCTATGAGATATTGACATTATCCTGCCTCTGTGCGGCTCTTTATAAAGACTTGACAAGTGTGCCTTCAGAAGAACATTTCCTGTAGCTTCACTGCAGGGACCAGGCTGGTGGATTTAACCCTGTTGCCCGTCCACTAATAACTGAAGGATTCTGGGAAATCACATGATTCTGGTGTTTCACTTCCTTCTGTAAGAAAGATCAAACCTGTCCAAGATGTTTGGCTAGTCTAAGCTGGAAATAGCTGGTTTAAGCTGGAAATAGCTGGTTTAAGCTGAAAATAGCTGGAAATAGCTGGTTTAAGCTGGAAATAGCTGGTTTAAGCTGAAAATAGCTGGAAATAGCTGGTTTAAGATGGAAATAGCTGGTTTAAGCTGAAAATAGCTGGAAATAGCTGGTTTAAGATGGAAATAGCTGGTTTAAGATGTGCCTCCCATCTTGGCAAAGCTGGTCAAGATGGTTTTCTAGCTGGCCAAGCTGGTTTTATCTGGTAGATCATCTGGTCTTCCAGTCTAACCAGCTAAGACCTAAGATGCAACCTGATGCTTTGTGTTTGAAAAAGCCTTCTGCTTCATACACACACGTTCATCAGGGACGATCTCCAGCCAGTGTGTGTTCATATCCCTCCTCAATACTTGATGTGTTCGGTACTGTATCACTGTGCACTATTGCTATGTTCTTGCATAGTTAATGTCATTTATGAGGCTCTCTTTCAGTGTGTATGTGTGTGTGTTTGCTTGTGTCTGTCTCTCTTATCTGCTGCCCTCTCCATCCACATCTCTCTCTCTCTCTCTCTCTCTCTCTCTCTCTTTCTGGTGTGATCACTAAAAGCAGGGGAAAGGTAGAGCGCTTGGCAGCCTGGAACAGTGCTGCCAGGGATGCAGTATTAAAAATTAATCGAGAAGCTATTGCAGCAGTATTTTACAGTATGTAAGCAAAACTACTGAATGTCATCTTTTTCACATAGAAGCTGTGACAGTGTGACATCCCCCAGGAGCAGAGGCGGAGTCTCCCCGGCTCCGCCCACACAAGCGGCCATCACCTGACTAACTAATATTCACACTCCAGATCGTTTATGCAGAAATGGATCTTTCACACCTGTTCAGTATTCCTCACAGTCATTCTGCAGGAGTGTTATGAAGCAGCTATCTCAGCCTCCTCGTGTCTGACCACATGTTTGTGCTGGTGTGAGTGTATCAGATGTGTATCAGATGCCAGTAAGTGAAGGCATGTGGAAGTACTCTGTCCATACCTGAGATCAGATTTAAGACAGAGGTTTGTGTGTTTCTTAGCTGAATCTCTCATCTCTCTGATTGTAGTTATTTAGTCTTTACAAGAAGAGCCACACACACACCTTATATACACACCTTATATACACACCTTATATACACTCCTTATATACACACCTTATATACACAGCCATTGTGTTTGTTTCTCAGCATGTGTGTGTGTGTGTGTGTGTGCGTGTATTCACAGGTGTTATTGATCTTTTCCTTCACAAACATCTTGCCACACTTGTTTCAGACCCGACACACACACTCAGTGAGAACACACAAACACACATTGACATGTAGTGTTTCTCTGACTGAACACACTGCACGACTGCGCATTGCTGTTCTGAAGAGCAGCTCTGTATAAACACACATGGAGATTCTTCTGGCACACGCACAGAAGCTTCACTTGACAAATGATGCTTCAGAAAAACAAACGCTTTGCTGAAAACTGAGAGCAAGTTTAAAATTATGATATATGTTGATATTATAATATATGTGTTTATTGTAATAAATATACAAAAGCTATTTCCAGTTCTCTTACAGTATACTGTATATTTTAATATTATGTAGGATGTGTACTGGTGTTTGTTAGCCAATTAAATTCAAGTAAATTTAGCATAACATCCGTTATTTTGCATTCACTGATGTGCAGAATAGAGACAGCAGAATATCAGCTTTCCTCGACACAGTCATCACAAGTGAAATCTGGTTATTATCTTGATGTAATGATGTCATGAACAATCTCAGGGGATTTTTGCCTTGATTTCCCATTTGTGGTTATTTGATATGAGCTTTATTGACATTCTGAAGCACCTAAACCAGGCTAGCTTGCTTACCCGCATACTGAAAAGTCAAGCTTCACCACTGGTTATAGTAGTGTTAGTACTAGTATAGTGAAGAGATCTGCACAAGCCTGTAAACCAACCCGACCCAGTTAAATCTGTTGAATTTTAAGGCCGAATCTGACCCTCATTCCACTAGTTACCTTGAAAAGCTGCAGTCTGTAACTTTTGCCTCTCTACCGCCACCTCTGTTTAAAACATAAAACTGCAGGTTACTTTACATACTTTTCATTACATATGTTGACGTCAAGGATATCGACAGCTCAAATTATTAAATTATTAAAAGAAATCATTAATATAAGCTTACAGTTGTGAATCAGGGTGCGGTAATGAGATTGTGTTGAACACTGATCTGTCATGTACTTGCTCAATAATTGTTTTTCGTTCATTTTTAACCCCAAAAAGTTACGGATTGCAGCTTTAACTACTTCTGACTCTTTTGTAACTCAAATTTTCCTTTTAATGGATTACAGCTTCATCCAACTGTGTCTTGATGTTGCTCGTGGCGACTGACAATTAAAAGTGCTCTGTGTTCTTTTCAACAGCGAGTGGATTGCTGAGCTGTGTGTGTTTGTGTAAGGATTGACCTTCTGAGAGTGCATTAGCGCGGTGTCATGGAGTGGGGAGGAATCGGGCCTCCGCGGAGAGTTTCAGGATGTGGCGGCTTGCATGGTGCTGTCTGTATGCGTGCCGACCATTTCCAAAGAGAGAGAGAGAGAGAAATCTGAGTGTTCTACCTCTCGTCTTGTTCTTTCTCTTCTTTTATAATTTTATTTATCGATGAGATTTTATCCCTTCTGCCCATCTCGTCTGAGACTTCACAGCAGTATCCCTCAGAGAACACATAAGTCAGACCTCCAGTCTCTCCTCGTCTGGTCCCCGCATACCCATGATGCCTCACTCCGCGCGCTTGTTGTCGGTGATGTTGAGGGAAAGAGAAATGTGATCTTTCTGTAATGATAGTGTGAAAATTGTGCCGGTCTTTCAGCATGTTCCAGCGCCACGGCCGTTTAACTACATTACCGTCACACGCAAACGCTCACGCTCTGAGCGCACGTTCTGTTTTCCGTTACTCTCCAAACAATCTCTGTGGATTTCAGCCCAGATGCAGGAGGTGAATAAAGAAGGAAGCTGCTCCTGCTCTGAGTCTGTGGTTTTAACAGAGGTCAGAAATGCATCGTCTTTGGCGGGGGCTTGTGGGAAATATGTAGCATTTGTTTGTTTTTTGCATCTATTTTGCCTGCAACTAGATACAGTATTTACAGTAGTTACACGGAAAATGTAATCGTTACATTTTAATACTGAAGTTAAGGAAAATGACAATCAAATGTTGACGGAATTTAAAAGATCGTAGTGTTTGTCACAAGTAAAAAACTACTAAACGAATGAACTGTGTAAACACAGAAGACGACGACGATGGACAGTCTGGGATGCAGAAAGCTCTCGGCTGTTTAATTTGCGGTCTGCTGTGCTGGACAGATCACGGTACAGTAGGTCTGATTAATTAAATTTGCTGCGCTCAAGACGGATTTCTCACTGCTGTCAAGATTTCAGTTTTATGTTAAATATTCCCTGAAGGGCGTGACCCTTTAATCTTGGGGGCGGGAGCGAGCAGCCGCCTGTGAAGGGAACCATAGGCTTACTGCTAATGATAAGAACACACAGCAGATGAGACGTCCGGACGGTCCTCGATGAATTACACTGTCAATCACTGCAGTATCCATCGATGAGAGAAAGACACTAAACAGTGACTGATGAATGAGACGAGACGAGCTCAACATGTGACATCAGCATGCCAAAATTTAGTGCATAAACAAATGTTTCTTGTAGACTGAAAGACTAATTCATGTATTGTGAAGGAATATAAAAACACGTTACAGTGAGGTCCAAAAAGTTCATTCAAAATCTAATTTAAAACCGTGTAAAACACAAGAAACTTGTGCTATAAGATTATGCACCTTTTTTTAAACTTGTTATTTAAATAAGCACATGTTGTTTATGTGAACTGCTTTGCACAAAAATGTCAGTTTTCAATTGACATTTGCATTGTAATTGGATTAGTATTAAATAGGTGGTAAATTTCAAGTAGGTTACGGTACACGGCTGTAAGTTAAAAAGTAATGAGTGGTTTAAACATTAATTACGGTAGTTTACACGCCCTCATACCTTCCTGTATGACCTGCTGTTTATAATTAGAAGTATCTTCTTTGGATTTGAGGTTTTAAAAATAATGCTAATTAAATGTTAATTTAATGTCTTCCCAATTACCATTGTTTGTCATTTGAAAAACATAAGTGAGATAGACCAAAAGAGTTGTTTTTGATCAAGTTTTTCAAATTGGGTTGGCATTAACTTGTCTTTGCATTGGTATTTGACATGCTCGTCATTTTTACATTTTACATTTACATTACATTTTTACATGTTTTCGGTCTGAGAGCGGTGCAAGTGTTTCACACTACTAATAATATAAAAAACGTTTAAAGCCTCCGTTGGTTAATTACAAGTAGGGTTGTGGTAACTATGGTTACAGGTGTACGGTTACAGTTTTTAAGCTGCTCCGGTAAACTGTTGTGTACAGGACAAACAAGAGTCACACCTGTTAGTAAATTAAAAAATCATTTGTCAGTACCAAACACTGTAAAAATAGTCATTGTGATTAGTAGCTCCTTGTAGCGTGTTTTTGTTTATTTTGGAGATTGGTGTTGGTTGGTTGATTGGTTGGTTTGAAAAAAACAGTGATTGTGTCAGCGATCATCTCAGAGGGTCGAGGTAACACTTCTCTCTGTTCCTTTTTTTGACAGATTCTGGCGTGTTACGTTGTTTAATCGAATAATTGTGTAAATGTAATGTCATCATTTCATCACAGAGAAAAGGTGAACTGATGACATTTTCTCAAATGTCATAGTTATCTTGAGTCTTTCATTACATCACATATAAACGCGGACATGCGCATTCAGTCTCCTGACGCAATTGTAACCTGATATCGGTTATTGAAAGAGATTGCTGATTATGCTAACGTGAGCGTCAGAAATGACAGCTGATAGGCCCGTCAGAGAGAGAGGGCGTGGCCTTTTGTCTATTTGTAAACGAATAAAAGACAATAGTGAACTAGGAGTGAAAACACAAAACATCATTCTGTAGTCATTTAACAATTCTTGGGCTTGATCATGTTTTCTTTATAGGACCATAAAACAAAAAATAAAAAAATAAAAAAACAATAAATAAATTAGACATCATTTTCTGATGTAAGCTATGTGAGCAGGTGGTTGTCAGGGTGTTGCTATGCTGCTCTGAGTGGTTACTAGTGTGTTGCTATATGGTTATGGTTGCTAAGTGACCCCCTACTGGCCCAGGTCAAAACAGTCCACCAATCAGGAGTCAGAAATCAATTTAGCATAGCCAATGTGCAATGGATTACACACCATGGTTTAATTGTTAGGGCAGTTTGTACAATATGGAAACTGAATATTTGCTCAGGGGAGGGCCGTTTCTCCCCCCAGTTTTCACTACATCTGTTAATCTATTAGTCATTTACACAGTATGGTAATGATGGGTGAGGATATATTTGATTTTTTTTGTGTTTCATTTGTGTTTTTCTTCCACTCAATCTGATTTCACACTCATGTGTCTTTCACACAGATCTGTAAAAATGAAGCAGCACGTTTGTGTCAACAGTTCTTTCGGGCTACATAAACAGCGCTTGTATATTTTGCAGCTTCAATAACATTCTGAACGTTCTTTATGTATATGTATGTTCCCATGAGGATGTTACACAGAAAGTTCATTATCATACCATAGGTCAGATCTGTGTGTATCTCCCTAATTGCCTCTCCTTGTACGGGATTTTTTCCCCTTTTTTGTTATGCCTTTCATTTGTTTGATGATACCGAATTCCAGGCTTCAGTGTCCTGCCTGATTCCTCCCTACATCCGACTGTGCTCAGAATTATTCATGGGAGAGGTAGGTGTGACGTGCGAGGGTTTAGTAAGCACCTCATCCAGACTGACCTGGCTGTACGGAGCCGGGCATTAAAAGATGAGACGCTTTCTGTTGTGCTATTCTGAGCTCTCCCTATCCCAAAAACAGAGCCGCTCTTGTGACTCCTGCAAAAGTTTCTGCAGAGAAAACCATGACAACAATGTTGTCATGACAACAATACACAGGCCGTGTCTGGCAGTAGGTAGCTAGCGACACGCTCCGAAAATACTTTAAATGGCTTATTGTTTTAAGTTTTTAATGTGTGTGTTTGTAAACAGAGGCGAGGTGACCGAGTTCTACCTGTGGAGAGTTTGGAGGGGTCGAGAGCTGCTCATCATGTCTAACACAATTAGAGGTGTCAGAATCTTCTCCAGAGAAACGTGCCCACAGAAAACTCATCTTTCTTCCTGTAAAGTCCACAGGATTAGATTTGAGTGTCAGCCAGCGACCCGCTAACTGTCCCCTGACTAAGACAGACAAGCGTTTGTGTCAGTGGATTACATGGCTTTTCAAATACTACATTTTTATTGGCTTGTACTCAGAATAGTGTTGTAGAAGATAGACTGAATAAAACCGAGACCCAGCTGTGTCATTGTCACTTTAAGAAGTTCCTGTAGCTGATCTGAGCTCAGTGCTGAGATCAGGGGTTTGTACTGTTAAGACAAGTCAAAATGTAACTACAATTATCTTACAGTTTTATATACTAAAATGATGTAACATTATATGACAGGTATATATATATATATATATTCTCTTTTACATACTCAGAATTTGCATGCGTCTTCAAATAAGATTTCTGTTCTTCTTTTACATCAGTCCTGTGCTATTAAAAGGGTCATTTAGCATGTGGGAGAGAGAGAGAGAGAGAGAGAGAGAGAGAGAGATCGGCTGTCGCTCTTTGTCTTTAGTGACACCAGCTCCAAATGAGGAGAGACAATGTCTCCTTCTGATCAATGAAGGAATAAGGCTGCCAGTGAAATGAGGTTAAATCTGATGTGATAAACGAGTCCGTCTGTCAGCGGCTCACCGCAGAGGTTTTAATTTTGTTTGAGACATTGGGCCGCTGGTAAATAAATAAAGACTGTAACGTAAGGAGACGCTGAGCTCCCTACAGAACTGCAGTATGGAAGTTTAAAAGGTGCTGAAGAGGATTATACCTGCAGACACATCCTCACCTCAGATCTTCAGATCTGACCAGAGTTAAACATAGGAGCACAGATACAGAATGTCTTTATTAATGATTGTAAGGTTGGAGCTGTGACGCAGCAGAGCCGTGGTGCTCATGCGGGCCATGCGGGTTCAGATATGTTTTTATCCCGTTCCCCGCCCCTCTCCTAATCATGTCCTGTTTCTCTACATGACATCCATCACTTAAAGCTGCAATCTATTAAAGCTGTAACTTTCGCCTCTCTGTCGCCATCTCTGTTTGAAACATAAAACTGCAGCTTAACGTAATACTTTTAATGACGTATGCCGAAGTCAAACGAAGCCAAACTGACTTTTCCCAGGAAATCAGACCCGAGCGCTCAAATTATAAATCATTATTATAAACTTACAGTGGTGAATCAGGGTACGGTAAGGAGATCACGTTGAACACTCATCTGTCATGTATTTGCTCAGTAACACATTTTTGTTTAATTTTAACCCAAAAAAGTTACAGATTGCAGCTTTGAAAGAACGCAAAAATCCAGAAAGTCACAAGGCAGTAAGTGTGATTGGTTTGGCGTCTTTGCAGGAAATGCTGTCGGCCGCGTTGCACTGAGAGCAGTGTCCACCATCGCCAAAGCACTACCTGCATTTCCCACACTGGCCACTGGGGGCATCAACTGCTGAGTCTGGATTGCAGAGTCTCCTCGCAGGGTCACTGTGTGTCAGGTGTGTAGTAGCTGCAGGTTTATCATGGACACTGTGCAGCATCAAATCAGTTTTTGTAACCTGTTAAGAAGCTCCGCTCAAGTCAAAATATGTTCATAGTTTGTTACACAATTTGTTAGCGTGTGCATTTTGTTTACGCTTGATACACGATTACTTTTAATTGGTTTTGTCAGCGCTGCGTTTGCCGCAGCTGTACGCAAAGTTTTAATTAGAAAACTTCATGCTAAATGAGATACAGTACAGTTAAGCATAATATTTAGATGGCAGATTGAAAAACTGTTTCGAAACTCTCCACATCATGGTTTGTCTGTGTCTGGGGAGAAATCGTTTAGAGAATCTGTATGCAAATTGAAGCTCTATCTTTGAATAAATGCATTCACTGTTTTTAAAGGTTGGTTTAATGTTTCGGTAATGTCTTTCCTTTCCTACCTGTTCAGTGGAAACACACAGGGACCTGAAGAGCTTTCAGTATTCACAGACTCAGACTTTGAGTTAATATAAAAATTTAATTACAGAATAACTTGGGCCCTTGATAGAATCATAACGCTTTCAATTACAGATTCACAGCTTTAAAAAGCCGTAATTTGTATTTCATCTTGCACAATGTAATCATTATTTGTGCTTTTCTTGCTTAAGAGACTTTTTTGCACAAATGATGAAAGAAAATGTATTTTCTTGTTAATATTTTGGGTGTAGTGGAGGATTAGTGCTATGAATTGTGAGGTTTTGATCAGGAAGATGAGTTTGTCGAGGACACACGCTGCGGCATGCGTTCTTTCAGACGCATCAAAGAGCTCGACTGCTGAGAGATCGGAAAAATAACCGCATGCGACGCGCATTCGCATGCATCATCACCACCAAAGACCAAAACCCTGATTCTGATTGCTGTTTCCTCCCATGATGCTTTGCAATGTTTTGTTCTTCGGGATAAACTTGTTCTTCAGGATAAATCCAGCCCTGGTTTGGTTTTCTTCCCCAGATGTTGTTGAATTCAGGTCGGGTCTGGGTCAATGCAGAAACAAACTACCTTTGGATCAGAAACGTGGCGGTTGAAAGAGCGTGCTGTAATGCGAGCTGTTGCAATCAGCGCGTCTTGTAGTTGGAACCGACGAAACATTGAGCACACATTGAATGAGAGAATCACGCTTTTCAACACACGTGAAACATCTGACGGTAAACAGGAGCGCTGCAGGCACTCGCGCTGTTGTTTCTAAGCAGACGCATTGATCCTGCGACGCATCAGAAATATTCTCCCAAGAACAAATAACATAATGAAGTCCATTCATATCCTGTATTGATTTTTCTGTGGATGGAATAGTGTTGAATTCGTAGTGTTGTGATATTTCTCGGTTATTGAGGTTATAGAATATAGGATACGTGTTTACCAGAGCCTGATTTGTCCTATTAACTGAAACAATAACATAACTGTGAGGACATTGTGTGGAGCATCAGTGAAACCTGCCGTCTCTCAGCGTTACATTTCTTGAAGTCATGCGCTAAAAAGACAAATCATTCCATTTAAATGATACATTGTTTCTTGGAGAACAGCAGATTATTAAAACTCATAACTCAGAGCTCATCGCCGCGGCTGTGTCACATTTCACACGCTCGCCGTGCGTCGCACTTGTGTTTGTTACGGGAGTTCAGATGAGCAGTGATGAGAATTCGAGTAGATTAGATCTTTCATACTTCGCCTGCCCTGGCCTTGTTGTGTTGTTTGTTGTTCAGTGCTTTAAATATAATTAAAGCTTGTAATTAAAGCGTGTCATTTCTGTGACACTAGAATCACCAAACACAATCACAAAATAACGAGTGGAACAGAACGATATTTTAACATTGAAAAATGACACACTGTACATTTAAAGATATTGCAGTATTAATAATAATATCATATAACAATAACAATATGGTCCCCGTCTCTCAGTTTTACTCCTAAACAATGTCGCTTACCATCCAGAAATACACAGATGTGTTATGAATCCTTTCAGCTAAATTATAAACATCAGACCTAGTTCATTCATAACGTTTTACTCAAACGCGATATGATGTATGACCTTTGAATAATATCTGCGTTTTATTTTTAGGTTACATTACGTACTGTAGCTTCATTTGACTAAACAGGACAGCAAATAACCCCGAGCGTTCCCCAGGATTCATTCTGTCATCAGTTAACACGATCTGCTTGTAGATCGATTTTATTCACTTGATTCATTACCGTACACATCGCTGTACAATCACACTGTAGGGGACCCGAGCCCCTCGTGGTGTGTATTGACTTTCATGTGTTTTTGTGTAAACGTAACGCTGCCTGTCATCGTTTATGAACAATAGAAAGAGAAAATGACTTTCATTTACTCAGAGCAGCGATGTCGAGCGTTTACACTCGTCTGTTTCTTTAATAAGATGCTGTTTGATAGATTTTTGTCTGTCATAATGAGAACTCAGCTGTGGATCAGGGCAGGGTTTTATCTGGAGGTTTTTGGGGGCAATCCAGTGATATTTCACTAATGGCAGATCTGGTTCAGTCTTAATGATCCGTTCTGTAATTCGGGTCCTTCCCGGCGCATGTAAACAGTCGCACGCTGCAGTAAAGAGACCGTCATCATGTAGTAAAGATGACTTGTGGCCCGCAAAACATCAGGAATTTGTAATTTCGTTTCAAACCGCTAAATGTGTCTGCAGAGAGGAGCGCAAAATGAAACATTCGC
This sequence comes from Botia almorhae, assembly GCA_036877575.1. Classification (NCBI taxonomy): domain Eukaryota; kingdom Metazoa; phylum Chordata; class Actinopteri; order Cypriniformes; family Botiidae; genus Botia; species Botia almorhae. The sequence goes on along the minus strand of JAZGTJ010000090.1, from coordinate 92,998 downwards.
CAGCGACATAGTGAGCGTTTAACGAGCAGTGTGGCAAACGTTTAACCCAGCAGGCACAAAATGTTTTCCTCAAATCATTGCAGTTTGGTTATTGTTAGGTTAAGTCACAGAACTTTCTAATCACACCTTAAATTAACACACACTGCTAATCAGAATAGCTAAACCTTGTAACGTTCTGGTTAAAAATGCGATCGGTTCCAGACTGCGACCAAACTTAAAAAGTTACATTTTATGTGCAAATGTCTTTACCAGCCAAACGAAAGCAGCATTTTTAGTTCCTTAAGACACTGTAAAATAAAAATGATTTATTTGACCATCAAAACCAGCTGCAATGTTTGTCATTTTATTTAGCCTTAAAAAAATAAATGAAAAGTTTCAGAAGAATGTTTGTTTTCTCATTTTCATTCATGTTTTTCTTCACAGGGTCCCAGACAAAATGTCCAGATGAGCCAGTGAGTGAGGCTATAACACAGAGGGCCTCAGCGGGCCCCTCATCAACAGGGGCCAGGACAGAGTTCCTGAAACATTCTCGACTCCTATAATAAATCACATTATATCCAAAAACACAAGGTTACTCCCTCAAGTAATACTAACCCAACCAAACTAGACAGGATGGACCAAACCTAGTCCCCATGTTTACTGGTTTGTGTAATGTATTTACTTCCATGAGGCTCATTTTACCTGAAGCGCAAAGCAAAATATCAGATGCTCATCTTTTCCTGGTGCGTTAGTCAATCTGTGCAATTCAGAAAGGACAAGAGCTTCATACATAGTCATTGTAACATTTGGATGCCAAACTGAACCCGGGTCTCTTTGTGGAAGACGGCGCACAGCTAAATGCCAAGATTTTATTGCAGGAAATAAACGAGCAGAGAGAGAGAGAGAGAGAGAGAGGGATGAGGGTGGAGGGAGATGGAAGGAACAAGAACAGATCTCGGGAGCAGTTGGAAATCAATGCACAGCACAGTTTTCTGAGCTGTGGAAAAGGGCCGGTGATCTCAGATGCTTAGAAACGACTCCGAAATTCTCACTTCACGTTTATTGCAGGATTCCGACACATTAGCGCTAAACGCTCCGGGTCAGGAAATCTTTGATGTTCTGCATCAAATGAAAAGCAATAATGGCTACAGACTCTCATTGACAGAGCTGTGTTAGATTTTACAGCCCAAAGACGAGGGATAACTGTGTTTAGCTTTATTATGCAGCTCATGTTTTATCCTAATAAAAGATTTGTCAACGCGAATCCCACATATTTTATTTGAAATATGTTCCTAAATAGAGGATGAAAATGGTTTCGTCATATCTATTCATAGTTTGTCTTTAAAGAACAGTAGACGTCTGTCTTCCCTCTGTTAAAACCCTAATCTTTACACGTGTGTGAGAAATGTTGACGCTCATCTGCTCTGTTAACCGCAATAAATGCGATTGGATTGTTAAACGGCGCGTCGAGTGTCAGTAGTCACGGCATATTTGTCGATGTTAAATCGAGGTGAAATGTCATTGGACAGAATTAGACTCGTTTGACAAAGGATCCATTGTTTGTTTGTTTGTCGACAGTGATGTGTAGATCCAAGAAGAGTAACACGTTTTTTGCAAATGAGAATGGTAATGAAAACATATCTCCAAGAAATGAGCTAGCCGGAGTAAATTGCCTCCATTTTCTCAGCGTGGGGTTTGCCATGCTGGATTTAATTTTTAAATACACAACTGACGCAGCACAGCCAACGATGCCTCAAGCCCTTTGAGAAATACTGTGAGGAGAGAGAGAGACATCAGACAGGAAGTCAGAGAGAGCTGATATCCGAGGTTCGACATGTCAGAAAACAGCTGCGATCGTTTGCGGTGCGGCTGAATGCTAATCCAGTGAAAAAAGGCAGTTCTCGGCCTGACTCTGGTGGATGTCAGAGCAGTGATAGTGCCGGGAGATAAGCATGTCTTATCTGCTTACTTAAGACGCGGCAAAACTGCCAGCTGAAGTGTTGTAGACAAAGCTGAGGCTTCAAGCACCTCATGCAGATCAGACTGTAGAGGTGTAACAGAGTCAATGGAAAAGCCGCGCGCTGACGTGTAGCTGACGTGTAGCTGGCGTGTAGCTGACGTGTAGCTGACGTGTAGCTGACGTGTAGCTGACGTGTAGCTGACGTGTAGCTGACGTGTAGCTGACGTGTAGCTGACGTGTAGCTGACAAGTTTTATCGGTCTTGCCTGAGCCCTGCCGGTAGTGAGACAGTGAATTAGATTTTCTCTTAAGGTCAGTTGTACTTAGTGTTCCAGACCAAGTGCATTTCATGCGACACACTGACGTTTTTCTTTGAGAAACTCTTTTGGAGGATGGCTTGTTTTATCACTGGATGTATGCGTGCTCATATTTGCATGTGTTTGTTTATGCGCGTGCAGCAAACCACATTTTAAGTTGATTTTTCTTTCCAGTTTCAAGATTAGTGTATTAGAAGATTGTACAAAAAAAAGTTGATTACTTTTTGGCAGTGTTTTGTTTGTCCTACAGACATGAGGATGATAAAACATTGGAGGAGGAGTCCAATATCAGCAGCACAGCTCAATGTTCAGAACGTGCCGCAACCGCTACACCGCAGCTCCATGGTCATTTACTTCTGTTGCAATTCTGTTGGCTGCAGTTGTGGGCACAAAGTAAAGCTTCTGTTCTGTCAAACAGGTGCGGAGCTGTTGTACCTGCAGTGCAGAGCAAAATCGGGCCTTCACTGTGATGGAGGAGTACTGCAGTGGTCTGAAAGCCCCCTACAGACGGCCCGTCAGCAGAAGTGGAAATCTGCGCTGGAGGAACTCAAGGGAATGGTGCGACACTTCACTCCTGTTTTACACCCTTTTAGAGCATATTACCCCTCGTAGCCCCTCCTCCCTCCTAACATGATTTTCCTTATTACGGTTCTCTGACATGCCATTAAGAAACTAAATGGGAATCCCATAATTCCACAGCTTTTTGAACAAGTGCTCATTAATGCAGCATTAGTGTTAAACCTGTGGACTTCCATCCATTTGCGTTGTTGTTAGCGCGTAAAAAGCCTCGTAATAACAGCGCAGTTCAATACACAGAGTGTTCACTTGCACTTCTCCATTCACACAGCTACAATCTCAGAGGTGACCGAGCGTTTACAGCACTCCCCCCGTCTTTATGCTCCTGTTTTACTCCTTCTAGTGGCAAAGGGAGGCAAAATAAGCCGTTTGAACCCGGGTAAGGTCAAAGTATCATAAACCGGTTAATGAAAGCTAAAAATAACCACAGATTTTGGAACGGTCGGATTGAACGTGCTTTTGCAGCCGGATCGATTTTTTTTCCCCTCAGATTTAAAGCACAAAAGTGTTTTGACTCAATCATCGGTTTGCTTTTAGACCACAAATTGTATTCCTCCTCTATTTCTTGCGTGTGAAATTTGCATAAGAGTGGCAACAAAATAATATAGAATCAGGAAAAATGAGATTGGACAGAGGCAGCTGTTCGCGCGTTTAATGGTTTGTACTTCATGTCTGTGTTCAGGCCTCGCTAATCTCCCTTATTATTTGTGTTGGGAATACTGGGCGAATGTAAATGAGCAGAACTTCAGTAAACTCTTTTCAAAGCGCAGAATTAACGGCCTTTATCAGATCACAGCTTTTCTGCTAATACACCAGCCGAGGGAATCGCTTTGAAGCAAACGTTTTCTAACGGGCCAGACGCGACTTCACGTCCTCTGAAGCCAGACGTTTAAATGCTAATGCTAAATGAGGGTTGGAGAATGAAGGAATAAAATAAAAGAGAAGCAGGTGCTGATAAATGTTAATCATTAACACACACTGTTCTGTATGCAAATATTACAATGACATCATCACCACATGACATCATCAACAGATTCAGGAAGCTGATTGGTCAGTATGTGCGCTGTAAAATAATCATATAATAAACTGTGACGCAAAACACCTTTTCACGTAGCTACATTTTATTATTTTTTATGTATCGTATATTTTGTAGCATTTTATCTAATAAAACAAAGTGCGTTTCTATGTAAACACTGACGCAGTATTTTCCGCCTACGAATAGATGATCTCGTTCGCGACAGTAAATTAATTGTCCAGAATCATTACGGCTTCAATTAATTTCTAAAAGGTTTTTGGATACTTGTCAGAGATGGTGAGTATTAATTAAGTGATAGAATGACACAAGGACTCCTAACATGCGAGTTTAATGCGCTGGTGCGTAATGAACTCAGCTTTGCCACTTCTAGGTTGACAGGGTGCGACGTCTCTCATCATTGTGAAGACAAGCAAGAAATAATGAGTCAAAGAAAATTCCATTCACTTAGAACGTTTAAATCTTTAATGTGCTGCACAGAGCGGCTACACCAAAAAAACTAAATGTCTTCTATTTGTGTATTTCCCCGCCCCTCAAAATTCAAATGAGCTAATTAGGTTAACCAATAAATGTTTGCTCGTATATGAGCATATGTATAGATAGAACTTTATTTCTTATTTGTAATGTACTATATAAGTTTACTTTCAGTTATGACCGACAAAAAACAATCACAATACGATAAAGTTACTTTCACTGATGTGTCGACATAACACCAGAATCTACATACGTCACCCCTGCAGTACAGACCAGCATGCATCACTCATATGCTGAAACTCTTACACACACTGTAACATCTGTTTATTTATTTAAGTGATTCCTCAGTTAGCATGACTCTTTTTTTCTTTATTTTTTAATCTTCAAAGTCAAGATCTAAGAGGTTTTATTATGTCATGTTATTATGTGGGGTAGTTGTGGCCTACTGGTTAGTGAGTTTGGCTTGTGATCAGAAGGTTGCTGGTTCGATTCCAGCGCTGGTGGGTAGTCACATTTTAGGAATGGGTTACCATATCTGACAAACGTCACTTTCATTATGAGACTATTTAATCCAGAAAAATCGCTTCCTTTTGCTTTAAAGTTAAAAGTTAACGGACTGCTCGCAAAATTGTTGCATTAGCAAGTTAAGGCGTATTGATTGTTTTCCATCAGATCTTTATTCCAGAACATGGGGAAAAAATGTTCTCGCATATATAAATATTCTATGCAAATACAAAAGTGTCACCCATAAATAATCCAGTGGAATATTGTGTATCTGTGCCATTGTAGTCACGGCGATAGAAATCCGTTTACTACATGAATACAAACATGCATGTATACAGAATGTGTGCCTTCCATTCGACACCTGTGTGTGTGGTTTATAAAAGACAAGCTGTGTAACTTGTAATCAGAGAGCACACACACACACACACACAGGCTCCATCTGTTCATTTCTTCCCTGACCAGGGCGTGTTGTTGGCCCCTGACAGTGTGAGGTGAGACAATCTTGCTGAGGGCTTCATTACTGCTGTAGTCCTGCCAGGCAGCACCGCGCTGCTCACACACGCAGACCGCTGTTTACAAGTGTTAACACACCCACGACCTGCCTGAGACAGTCACATGACCAGAAGATGCACAAACAAGAAATGTTTCAGGGCCTAACTGACTAAACAGCTGCTAAACTTTACTGAACACTCGGAACCCAGATTGAAAGCTTTGCATGTTTTAATAAAACACCATAAATAATGAATAAACCTCATTCTGTTTCACATGTGTGTTAATAACAGATCCAATAAAGTTGTAAACGTTTCGGTATGTTTTCCATACGTTTTCCATACGTTTTGCTCTATTGGCTCTTGGTTTAATCCGTCGACTCATTGAAGGAACTGACTCAAACGAACGATTCATTCAGAAATTGTTTTTTTTTGTTGAATTTCTCTCCTGAGTGTACATGTAGCGTTTTGAAAGTAGCAGCAAAAACTCAAAGGCACGTCAGATCTCATCACAGAGGCGTGAGACAGCGCACGTCCCCTGAGAGAACAACAGTAACTGCCTCAGTCTTCTGACTGCCTGTTACACACACACAGAAAACAAACATGTCTGCAGTGAGCGTTTCCTCAGACTCAATGTCAGCGACTAGCATGAAATCTTTATTTGTCGCGTGAAATCTTCCAGCGGTGATGTCTGATAGCTTAGCTTTTAAAAAAACGCATTTATATGAATATATATGTGCGTGCGTCTGTGTGTGTGTGCCTGTGTGTGTGTGCTATGTGCACACATATATAACAGAACATTTGCTTTGTGTTTTTATGAACAGATAAATGTTTAAAAATAAATGTGTTCATCAATAAATAGATTCATATAGTTTATTTGCCAGATGAAAGCTTACATTACAGTCAAAATAAACATTTTTCATACAGCAGTCCAATCAATCCATATACATAAAGTGACTGTGTAAAATGTAATGTAAAAACCCAAAAGATTTACCCCAACACTGACAAAAATAAACAATAAAGACACGTCCTGTACAGAGGGCAGAAGTGAAGGGCTGGCTTCACAGGAAGTTGTGATAACAAAATTTCTATCAGCATTCCAGTCTCTTCTGCCTTCAGTTTACTGCTGTTTCTCTTGCTCTGCTCTCACTGTGTGTATGTCTCTCCCTCTCTCAAGCTTTATATAAACCGCATCCGAGCTGCTGTTGGCTCTTCTCCGTCACTTTGCACTCAGCCACAGGTGAGCTGTCAGTCAGATGCTTGACTCTGGGCTCCAGGAGAAGCTGTCTAAAAGCCAGCTGACAGGTAATATCAGCCTGCAGCCTCTCTCTGACTGACACAACTCTCTGGAAATACAGCATCCTCCAGCCACAAGCCCTGCTTTTCAAAATGATGTCAATTTCCTGCCCATGTTCTCTTTATCATGCCAAATTCATTCAACTGCCAGCGGTTTCAGTGACCTGCTTCCAGTAGTATTTTTTCCTTCATTTTCTCTAAGAGTTAACCAGCTAACCAGTTTGAAATTAATCACAGCATCACAAGCTGATTTAAGAGATAAAAGTGAAATTTCGGGAAAAAGTGTGTTTAAATTCTTTAGAGGCATATAATTGATCGAAATATAGCTATTACCTTAATATCATTTGATAAGCTATATTTTATTTGCCAAAAAAATCAAATACTGTATGTACAAATATATACTGACTTGATTATGTCATTCATAATGCTGCACAGTAGTGGTTTATGGTAGTCGTTTCTATGGTTACATTGTGTTCTCTGATTGGAGTTCGTCTCTCCACAGGATTATGGGTAGTGTAGTTCTTGTGTAGTTCTTTTTTTGAATGCTGGTAATATTACAGACGTTTACAAAAGCATATAACATCATTTAATATTCTCGTACATCACAGTATGTCATCTGTTTTGAAACCGTGTTATTGTGTTATTCTTATTTTCTCTGTAGAGAAATAATTGGATTTGTACGTCTGGAACTCTGTTGTGATTTCTAAGCAGAAATTCTCAGTGATGTCAAAGGGGCCACAGGTTCATTTAGAGTGCTTAAAGTGTAGAACATTGTCTTTTTCCTCATAAGAAATTATCATTTCACAAATCAATAGAACATACAAAAGCCTGAAGAGAGAAGAAAATGATGTGTATTAACCCTTCCACCTTCCAGTCCAAACACTGGATTGAAACCATGTTTGTGTGACACAGGAAGTCATTTATGTGTGGAGCTGTGAGCAGGTCTGTGATGTTCTGTGGACGGTTTTTAGTGCTCATTAAGTATGACGGGACTCAGCCGGCTGATGTCCTGTTTGCTCGGCCGGAGTGAAGATGGACTGTTATTGCCCTGCGTTTGTACGATGACTCGATGGGGTCTTTCATTAGCTCTCTATAAAATTGGACCCGCGAGACACCGGCCAATCACAGCGCTGAACAGGTGGACCAGAGTTCCTCAGTGCTGCAGAAATGTGATGGGCTGCATGCGGGGGGTCGGACATTAAATTACCTCTGCAGAGATATTGCTTATTACATATTCATCAACGTTAAAAGCACATAGAAGCACATGGCAGATGTTCAAGATACAGTGAATGTTTATCAGTAGTTGAGAAAAGCGCTCAGATGTGAGAATGATAATTCCAAGGTTCCAATTTCATTAATGTAGCCGATGAGGTCATTTTTAAATGTACAAAACTTTGTCCATGTGTTATGTGTTTTTATATATTATTGCGTCTAAGACGCTCACTGGCTTACAGCCCACAGCAATCCGGTGTGATAACTTTTAAAACATTAAGTTGCCTTGTTTCGTATTCATTTTTTAAAATTACACTGAAATATGTTAAATCGACAGCCCTATTGTTTGTTTGTTCTAGTTCCTGGTAACAGTTGTTTTCTTAGAATGATGTATCCTTTGTTGTCAGTAACTTAAACCAATCAGAGTGACAGTTATGTAATATATCTGTACTCAACGATGTGTTGCTCACAGATTTGTGTGTGTGTGCGTGCATGCGTGTGTGTGTGTGTGCATGCGTGTGTGTGTGTGCGTGCATGCGTGTGTGTGTGTGCGTGCATGCGTGTGTGTGTATCAGACAAACCCAGTGCATTCAATTAGAAGAGTGTGTATGATAGCTGAAGACAACACTAGGTGAACGTCACCTGGTAAAGGACAAACAGCTTGATGACTGTGTAACAGACAGCGCACACTACATTATTATACAACAAATAAAGTGAGTGTGACGCAAGGCATGCTGGGAGTTTGAAGTCTAAATCTTTGTTTTAATGAGCTCTTCCTCACGTCTGAGGCAAGCTCAGGGCCGAGTCTTGATGTTTCAGCGTCTCTCACCCTGCGGTTTACACCCGGTCACCCGAGAGCCGACTGTACACTATAACACTCTGCAGTATTACAAGAATCAGGATTAAACATTGGGACTGTGTGAACAGACTTTGTGCTGTCCTGGGTTTAGATGAATGAGGTTTGAACACTCTTGAGATAAATTTAGGTTTTCATATTTAATTATAACTTACTGCAGTTGAGTGTGGATTCATCGCTTCAGGCTTGTTTCTTCTTTAGAATTCTTTATGTTTGACTCATGAGCTGATCAGTATAGATGAACTGTGCTGGGAATACCCACAGAGTGCCTAACAATTTTAGGTTGTGAGAACATTTACCTAACGTTTCCACAAAGTTACAAAACCGTTAAAAATTTTATTTTGAACATTTGTAAAATGTTGTATTAATGTTATTGCTTGCTTATAAGAACATTAAAAACATTCTATTAATGTTACTGCAAGAATGTTTTGATAACTTTGAGAGAACATTTAGAGAACTGTTATAACGTTCTGAGAACATTCCCTGTTAGCTGGGTAGATGACGGCAAGTGAGATATGCAGATCTTGCGCTTTGAACCCGCGCCGTTCTCTCGTGTAGGTAGTAACTTTGTAACTACGCGTCTGAAATCTCGTGTCGTGACACCCGCGTGCTGTACGAGAGATTAACATCCTTTGATCAGCGATCGCTCTGACCTGGAGTCAGTTGTTTTGTGTCTGCGATGATGTGAAACAAACTCACTGTTTCCTTGAACTACTGCTGATCACTTCACATGCTCCTCGTGTCAGATGTGGAGCAGCACAAACTGCCTGTTTATTATTTGATCTTCTTCAGATCTGATTATAATTTGAGAAAGTGCTTGTGTGAAGCACAGGAATGTTCTCTCTAGGTTTAAATGTTAAGACAAATATTCACAGAAACAAAATCAACACATTGTCCAAAACAGCTTACAGACACAACTGTCCTGAGCAACATGTTTCATTCACGCTGTAAACTGATGTTTTTAATATTGAAACCCAACAGTGACTGTAAGTCTGATGGTATTCTCTTCTGCACACACAGCTCAGGTCGTGGTTTGGTTAAGTTAGTCCCTTCAGATTTAAGCATCTACTAGTTGAACTAAACTGTAACTAAACTAATCCTTTAACACAGGAACCACTGGAGAGTGAGATTTGTTAGTTGAATTCAGTGTCATTCTTTACTAGACGATGTGTTGAGGTTGATCTAGGACTGGGGAATGTCGTAACTTGGCAGTTTAACTGGTCTTAGTTTAATTCTGATGCTTATTTTCAACAAGCCGTTTAGATCAGAATTTCTAGTAATACATTGAAATTAACGTTTCACTAAAATACAAGCAAATATAAATGTGTGTGTGTGATGAATATTGGTTACCTGCTATGTTCCACACAGTTCCAGCCTGCTGTATGTGAAAGAGAGAGAGAGATTTGTGTGTGTGTGTGTGTGTATGAGAAAGTGTGTGTGTGCAGTTAAATGAGTTTGAATGCTTCTGCTGGTGTGTGTGTTCACACAGCTGTGATGTCATGTCCTATTGTCACAGCTGCCCGTTCCGCTCACCCGCGGTGATCTCGTCCCCAGCAGCCGAAGACAAACCACCTGCCAGCGTGCTCATAATGCGCCTCCTGCATCCAGGAGCAGCGGCGTGTGGAATTCTTTCATTCCAAACTGTCTGGAATATGATAATCAGGGGAAATCACAGCAAACAGGTCTTTCTCCACTTAAGCACGCGGCAGGGATGCCCCCCCTCCCCTGCGCGATCGGGGCCATTGGCCCTTCTTGCATCCTCTGCACCAGCTGCGTGTGATGGCAATCCACTGATTCGGTGAAGCATGCATCAGATTACCTTTTCTCGCAAGGCATTGTGGGAAACAGAAGGAAAAGAGCTGTGGAGTGTGTGCGGGGGATGTGGACCTGATGGGTAGTGTGTGTTGATTATCAAGAATTAGGGCTGTTTATTTACACATTTGCTGTATGCGGTTATTTTGGATTTTAGCAGGTGCTGTACTCGTCTGCATGATTTCCAGGCCTGGAATCAAGTCTTAAAATCTTAAGGGATATAAAAGTCATACACGTGTCTGTAGATTTCTGTGGTATAATCCTCACAGATATGAACAGCTGTGAAATATTTCATTGGCAACAATATTCTCTTTGTGAGTTTAATCTCTGCACAATACTTTTTATACAGTAAAGTCATAAGCAGTAATTACACATGACCGATTAGTTATGAAATACATCAAAGCTGGTAGTTCACACTGAACCACCAAAAACACAGCAACAACATTACAGTAATGTTGCTATGACCTGTTTTGTCTAGTTTGGTAGGAGCTGATTTGAAGATTCAACCGAGTGAAGCTTTAGAGTTTGATATGAACAGAAACGTTTGTAGCTAAGAGCGTAAAGTGGCCGAGATCACCCACAATTCTGAGCGAGTGAGCAATCCATGTTCATCGCCACGGTAACGTCTTATGTCTGAATGCCAAATGAATATTTTTGCAAATATATTGGATGATTTTACAGTACAGGGCCTTCGAAGGACACTAAAGTGATAAACCAAGGACAATCATCTTTTGGGAATCATTCTGTGTGACCTACATCCGTTTCTGTTTTGCTGTTTTTTGCACAAGTGATTTCAACAGCGCGCGCAGCTGCTTGGGGGACCGCGGATGTTATATTGATCGTGCGTGCCCGCCAATAAGTTTTCTTTCTTTGAACATTAAAATGTTGCCTCGCACAAAACGCAACAAACCGGTTTTACCTCCATGTGGAATGAAACGATTAAACCTGGAGCAGATTAAACTTTACACCGCTGTGTGTTGACAGAAGAGATCTTATTAATTTTCAAGGATGAAAAAAGAGCAGCCACTCCTTAAGACTGAGCTGCGTGTGTCTTCAATGTCTTAGTTTTCCTCTCTGATACGTGTGTGTACAGTTGTGATGTCTAATGAGGGATGCAGAATTGATGCTTAAGCCCACAACTACATCCAAAGCTCATGGAATCAGTGATACTTCAATAATATGTAAATATGTCGTCTTGGTGAAAATATCTTACAGAAAACACGAATGACAGGATGAGCCTGTCTTCTCCGTAATCTTCTTTGTAATCTCCATAATCCATAAATGACATCATGCATCTGTTTTGCGGAACATGTAATGAATATCCGTAGAATGCTGAAGACCACAAAATGTTCCACTTTTTGGTGATTTTTGGTGATTTTTACCTAGGAATGGAGAATTAATTCATGAATCACATTTATGTATAATGATAATTTAATGCACATTTTAGTTTAATTAAGGCACTAAATGCCCCAAAACAGTGTCAGTTTGTCAGTTTTAGTGATCTTAGATGCAGTGAATTCTTCTGCAGAAAATTTCCCTGTTCATTCTTGTTGGCCAGTGTGTAGACCAGTACCAGCCCAAACCTGCAGGAAAAGATGGACGCTGTAGTGAACCACAAACAGAGACTGAGAGACTACACTGACAACATGGCTTCCATCGAGGGAAACCCATGCCAAGAACTGAGGTATGTTTGCTTAACGCTCAGTCATTCAAGCTGAGAACATATGTTCTGCTCCTAAACATCTTTGACCTTTAGTGTAAAATTCTCTTATGTTTCTTCAGCATGTAATGTCCAAACCTCTGGAACACATCGCGTCTATCAGGAGCAAAACATCCAGAAGCAAGTGCAGGCTCGCATCCATGCGGAGATGTGCATCAACTGCGAGAAATGCTACATGACCTGCAGTGACGCTGGATAGCAGGTGCATTCCCCCGCCCACCCGCGCAGAGACAGATAAACACACTTCCTGTTTGTTCCCACACAGAACAATAACTTCCAGCCTCCGGCCATCACATTTCAGCTTCTGGCCTCTCTGGGGCTCAGAGGTGTGAACCAGTGGCCTCATGAACCAAAACAGAAGTCAGAAACTCAACCGCTGGAATTCTCAGCTCCAGTGAGCAGAATAAGATAATACCAGCTAACAGTGTTAGGTTGCAAGAATGTTTCCCTAACATTTCCATTGTTACAAAAATGTTACAAATGTTAGACATGTGAACATTGCTTGATTATAAGAGCTTTATTCAAACATTTTTCAGTTCTGTAACGTTTTTAAAATGTTTTACTAACAACTTAGAAATAATATTTTGACATACGTGATACATGACATCAAAAAACATTTCAGCTAATGTTACTGCTGGAACTTTCATGATAACTTTGAGAATCTTTCACAGAACATTAGCCAACATTTTGTGAGGGTTCCTGTTTGCTGGGATGGTTTAGGTTAAGAAAGGGCCGGAAAAGGTGAAGGAGGTGTCCTACTGGATAACTGGTTTACCTGGACTCTAGTGGGTTGTAGAGTCTTAAAGCAACAGCACATCTAAAATTTATATAGAAACTCATATGACTGACTTATATAATGTCTGGGGTGGACAGCAGTGGCACAAAATCCAAAATCTAAGATAAAAAACACAGTAAGACTCATTGTAGCGCCTCGTCCTGGCAGGCAAGAGACGGCTCATTAGCTCATCTGATTTTCCCATAAGAGACACTAATGAATATTAACTCTTAAAACGATGAGATCCCTGCATGCAGAGAAGAGGGAGCGGGACGGCTCTGACAGTTTTATTAAACTGTGTTCATCTCCTCCTCTTTTGTTAAATAAACGCTCTTTATGATTTATCATGCGAGTATTGATGAAGCCGAGTGCGGTTTCATCGAAACAGTAATTGTTAACCGTAATATTGATCACGTGCGAGTGTGTTTCTAAGAGGGGTTACACATTATAATGTTTCTAATACACAGGTGCATTCATCAACACAATGTGTCATGATCAAACACAGAGCCCATCAAACAGCACAAAACAGCATCGTCTCGCTCGTGCACTGATTACGTTTGAAAAGGTGCCCGTACTCGAACAATCTTCCCCTCATACCAACACAACATTCTACAGACTGTATAATGAGCTAGTCAAACGTTTTGATTAATAGCCGCTATTTCTGTTCGGTTATTTCGTAACGTGTTTCATTGTTATCCAAACGCTAAACAGGATCATCAAAGCAACCCGCCGATACTCACGAAAACATTCATTACATCATTCAATTAAAATGTAACTTTTCATCAAAAAAAGAAAGATAGATAGCTGGAGATAGAGGGTGAGAGAGAGGGAAGGAGAAATTGGTTTCTTTTTAGGCCCATTTTGAAATTATTTTCACAACGTGATATGTGTTTTGTAGAGTCTCACTGTTCAGAATTTTCTTATTACATTATAACAGTATTTTTTACAGTAATGCAGTATGTTTAATTTTGTATGTTAAACTTTTTTACACAATATAATATTTCTAATATAAATATTGCAGCGGGTGATGTCTGTGTGTCTGGCAGGTCATCATGTTTGACCCTGAGACTTCAGGACAGCTGAACCGGCTGTACTCTCTGCTCCAGCATCTGCCCCATCATCCACTGCCTCAGGATGGTTGCCAGGACAACGCCTTATGTGCCAAAACCAGGCCTTCCTAAAGTCACAGAGCCTGTGTGCTGAGCTAAACAAGAAACTGAGAGAAATTTTTACATTTTCGCTTCATAATTGCAGTGTGAGGAATTAACGTTTTTATTTAAATAATTATTATCAGGAGCCAATTATCCAGAAGTAATCTAGGGGGTGAGTGCGGCGTTATGTTGAAACAATAGCAAGGGGATTTGATGAGATGAAGTTTCTGCGTCTCTTTCTCTGAGGGCTGATGGCTATGAATCTAAACAGTGGAAATAATGGCTGTGAATGTTGATGTGGGATGTTTGTGCTCTCTCTGAACACAGTGTTGAGCCTCAGTGATGGATTGTCCAGTACATCCAGAACTGAACGCAATCAGATACACAAGAGATGGTGATGGCGAGCGAGTAAGTGAATGGATTTTAATTGGGCAGTATTTGGATTGGGTTGGAATCACAATCCATGTAGTTTTACACAACGTACAGTGATTACAAATTCTCAGATGTTTTAACAATCCTAAAAGCGACCTCAAAAACTCAAAAACAACCTGAGATAATACTAAAGACTAAAGAATAATCCAAGTTGGTTCCCCAGGTAACCGTGAATGTTCTCAGAACGTTGGCTAACTTTCTCTATATGTTCTCTCAACGTTCTCTCAAAGTTATCCAAAATACATTCTTGCAGTTACATTAGTAGAATGTTTTGAATGGGGTATATCATATATATTAAAAATGTAAAGTTGTTAGTGAAACGTTCACAAAATCAAGTAATAACGTTTACTAGATGTTTTGACTGTCCCTAGAACTTTCAAAATAACATTTTTAACATTTTGTTACTTAATGAAAACGTTAGGGAAACATTCATAGAACCTATGTTTGTTCGGGTCAGTTGTATTACTGTGTATGGAGAAAAGTGCAAGGCTCAGTGTGGCCCAGTTTTACGTGTAGCTGACACTGTGTTTCATTGTAACTCTTAATAACAGACGGGGTTGGTTTTGATGACATTAGCTGTCTGGACAGGGTCATTAAGAGAGCTGCTGTAATATGCTGGACATTCTGTGTAAAGGTCATATGTGACTATATTCAGACATTAGAGATGAAGACTAGCTGTTATTCATCCTGGACCCAAAAGGTCAGATCTGACCACCTCTTTCTCAAACACTCCATCCGTAACGCACTGCAGAAGAAGCTCTGGCAGGTCTCACAGCTCGGCCTATGTGATGCAGACCATCAAACCTAACTGTGGGTCATCAGGTCATGAGTGAATCTCATGGAAAACATGCCATGTTCACCCTAAAATTTTAAATATATTTTACATACAGAACACGAGGCGTGTTTTTATGACATTTTATGACATCAAATGTCACTGACTAATAAACAAGTTGTAATATTTTTAAACAATTGTCTGATTTTTTTTACATATCAAGTTACACTTACCTGTAGGTTTTGTACTTATCTGTTCCTGAACTATTGTGAACCTAAATATTAGTTAAAAACTTTATAATCCCTGATCACCTTGACAACAGTGTTTTATACAGTAAGTATATTCTACAGTACAGTATGTGTGCAGTCGTATTTAGTTCCAGCACTATTGTGCACAGTTCTCATATGTACTGTACTAATACTGTTTTGATGATTAACGCTAAAGGTTAATGAGGTCAACGTCCAGTTCGGCACCACACTAAAAACATTTTAAAGGGACTGAATAATTGCGGCCTTGTACGGTCACCTCAGAGAACCGCGGTTTATATTTATTATGTAGCTGTCACATAGTCTGTGTTGTTTACAGATGGTGAAAGCCAAAAGCTGCAGGCTGGTTTGATTAGTCGCCGGGCAGACCGGAGCCTGCCAATAAATCAGGTTCTGCTTGAAAGCGGCCTGAGTGTCGGCTTCAGGGGTCACAGGTCAGTGTAAATGTTTACTTCCTCATTGGCTGGCTGCTGAGATAATTAGAATGACATTTTGCATGCTCGCCGCGGAGGATGCGCACCGCGCCCCCCTCACCGTACCTCGCATCATTAAAAACCAACGTGCCATTGGGGTGCTGTGAAGTCAGGCTGGTGCAAACGGTCATCAGCGGCGCTGTAAGACAGTGCGTCGGCGCGGGAGTGTCGACGTGTCGCCTTTGTGAAGATGACTAGAGCGACGACCCTGACACTCACTTCACCTGCCAGACATCTTTAAAAAGGTCCATCTGCTTGTTAAAAACACACCAAACAACAACATCATCATGCGCTCCACAGACAAACGTAATAATTAATATATTCAACCCGTTCTGAGAGACCGTACGTGAAATTTAACCAACTTACCACAATGCACTGACAGGTGAACAGAATATTAAATTACGGGCGATTAAATAGATTATGTTTTATGATCGAGCTGGTTGTTACACTTTGGGTCGGGTCACAGCTGTATCCGCTTTGTGTGAATGAGAGTCACGAATATTATACACGTAACGGTAATGTTTTCAACGTGCATTTTCCCCATTAACTCTGGCTTTAATTTTAATCCATTGTGTTTGGATTCAAGTCAAGAGTCAGAGCAGAATCTAAATGATCTCAACAATCAACATGTCTGTCTGCATCAGATACACGTGATGCAGAATCAGTCAAAACTAGCCAAAGCTTCTAAAACTCCATCTGTAGATTTTTATTTTGGATCATCGTCTGTTTTTTTTCCAGCTTAAATGCATGTTGTCATTAATAAGGGAAACATACTCAATACAATTTGAAAATCAATATATTTTACCGAAATTTTTTGACAATCTTCGGCTCTCAGCATGTTCAGGAGTTGGAGGAGGCGTGGCTTGGACAGCACTCTGAAGGGAGGGCGGGATCTTATGATTTCAGAGCTTGTTTTCCATTGGTAGCCTCCCGGAAATTGCCAATTGCCTACCCTCCCTTTAAAGTTACTGACATATACATGTGGATAGTCTTTTGTCAGTATACACACGGTCATTATGTCAATTTCATACCAGTTTCTAAATGGCTTATTTTTGCAGCTTCATTTTCGTAAATGTTGAGTTTGGACTGATTCTTCGTCTGTGCGCCTTTAACACATGCTGGCAGTACTGAGCTCTGCTTTTACCGCAGTATCCTGTGTAATGGACTACAGCTGTTGAGACAAACATCATTTATCAGGACAGCTGTAATAAACAGAAACATTAGCTCAGAGCTTCGTATTTGTCTGCATTTACCGTTCGATACAATTCCTCGCTTCTGTGGAGGAGGGAAGGTGTGCTGAGAAATCTTCGTTGTCTGATGTTTGAAACTTCCAGGCTAAAGTGACAAATTAATTAAGAGTTCCCGGCACACTCTCTTTAATAGATCTGAGCTGCCCCACACCTCCCCTAGCTCGGGAAACAGCCGAGAACTGTGTCTTGCGGTGCCAAAGAGCTGTCAGGCTCCAGAGCTTTGCAACCGTACCGACAGGGTTTGAACACTGAGGTTATGAAGACTAAAACGCTGGCTGGCCGTATTGTTGTCTGCTCTGATTTCTCATTGTGAATCTTAGCCTAACAGCTGCTTTGGTGTGTTACTGTAGAGGCAGGCAGCTGTTCTGTGGCATTTGTAAGGTGGAAGTTGACATGCATTGTGAAGCATCTTTTGTGGCGTGCTCATGCGTGGCGTTCAGAAGTGTGTGTGTGTGTGTGTGTGTGTGTGTGTGTGTGCGCAGGCTGTGAAAATGAATGCATTTCTAGATCTGCTTCAAAAGCACACGCTCCCCAGAATGTTGGTAGTAACAGAGGATCCACTGTACTGTGTAATAATCAATTTGATTTCTGGTGTGTGTGTGTGTGTGTGGAACGTTTTTAACGTTATATATCATATATCAAAAACATTATTTTTAAGTTGTTAGTTGAAACTTTTAAAAACATTGCAGAATTAACGTAAAGGAAACGTTCTTACAACCCCAAATTGTTCTCTGGATATACCTCTTTTAATCTGTTGTGACGTTACATGCATGATGGAACAGTTTTTGAATTTGACGCGGGCAGTAATAACAGCTTCCTTCCTCTCGCCAAATGGCTAATTATATGTCCCAGCATGAGTTATTTTAACTTGTATGTTTTCTTTGTGACTTGATTGTAGACATGATTTTGTATGTTAACAATAAGAAAGCTAGAAAAATAATAGAAAATTAAATCAACACTCACGTAGAAGGGCCACTATTCTAAACACAAATTTTACAATACACGTACTGATTCTGGAGGAAATCTAGAACCACAGGTTCTGTGTGGGTCCGTCTGTTACAGCTTTAAAAACATCCTGATTTGAACCCTTAAATACTGAATAAAACCATCTGCCAAATGTAAATGAATCTTTTAAAACATCAATATTCAATAATAAAAAGTTTGACTAAAAAATCTGATATGTAACATATGCCTATATGTTTCAAAGTTTGTGTGTGTGTGTTGGTTATATAATATGATAGCATGTATGTGTGTGTGTGTGTGTGTTTGAGGACACTCTGATACCTCAGCTTAACAGGTAAAGGTCAGGTAAAGATGAGATGGAAATACCAGTGAACAGAGTCTGAGGAGAGAGGACAGAATGGTATTTGGACCTGCTGCTTCAGAGCTTGATCTCATCATGTCTCACAGTGAACGCAGAGCATCATACTCTTGAGTTTCAACAGAGGGCGCCGCACCGATCCCATCACACAGACAGATGGACACAGAGAGACAGTTTCATCATTCTGTTACAGGCTGTGAAGTGTGGTGAGTTTTTCTCTCAGCTGCTGCGGTGAGTCCAGTGAAATGTGTTTAAAAGTGTTTAATCACAGACACAGAAGCGTTTTCACACTGTGTGCTAATGAGGAGACAGAGGTAGTCTGGGGAAGTGTTAAGTATCCTAACTGATTGTGTGAATGTGAGAATTTTGTCCTCTCTGCGTTAGGAAACGCCAGTCAGCTTTATGTATGCTGCTAAAATATCAGACCTGTGGCCTGTTGGTTACAGCAGCGCTCTCCCAGCTAACAGGGAACATTCTCAGAATGTCGGCTAACATTCTCTCAAAGTTCCCTCAAAGTTATTAAAAACCTTTTTGCAGTAACATTAGTAGAACGTTTTTGATATGATAGATAACGTTAAATAATTATTCTTACATTGTTAGTAAAAATTTGGATTAACATGCTTATAACCAAGCAATAACGTTAATATAACATCTGAAAAACTGGACGGTCTGAACGCTTCTAGAACTTTCAAAATAACATTTTTAACGTTTTTGTTACATTAGTGAAAATGTTAGGGAAATGTTTAGGGTCTAAAATGATTAGCTGGACTGACACACTGAGTCATGTTACTTGTGTTGATGGCATGCAAAGAGACCGGCAGCTACATTATATATATGATATTAGATGGAGGAGGCAGCGTAAGCTACATCACTGTTTGATCTCTCAGATTTTCAGTGTGTATAAAGCAGTTCCCCTGCCTCTGTTTCCCTCATCGCTCCTTATATCCAATTATACGATGGAAGTTGTTCTGTCCCTCGGAGAGTCTTTGCATTCAGCTTCTCTTTACAGAAATTGGCCCAGCCGAGGACTGCAGGCGGGTGACGTTTTGATTGAGATATTTCGCCTCTGATAACATGCAGATTCCAGCGCAGCGACATGAACTGAGCAGACAGACTTTATTTTAACTCTCTCTCTCTCTCTCTCTCTCTCTCACTGCGCTGTTGTTTATTACATTACTGGATCTGCGGCAGAGTTTTAATAAAGGCGCGCGTCACTTTCTGTCCTGTGGGCTGCGTCTCACGCGTAATCCAAAGTCGCATGGAAGCAACACTGTCATTCATTTCATCAAATAAACACACTGTATATATTCATATGTTTCCTTCTCTGCATATGAATGCGCAGCTGTCTGTGAATCTGCTCGGCATTTCGTAATTATTTAAATTGCCTGCGGCTTATTGCATGCACATCATACTGTATGTATCGAGATGTGTCCCTCTCTGTTCATTTTAACACTTGGTTAAAAAGCTGAGAAATGTATTATTTAAGGTATTTTAATTATCTGACATCTTTACATTAATGATTATTTTTACACTTACTGTAAACAACATCTACTGTGGGGCATAACTTTGCAGAAGATCAATATGGGTCAAGATGAGTCTGTTCGAAAACCCAACGAGCTCCCTACCTAGACAGCAGCAGCATTATACTGTCTTCAAAGACACAATACTTTGTTCTGGGCTAAATTCTAAGACAGCGTTGCATGTATTTCTCACAAAGAAGACAATCCCAGAAAGCACTGCGGCAGCTCACTCGGTTTTGATTATTTGTTAATTATGAAAATAATAAATAAGTCACCGTTGCACTGTTGATAAGGCACTTATATACACTTTTGTGCTAATCTTCAAGTTTACTGTGAAGCTGTGCGGATATCACAGTGAGCTTTTGTCAGCGTTTTAACTTCCTCTGCTCTTCTGAAACCCTCGTCAGAAGAAACCGGAGAGGGTGTGGAGCACACAGGTTGTGCCACCTTGCTCCATCAGTGTAATTGTTTTGAGGGCCGAGGATATTTTTAGCCCACCAAAGGTTGGTTCCTTTTGTTATAACACAAAGACTCGGAGGCCCTGCTCACAGCCGCGTCTCTTTGAAGGAAAAGTGCTGTTGAGAATTATCTCTCCCTCACGTCTCAGGTTCTCCTGTGTGGCGCGGCTTTGATCAGAGCGAATCTTTTGCTCCTAATATCTCTTTAAAGGCATGTAAAGGTCTATTGGAGATTTGCTCCAGACATCCCCTGAACGCAGCTGCACTTGTCTTGTACTTGTAATTGCTCGTAGGTCTTGACTTTCTTGGTTTGGTGGCTCTTAAATGTTCTACTATGTTAATGCTCTGGCAGGGTCGATACACAGTGTGTTCCTTCAGCCTGACAACCTTCGTCTCACGGGCTGTGGGTTTGTCACTCAGAAGATCTTGGGGTTGGAGTCGAGTCTTAGGTTCGAGCTTGTTGTTCAAAAAGAGCAAGTCACATGTGTTTACCTTTATTTCCATAAAAACTGGGAGGGAAGATAAACTTCCCTCAGCAAAGCAAAAGAAATAACAAATTCGAAGAATTGTTTTAATTCACAATCAAATTAATTTTTCAACTTTTTTCTCAAATTGATAATATAACGTATAAAGAAAAATGTTCAAATAAATAAATGGGTAAAAAAAGCACTTTACTAGTGTTTTGCTGTAGACAGCATACCGTTCGATAAAAATGATTTGTGATTATATTAATTATGAAATAACATGTTCCCATGCATGGTCACTGTACACATATGTAACGTGTAAGAATGACAGTATTATGCTCTACTAACGGTCTTCTAAACACTGAATGAGATGAAAGAATTTCTAAGGATGTGTGTGACAAGTTTTGTGATGTGTTTTTCACAGCTTTTGCCTCAATATCATGCCAATGAGCCCTCAGTATGCTTTCTAGGTAGGCAGCTCATGAGGTTTCAGAGCTTATATTTGTGCTCAGTTTATAAGCTAAACTTGAATCATTCTTTATTTGTAAAGGCAGACATTTACCTCTTCTGCCGGAGACAGCTGGCATGGGAAAGTTGTCGATGGCGTTCTATATTCTGCTGTTTAATTTTGCCAGTCTGCCAGTGGGCTCAGAAACATGCCCAATGCCACCCTGCCTCTTAAAAGCTGGCATCAGCCCTCCCTGTCAAGCATTTGGCAAGGCTGCGGCACCATGCACCATTAAAAAGCTTCTGGAATTTCCCAGAATTTGGCAAAGGCCTTGTTTTTCTGTCCAAAGAGCATGGCAGGGCCGAGGGACTGTGTTTGGAGAGACAGCAGAGTGCAGGGTCGGGTTTCCAGCCCCCTCCCACCCGGGTTTGAAGCTGTCCTTCGGGGAAGGAGCAGGAATCAGTGATTGTTTTAGTAGAAAGGCAGTTTAGCCGCTAATATCTTTGCAAACCCTGAAAAACATCAATTAATGGTTGCGCAAAGCTCTGCTGCACTGGTGTCCTGAGGGGTGGAGGGCCCACGCTTTTAGAGCACTAGAGAGAGCAGATGTCTGCAAAGTGGTCCCCGGACAGACACACTGATAAATGCTAATGGAGGCGATTACCTCAGACAGCAAATGGACCTATTTGACACGGAGCGCCGTCAGGGCCCAAAACAAGCTTATAGGTTGAGTTCTGGTGGGAGTGTAGGAGGGAGGGATTCGACTTTGCGAGCCTCAGGTGGGCCTTTAAAGTGAGTCTAAGAGGGCTAAATAATGCAAGGGTAACCATATACTGGTTATATCTTTATGTATTTGCATTGCTGGTGAAGCATTTTACCAGTGATTAAGGCAACGGTTGCTAAAGCAACAGTACAATTAATATGGTTATGAGTTACAGATTTGAATAAAGGCCAAGTTTTAGCTGTTTGGTGTGAGAGTGAGCCATGTGCTGCAGCCCTCAGATCATCCAGCTTGTTCAGAACAGGTTCCATATTACTTTTCTAAGCAAGCAGATGTATCGGTAAATAATAAAATGGGGACTTCCATTGAGAGAGCGACCCGAACCATGTCTGAGGATCATAGTACAATAGACTTGGCTTTGTACTCTGTAAATTTTGGCCACTAAAACAACCTACCAAGACACCTTGTCAACTGCATAGCAACATGCAATGAACCAATCAGAATTCCTTAGCTTCTGCACAGCAGCATGCAATTAACCAATCAGAACTCCTTAGCTACTGCACTGCAACATTCAATTGACCAATCGGAACTCCTTAGCTGCTGCAAAGCAACGTCATAGCAAAACAAATCAAAACTTGCTCTGTTATCTAATGCACTTTTATTTTGAGAGAGTCTTGATAAAGCAAAAGGTGTCGGTTTTTGCAGAAACAACACATCTTGTCCTCAAGACATGAGCCTTACGCAGTCCATGTAAAAGATAAATGAGACGTGTGCCATTACGGACCACAGCAAGGTGCATCGCAGGAAAAAACGCAATGATGTGTGGAAATCAGAGACGCTCTCTGCTGTGCATTCAATGACCCTGTGCGAGAAACCCAGAGCACATACAGAGAAAGAGAGAAAGAGAGAGACATGAGTCCATAGCCTGTAGGAGGTGAAAAAAATACCCTCGGGATTATCTTCCCTACCCTGTGTACAAACAATCCAGAGCCGTGCGACAGGAGCCTCCCGGAACGCCGGAATACCACAGTTCCCCCTTTCTCTCTCCGAAGCAAACTGAATGTGCGCAAGTTCCAGTCAGTCTTTTTCTGCTGGAAACAATCAGTACTCATCCAGAATTCAACAACACCTTGTTATGACTGCAGCAGCCTTTTATCTGAGGAGTTTGTGTCTTCAAATGAATTACAATCCTAATTTGTTAATAAATTACAGTGAAAAATATGCGCATTTGATTTGAAACACACATTTAAATTACCACTGTGATATGAATGGAGATCGGACCATCAGTTATAATAGCCACTTTCAAATTTTCATAATCATCATAAATTAAAATTCAGTCACCGTTTACTCACCCCCATGTAGTTCCAAATTTGAAAGACGTTCCCTTCGAAGGAAATGTACATTCCTAAAATGTTTCTAAAACGAGGATAAATAAATGAAGACAGAATTTTCTTCCATTGTTGAACTGGCCCTTTAACACGAGTGACAAGCTCATCCATTAACCCATGTGTTCTTTTTTCCTTTACAAGTTTCTGTAGCTGAAACAAACCACACAGAGATCATGGGTCTGTTTCCCAGGGCATGCATTACTGATAAAAGTGCATTACTGAATGCACTGTACTGCAGTTTGCTTTGGATAAAAGCATCTGCCAAATGCATAAATGCTATTTTCTATACTGTTGCATCTGTGCGTTTATGAAAATAACCTCCAGCGAACAACATATTGAACGAGCAGAAAAGATCGATATTGTAAAACAGCTCACCACTGCCAGAGGAGCAGTGACTCAATAATGCTGCATGTGCTGTTTTTACAGCTGAATATAAACTGCTGTCACACAACTCTGAGTAGAAATCAAACTTACAGTATTTACTGTAAACTGAGTAATTTATTCCAGATTAAATACAATACTGTTGATTATTAAAGTACAGTTAGAACTGTAAGTATGTTACTGCTTTTAAACAGCTTTTTACATTGCAGTTATCTGTGAGTCATCTGACAAAGCACCTTTTAAACAGCACATTTAATGAATAAAACTCTTATTAATAAGCACCAAAAAGATTCCATGATATGGAAAAAAATGGTCCCAATTCGGATGTCTTATAAAAATTCACTGCATGCGAACAGGTTCAAAACGAGTTTGGGTTTAACACACAATTATCATCTTTTAGAAAACAAGTAGTTACAGTCTTGATTCTGATTCTGTCAATAGCTGTGATCCCAAAAATACAATAGCCTTATTTATCTTATTGGTAGATTATTAAAAGGTGAACATAGCTTATAACACAGATCCAATACTAAGAGTCTTTACACCTAGTCACATGTACCAGTACTTGTGTAGAAAAAGTCGATGCACAAACAAACAATAGATGACTGGAATTTTTTGGAAGTACAATCTGGATCAACATTATTGATCCTGGAAGAGTCTTTAAATAAACCAATCAGACTGTGGGATTTGTTGCAGGGTCAATGTTATGTTAGGTTTAGGACTTGGTTAAGGGCTTGTATACCAGTTCCTTCTGGTTAAAGGGGTAAGTTAAGGTTAGGGTTATTGGTATCTTGTATTTCTTTGACAGGAATGTTGTTTCAGAAGTAACAAAAGATGTTGATTCAGAAACACTTGACAAATTAAACTAAGACAGGCAACACATAAAAGAAGCTACTGTATTATTTATTCACATTTATTATTTATTTTCTGTAATATATCTTAAACTTCCTTGTATGTCTGTGACCGGCGGTGTGTCATTATGCCAATAACCGGTATCAACACAAGCTAACTGCGACTTTAAATGTGTTTTGTGGATCAAAAATATGCAAATGTAAACAGTGGGAAAAAAAATGAATTTTGTGTTTTTTCACATTAATTTTTTTTTCAGTTTTTTTTATTCAATTTTTTTCTGGATTCTGCATGAGCTACTGGCAGTCATTAACACACTCACAATGCAAAGAATTTAAATGGCCCTAAAAACAGATTTTTTTTTTCCAGATTTGCAAAATATGTCTTGGTTTTGTTGTGGAGTTTGGCCCAGATATTTCTTGACAATTTTGATGACATCAACTAATACTATAACTACCTAGTTTTATGTTAATACAGTGGCACTTTTTCGTTAGGAAAGAATTGTTCACAAGATCATCTCTTGTTTATATTTTGCTGTCAAATATGTTGAATAAAAATGAATGTATGACCTCAGAGCACATGAGGAATTATCCAGCATCTGTGATTGTGGTGAAACCAAGAATCAACAACTCTTGCGCTCTTGCCACGAGCAAACAGAAGACTTGAAGACAGAAGCTTTACTCATGTCTACTAATACATTGGTGAGCATAACATTATTATAAATTCTGCAAGAGACAGAATTTACCTTCAGCCAGAGCAGCGCTTTTGCATTTTGCTACCGGCATTAAAGTGGAACAGATGAAGAGAATTCACAGCTTTGTGTCTGCACCCCATTGACCTTCTGTAAATTGTGTTGCTGGAAGGGTTTGGTTGCGCACCTACAGGATTTCTTTTGTCTGCGTTTAGAAACATAATTCTACAGGGAAAGCTTCAGGTTACATGATTTGTGTTTTGTTTATCTCTCTAACCTCGCAGTATGATTAAACTACAGTAGACAGAGATGGAAAAGCGACAGGAGGTTGGGAATAACCAGATTGTGAGGGATTATGTACAAGAATTATTGTTAAAACTCTAAATTGCACAACTTCTGTGAATGTCTCTTTGGAAATAAACACAATGTAAACATATATGAACACATGAAACAAGATGTTTAATAAGAAGGTAGGCCACAAAATTGTTTCCTTGTCATTCCATTCTAAACAGTACTGACCACTTTTTTGTAAATTATTTATTGACGTCTGATATTTAGTTATTATCCACCTCCAGCATCGCCTCCGTTGCTCTCGACAACAGTGATGCCTCAGTGGTGACGGAGGGCTTGGATCTCATATTCAAAGCATCAAGCTGGAGAGAGACCTGAGAAATGAGCTCAACCCTTCATATTGACATGAATTCAGGAAGACCCTCCAGCTCAACTTCCAAAAAATAGCAATAATCATCATGTTGGATCAAATGGCTCAGCTCATGAAGAAACCTCAGCAAATAAAACAAACAGCTAATTGTTTACAAAAAACTACCTGCACTTCAATATCAAAGCTGCAATCCACATTTTATTTGGCTAAAAATGAACAAAAACTAGTTATTGAGCAAGAATATAATATCAGTGTTCAACACAAATCTCCTTACCTTACCCCTCATTCACAACAGTAAGTTCATAATAATGATTTATGACTTGAGCTGTCAGGTGCGATTTTCAGGGAAATGTCAGTTTGGTGTCATTTGACTTAAAAAGTACCTGAAGTCACCTGCAAGTCTGTGTTTCAAACAGAGATGACGGCAGAGAGGGGAAAGTTACGGATTGCAGCTTTAACAAACTAGCCAAAGTGCAGGGGGGGGGGGTTATTTGCATATAGATAAAAGGCGGTTTAATACTTTAAATTACCTTTTAATACAGCGATCCTGCAGACGTCTCTTTAATCTCTGAAAAACGTCTGTGTGATTTTGTGAACGTGGGGCAAAAGGGAGTGTGACAGGGGTGGGTGTTGAGGGGGGTTAAAGGAAGAGAAGAAAGATATCACCCGGAGAGTTCTCTATTCAGCACGCATCACCCTGTAATTAACAGATTATTTACACATGCACACTCCTGTCTTCTCCCTCAGCATCTCATTACTGCTTTGACCTGTCCACCTGCTCCTCCCTGACCACAGGAACGAGGGCCTGAGCGCCAGAGATGGAGGGAGAGCGATGTGGGGTGCGAGGAGTGGGGAGTCGTGCCCGGCGGCTGAGGTCTCTGTTTAATCATTAACATGCGCGACGCCGCTCCCCATCTCTGTGGCGAGCTGAAGATGACCGAGACCCCGCGTGGCCTAGAAACATCATGATTGTTCTGTGAGACATTAGCTGCTCGTGAGAGGGCAGAGATCTGCCTCTGAACGGGAGGACCAACGCAAGAGCCCCCGTGACTAAGTGGGAATATAATTAAAGTCTTAAAGGGAGTGATTACGAGTTATCCACCCTTTGTGGTGAAAATACTGGCGTTAATGCACGCACTGCGTGGAGTGGTGTCAGAAGCTCAAGGTGGTGATGAAAACGGTGTCAGAGGACACAGAACCTACAGTCAGTACTGATGGAGAGAAAAAACCCCAGTTCACCAACACACAAACACGTGGACAAAATTAACATACAACAAAAAACGTCTGATGTTCACAAAACGACATATATTATGAATGAAACTCAAGCAGAACTACATATAAGATCATTTTGGGCAAAACTGTGAATTTATGTAAGAATACTTGCAAAATTTTTATCCTTCGAATGCCTCCGAAAGTCAACATTAAAACAGTTTTTTAAAACATTTAAAACCATTTTTTCTTGCTTAATCCAGGTTCCTAATTTATTCTAATTTTAAATGTCAAAATATTTCACCATTGATGCACATATGGTTTCAGTTACACACCAGGGCTGTAGGCAGGAGAACCAGCAGTAACAAGT
Organism: Botia almorhae; assembly: GCA_036877575.1. Classification (NCBI taxonomy): domain Eukaryota; kingdom Metazoa; phylum Chordata; class Actinopteri; order Cypriniformes; family Botiidae; genus Botia; species Botia almorhae. The sequence continues at coordinate 65,175 of JAZGTJ010000090.1, read as the reverse complement.
AACCACAACTGCTTCACTACCACTAGCTGTTTGTAACAGATTCACTATTACTGATGAGAATCTGTTGCTACAGCTCTACAGTCTATATCAGTATGGTATTAAATCATCAATCAGAAATACTTTATCAATATCCAGAATTATGGATATAATAATATCAAGTGATTCTGGAAAACTCTTGCCTGTGTAATTTGATCTAAATAACATGCACACAACGCTCCTCAGCTAACTCCAGGGAAACTAAAAGCAAACAGACAGACATTTTTTGCAGAAACAGAGACAAACCCGTGATTGACAACAGCACGACAATCAGAAAACATTCACACTGGAGTAACCAAAGCAGAAAAAGACAAGCACGTCTGCCAGAGACAAACCACATCCAATCAAAATCAATACTGTCATTACGAGAGGACCACAGCTGAAATAGATGTCACATCACCGGGGGCAACAGGGCTGACGCACGCTCAGATTATGAGCAGCTGATGTATTGAGATGGTCTGGCTCTTTAACAGAAGACAGCAGACACACCTGACTGCAGCCATTATATTAGCGGTTACACTAGCACGATCAAGCAGCGAACGCAGTAAACTGAATAAAATAAAGAGCAGCGTTCGACAAAACCTCTATTAGAACTGAGGAAGACTGAGGTTCTGTTAAAAACTCATTTCTTGGAGAAACATCCAAACCAATGCTGAACTTGTCAATCCGTTTAGCGAATTAACATTAAAATAATTTTATTAAAATTGTAAAAGGATTAATACAGGTTCAAAACAAGTCAAACTCAACTGAAAGCAGTTTTTGTGTTTATTGAATGACTCCATCTATATCCACTGTAAAAAAAAAGGAATGCGTTTAAATTATTTTGTCTTATTGTCACAGATGTCAACGATAGGTTCGCTTGTACTGCACCTCAAAACTTGAATTTATTTTTTCTTTTTTTAATCAGAATACAAAAGATAATACTCATAAGTCATAATCAGTCTTTCACAAAATGCTTCTTTATTCCAGAATTTTAATTTTCTAAAGACATCTCAACAATACCTGCATAAAAGTGTTGGCATGGAAATGAAAAAAAAAACATTCATCAGCAGATAAACATAAAACAAGATCAACTCAAAAATCAAAACGTGGTCAGAAATGCTAACAGATCGGATCACGAGACATCGGGCCAAAGGTTCCAGACAAGAAGGTTTCAAATAGGAAACAAAAGGCCAGGGGAGGAACGCCAGCCCTCCCTCGTGCCAGTGTAATGGCGAGTGGATACAGATGTCTGCAGCACCTGATTCAAGCTCCAGACGAGCTATTGATTTGGTCTGGCTCTCCGCTCTGATTTATTGTGTCATTTTTGTTTATAAAGGTTGATGGAGAACACAAGCGTTTCAATTTAAGTGTGTGCAAAATAAAAAGCGCGTGGAGAACCGCTGGTCTGTGATTAATCGTGGCATCCGGAACACAACTTTGAAACAGGCCAGAGCATCACCTCTCTCAGAGAAGACAGAACGTCCATCACAGCATGACCATACAACACCGAGATTCATCACAGCACAAGAGAGAAAACGCTGAAGGAACGCTGATGGAATGCTGAAGGGTGGAATCAGGTAACTGGTTCTAGGCGAAGATAAACCTTCACATTCACAATTTTGATTTGATCCGGTTTTCAGATCAGATCGTTAGGGATGATTACGTACGTCATCGTCTAAGTAATAATGTAAAAATCAGCTCAGAAAGAGTATCAAAATATCTAAATAATGACAAGTGTCAGCATGATGCAAACAGACCTTCACAACGATTAGGAGTCAACGTGGAGACACATGCCACAATAGAAGTGATGGACCGTTACATCACACAGTTGTGTTTAACAGTCATAAACGGCAATTTAAAAACGTTCACCATTCACTATACAACGGCACATAGTTCACTATATGGGCAAATGAGTGAACGCCACCATAGCTGTAGACAGGCAAGTACAATTAAAGTCATTACAGCTTAAATATGCAGCTTTCTACTTCATTAGTAGAACCTAGTGTTTAGAACCTAGTGTTTAGAACCTAGTGTTTAGAACCTAGTGGACCACTAGTGTTTCGAATAGAAGAGCAGAAATGATGGAGATGAACGCGAGGCTGCTATACAACTAAAAACGAAGCACGTTTCAGATCAAGAAAATACTGATGGATAATCAGAAAAGATTTACAGGGTGGGAAATTGTACTAGCACTTTTACAACATGGTCCCAAAACAATTAGATTTGTATCTGTTCTGTCAAAAGTTACCGACAGCTGAATTTTTGGGAAACATTTTCCACCCTGAAAGAGGTCAGAGGGGCGAGTGAACGAACAAGAGAGAAAGAGCCGTTTATTGTGCATGCTGCAGGTAAAAACAGAACGAGTCGAAACTTCCAGGTTTAGTTAGAAAACGTTTTTTAATTGTGCCTCATCAAAACTTGAATCTTACATTCCTAGAGATGTAAAAAAAAAGTACAGATCATATCTGCCCTCCTTTGAATTCACAGGTTATTCGTTTGTGTGGGTGAAGCAGATAATGAAGAGAATGAGGGCTCTGCCAATTTAAATAAAAGAACTGAAACACTTAGTTCTGCAGTAAATTAAGACTGTAGGCTCACAGACTTTGGTCCCTGCTCCAAATCACACAATGAGGAGATGGAGGCCTTTCCCAGTCCATGCAACACTTAAGATGCTCTGAGTTACCCTGCACATCTGTCATAAATCTCACTGCAGGACAAAGAATACAACAGAAAAACATAAAGTACGATTCTTACACATCTGGGAGAAGACCAGAATGAGCCTTTACATTACAACGTTTTTTTAGCATATTCAAAGTTTCACTGTTTTTTTTGGTTGAGCGATACAAAGCAACAAATAAAACTAAGAGAAGACTTTCTGAAATTACACACTGTACACAGCAGACGCAAAAAAGTTCACATTTTTATGTTAACAAAACTTTACAGTGTAATACTCTCTCCCTCAGAACCTGCGTCTCTGCAGTGGACTGCGTGGGTTCGAGAACCGAGACTCTGAATGAAGTATGAAAAGATTTCTGCGGGTTTTGTAAGGCACATTCAGAAGTTCAGACTTCACACCACGGAAGATCTGTCCGGCGCTGAAGAGAGGAGCAGATGTGTCTCACCCAAAGCAAACGGGAGTTGGGAACCGTATCATTATTTCAGTTTTTCCTTCTTTAAACATTTTCTTGAGGAATGACAGAAAAATTTTACTCTCAAATTGTGGTCCCCAGTGTATTAGTGTAACAGTCAACAGGTCTGAAAACAGACGTTGGGAGCTGGACTGTGGATGTTTCTTTAGATGGTTGATTTGGAGAAGGAGACCTTCAGATGGTGGTTGTTTCCCATGTTGTAATTATGGAGGTCAAGTAGACACTGAATGCCTTCCTCGATGGTGGACATCTGGATGAGAGCCATTTTGTGATCTCTGCAGACAAAAATCCCACCAAACACGGTTAGACACACAGAAGAACAGACAGACGACACCTTACAACCTTCAGAAGATGCTGATCCTCAACCTTTAGGAGGTCAAACTCAATGTTACATGAGCTGTTTGGTTTTCTACTCATTTTTTAAGCTTGTTATTTTTGCAGTCCTGTTACCAATATTAATGAGATGTCTAAATCCAGTTTAGCATGCAGCAATTGTGTGAGTTTTTAACGATAAAGATAATAGAAGAGCTAAACGCTCACAGACTTACTGGAAAAACTTGAAAGCTTTCACAGTGCCACCCGAGTTGGAGAACAGGACTCTGAGATCGTCTTCGGTTATGTCTTGCCTTCGAACAGGAGAGAAAAATGACTCGATGCCGCGACGACGGACACTAGCTTTTGACATGAGTCGTGACAGCTAACAGTTTTAGGTTCTACAGCCGTTTCCCTGATGTTTCAATTAAGTAGCAAAATCGCTAAAACTGTTTATTTAAATGTTCTAAGAACATTCACAATGAACAGCTTTTTAGACGTTGTATTAACATTATTGTTTGGTTCTAAGAACGTTATTGAAACACTTTTTAATTCTGTAACGTTTTCAAGTGATGTTTTTGATATATGACATATAATGTTTAAAAAAGCTACTAACATTTTTTGATAACTAATATTTAAGAACATTAGACAACATTCTGAGAACCTGTTAGCTGGAAAAGAGAGCTTTACTCACGGGATGTTCGACAGGTGCAGCGTGGCCGAGGGAGGGAAGATGTTCTGGAAGTTTTTGGAGCCGGGCTTCTTGAAACGATGCAGTGGAGAGTTCGTGAAGTCCTTGGTGAGACCCTGATCGTCCAAACCGTCCCTCGGTAACTGAACGTTCTGGTGCTTCGACATCGTGACGCGGATGATCTTTGAAAACATCTTCTGACCATTCAGATGGCTCATCGCTGAGGAACATCCAAGAACACAAGCCAGGAAAAATGAGAAGCCTGATATTTTTAACTTGTTCAAGTAAAAAAAAACAACCCAATAGTTGATCATTTTTTACACTTTCATGTTGTTATTAATAAAGTCTTAATGAAACTCGAAACAGTTGCGTATAGTCCAGAGGTTATTGTGAACGGTGAGATGAAGTCTTACCGAGCTGAGCCTGGTTCATATCGGCCATCTGAATCAACGCACTGTCCTTCTTATTGAAGAGAATCTTCACCCGCTGCACGTCCCCATACACTCCTGCAAACAGAGCAGCCAGCAGACAGAGAGAGAGCAGCAGAGGGGACAGAGTGACGAGTGAGACTCGGAGAGTGACAGATAGTTTTAATAAAGGTTCTGACGGTCTAACGTCCCTCAAATTACGAAGAATAGATGGAACAAGCAAAAATGTGCAAATTAAACCAACAGACCTCATGCATTAAAACAAAACAAAAGGCAGAATTTTAAAATAAAGACTTTTAACATTTAAAGTCAACGTGAAACAGCATTTTTATTTTAATGTGACAAATTAAAACTGAAGAAAAACAAGAGAAATTGTAGAGGATGTCTTCCCTTTCTTAAATCACAAGCAGAAATTACTTTCCTCAAATGCAGAACATCAAGTTTTGCCCTAAAAAAATAATCTTAACATGCTAATACTAGCACTGCTAAAATGTTTTCCAATCTGCCACTACTGATTTTGCTGTAGCCTTTATTAAAAATAAGCTTATGATCATTATTATTATTATCATAAGAGAAGCTGTATCCATGATTAAGTTTACTGAAAAAATCAGTTACGCACATCTTAAAAGGTAGGATAAGCCATTTCAGAGAAGCTAGCAATAGCAAACGATCTATGAAGTCATAAGTTCCTGCCCTCCTTTCAGAGCAAGCAGGACATCCTATCATTGCATCCGAACCGAATTGGATTAACATTTTATGGTCCTTCGCCTTCTAAAGAAGATATTTATATAAGTATTTTTATCTATTTATTTAATAATACTTTACTTAGTGATTGCTAACAGGGTGTGAACTTTCAACCAGCATAACAAAACATGTTTCTGGAAAACCATTCAGCTACACTGCCTTTAAATATAAAAAAAAATCAACAATGCCATAAAACAACATTGGTCAGTCTCTACCCCAAACGTGTAGAAGGAAACTGAGGTCCATTTAGTTCCAGGTTGACTTTAAATCAAAGCGAGAACTAAACGTACATGAAAACCAATAAACATGAATAATAAAAACCAAACAGAAAGGTAGAGCTAACGAGAACATACCGAAGAGGGTAAACAGACTGTGGGGCGTAACCATCTTTAGAAGGAGAGAAGAGCGAGTGGACAGAGAGAAGAGTCGAGGAAGAGCAGAGATGAAGAGTTCATCCATAACGGAGGTGGTTTCCCGCAGAATGGTGAGGTGGTCATGGTTTCATGGTTCAGGGCAGTTAATTGAGGGGGTCCGGGGAACAGTTTTGTTCAAGCAAATAAAAAACAGTGTGAATAAACGGGTGTAGTGGGAGGAAGAGGTATAAAAACAAATCAAACAAACAAAAACAAAAGACATGGTGGGAGGGGTAATGGAGGGGTAAATAAAATAGGAAATACAAGAGGCAAATGCAGAATAAAAAAAAAATAAGGGAGGGACAAAAAATATAATACAGGTCAGTACACAGAAAATGCAGGAGTTCAGAGAATGGCTGCTTTGTGTATTTCTACATTAAATAAGCAAATAATTGTGCCAAATGTAGCTACCCAGTACCAGAATAGACTCATTCATAATCAAAACAAAGACAGAAACAACAGCAGAGTTATGAGGTTATACAGAGACATTCAGAAAGAGTGTGAAGACCAGAATTTGAAAATGTCAAGAACTCGTTCACAGCGCTGGAGTTTCATCTGTTTCCTTGTGACCATGTGGACATGAAAACTATAACTATATAGTTATAGTCTACTAGTCAACTATATAGTCTACAGTTATATAGTGTAAACAGAGAAAGCCGCATCTGATCTCACACTGAAATATTACAGGTGATATTTAAAGAGAGAGAGTTCAGCAAAAACGGAAAGAGACAAAGAACATGAAAACAGGATGCTTGCTGAACGTGTACACAGTGTATAAAATGGGTTTAAAAAAAGTGAAGAAATGTCCAGGTCATATTTCACCCCAAAAAACAAATTGTTTTGCATGGACCAAATGAAGCAGATTTTCGGAAAAGTAAGACTTACTGCATTATGTTAAAATTAAATTTCTCATTACTATAAGACATTCAATAGTTTTAATATTCAATATAAGTTCAGTACTGTCGTACAGTAAAATACAGTACCGGACAATTTAAATGGTAATTTCTGCAGTACTGTTATTCAATTTCTATTGAGATTTTCATTGTGTCTGAGTTTTGTCCCTGTTGAAATCTGGCCTGGATATTTTCACACAGTCTCCATGAGTGTGTTTCCGGGTTCAGTGTGAATCGAAAAATAAACCCTATAGCTTGTAACTGGAGTTATTTCTGCATTATAAACGTATAGATACAGAGATACTGACCTCCTGGTTGAGATTGCTGACGAGCAGCACCCCGCTGGCCCCTGAGTGACCCGACAGCGCCACTCTACCAGCTGCTGCAGCTGCAGCGGCGGCCGCGCTCAGTGGGCTCAGAGCTCCTGCAATTAGACATGCGATAAGACAATGCAGTCTACGATACTATTAATACAGTTATGTATGAACAGCTGCATGCATTCCCTGGGAATCGAACCCACGATCCCTGCGTTGCTAGCGCCATGATCTACTGTATGAGCTACAGGAATGCTGTGCAATAACAGCCGAATTGCACGCAGGTAAAACACAGTGGTTCTTTATCCAGAAATGAGTGGGAGCTGGTTGGATGATGTGGGATTTTAAAACCTAATCATTTTAATCCTAATATCAATAAAATACCGGCTTGATTACGTAGCAGGAGAAATGTCAAACTGCATTTTAAATTAAGAATCCTTATGAGGAGATCTGTGAGGAAAGGTCAGCGGAGGCACTCAGAGACGTGGGCCTAGGTGACATTTTACAGTACTTAACAGTGTATTTTAATTATATTCCGTCTTTCATAAACACTGCGTTCTGTTTTCAGACCATTTAGACAGTCTGTTTAAAACACTTGATGAATGATGGCCGACAAATGATGAGCAGAAACAAAACAAGCAGGATTAGAGAACTAATTCTTATTCAGAAGTGATTTTATCTGTTTTTTAAATGTAGAACAGAATGAATCCTGATCAGCTTCAAGGTAACAAAGTGATGTTGTTTCTGAAACATACCACACTAGTGTTGACTGACAAAAAAAATCTAATGGTTCTCATGAGTCAGTTCTGCTGAAATGAACCTTCGAACAATGAAGAAAGAAAACGTATAATCACAAGTTATCGATTCGAAACAATCAGTGTGAAGTATAATAATTGTGACTCGACGGCTGAACAGGTCTGGGCTGTTTCTGATACACTGAAATGCAACTATACCTTAAAGGTACAGTTCACACAAATATGAATCGTTTCATTCCCATCTCTAGAAACAAGCATGTGGAGAACAAAAACAAAACTGAAGACACACAGATAAGATAGAAAAAAAGAGTGAGGTACCTGGAATCTTACCGAGGAGGGAGCTGGAGTCTTTACCCAGAGCAGCGGCTACAGAGGGATCCAGAGCGGGCTGCCCGTCTCCAGCAGGAAGCTCTGGCCTGGTGTAGTCTCTGCTCTTGTCATTGTTGTACTTAACGTTCAGATTGACTAGTTTTGAATAGTCTATGCGAAGCGTACAGCAGGCGTTGTAAATGTTCTGACCATCCAGAGCCTAGAAGACAAGACGGAAAGATAGAAAGAGAACAAGACAGAGAGAACATTGTGCCTTTATTTTATGGCACTAAAGTCCAAAGTATACTCTGGTTTTTAAGCCTACGCTAGCCTGTGTGTACTGTGCACCATGGTGTACATTTTATCACCAGCGGTGTACGCAAGCAACACAATTCTCGAGTATCTCTCAAAGTAACAGGTCCACAAGTTGGCATACGCTAACTGAGAAGCAAACTAGCGCGTCTATGGCTGTACGTATACCAGCCATCTTTGTTATAAGTGTACTTTGGACTTTAAAATACTAGTTGTGCTGATAAGAACTACCCACCACTTTAGCTTGTTGCGCATTGGCTGGATCATTGAACTGCAAGAGAGCCTGAAACTGATTGTTCTTGGTGAACGTGATGATTTTCATGACGGTGCCGAACTTTGAGAAGATCTATTGACAGAGAAAGCAGAGCATTGAGAGGAGCTTTCAACAGAGAGAAAAACACATTAAAGAATTAACACACATGGCATCAAGACATCAACCAACAGTAAAGCTTTAATTTAGGCCTTAAGGTATAAATCAGAAACAGGTCCGGTCTGTGGAGTTCCCCACCTGCTGCAGCACATCCAGGGTGACGGGGTAGAACATGTTGTCGATGATGATTCTCAGCACTGGACTGGAAGGAGAACCTCCACCATCACTAGAGTTAGACGAGGGTGTCCCACCTGGCTGGGGATTAGGTACGCGTAAGGTTCAACAAAACATGTCAGTCAAAACAACTATATTCACTTTACAAGTCAAATAACTGAGGGTGTGCCAAAACTGGAAGCGTTTCTCTACAACCTTACAAGCGTCCAATCACTTTCATGTTGCATAAAAATAATCATCAACTAATAATGGCAACAACAAGTAACATTTCTCAGCTGGTTGAGTTTTATTTCTTGCACACCATGCTAGATAGATGACCAAAACGTCTCTTTGGTACAACATAAACAAAATCAAAAATGTTCTGAGTGGCTGTAATTTTTCTTTTGTAATTTTAGTACCGTTGTTTACATCCAAGACAAAACTATTACTTGTTTAACTATAGCTAAATCCTAGGTAAAAGTGTTGTTCTGGATCTCTCCATTTGAAAAGATGCAGGCAGTAATCCATTACCTGGTTTGAATTGTCGGTCTTGAGTTCTTTGTGATTGGAGTACTGGATGTAAACAGGCACGTTGCGGACATGAGGCGTAACAGCGGAGTAATAATTGACCATTGTCATGGCAGCTTCCTCTGTGCTCAGCTCCAGAAACGCCTGAAGACCGAGAAGATGTGCAAGACATTAACATGAATTTGAATCTTCTCTCTCATGACACACCAAATTATGAACGTTCTGAGATGAGAACAGCTGGAAGCCGGGCCACAGCGGGGACACAAACCTGATTTTTGCCTTTTAGTGTGAGGATATTGGTGACCTTTCCGAAAGGCAGGCCCAGGGAGATGATCTCGGCTTCAGAGACATCGCTGGGTAGTTTCCTGATGTGGAGAACTCGAGACGGTGGAGAATCACCGACTCTGTCTTCAACGCGAAGCTTTTTACTGTCGCTGCCATTGGACGTTGCATCTGCCAGAAGAATAAAAGAGGAAACGAATTAACTCCTAAAGGTAAACCAAAACCCTAATGCCAACATACATATATATATATATATATATATATTTCATAGATTGTGATAGTGGGTAAAATAAACACTGTATAACACTGACAGGACCATTTTAACAAAAGGTTTCCTTTGTTTAGGAAACAAAGGAGTCACAATAAGGTACTTAAAACTACTGTTGGAGAATCTGTAGTTCTGGTCACATGTTTGTAAGCAAGGATGTCCAGCTTAAGGTTATTTACTAAGAGTGTCTGCTCGGATCAACACCCTCACTCTGAATTATCTGTTATATTTTGATGTAATGCTTGTCAGTGCCGGGGTGGGGGGGCTTTGGACCTACCACTGATGCTGCTGAGCCCAGAACTGGGGCTGTTATACACGCTGCCGGACAGCAGCTCATCCGATCCTCTCTGTGGAGACACACAAAGAGGCCATGAAAGATCCAATAAAGACATCTCCCTTCACAACCCCCTCAACCAAACAATGACATACAGCACTCTGCAGACAGCCTAAAAAATCAAGACGCATAAAACAACCACGCGCGCGGCCCTCACCTCTCCCCTTTATTTTTCTAGATTCTTTCTTTAATCTTGTTGAGTCTAAGATGTCAGATGCTGTCATCTTATTCCGGGCGGCCCGCGTTTCCCGAAGGGCCCTTGGCAGACTGCGGCGGCGATCGGGCCGTCAGTCAAACTGCCGCTTAAAGTGACGAATGAGAAGGCAGGCAAATAGCAAACCAAACTTTTTTATAGGACCGTCTCAGGTTTATACCAAATATTTCACCGAGTTGTCCTCTACAGACGGTTCTTTTATACCGCCAATAACCTCAATGTTGAACTAGCCTTCTGGCAAAGGAAACAACAAAAAAACGTATCCGTTCTCACATAAAAACGGTCAAACTCGAAGAATGCAGAGGTCTTAAAGCTAGCTTTAACAGACTAGCCGCAGCATCAAAACCCATTACAGAGAAGTAAAACTCAAAAACCTCAAATTTATCGCAATAAGATTAAATGCTACTTTTTTAGACCTGGTTTCCCAGCAGAGCGAGGTAACATCGTTTACCAGGAGGAAAATTCTGTTGGTGGCAAACAAACCCGGTTAAAGGTCTGTGTTTAGACGGCATCCCCGAAAAAAGAAGAAACTCTTCTTTAACTACCCTGGACACAAACTGCCCCCATTCAATTATCCCCAGACTAATGTTATGAAAAGCGGAGATAGAGGTCTGTATCTAATATATAAGGGACAACTCTACATTTCCTCACAACACTTTTCTTTCAATGACAAAGAATCGGCCACATAATATCCCATAATACACCTAAATGACTCGGCAATTCTTTTTCTTTGCCCGTTTAAAAACAAATTACTATTGCATTACCCCGCTTTTTCTGTCCTTGCCTTGTGGCTTTGACGCCACAAAATACGTAAATCGGTCATTTAAAAAACAGGAACAATAAACGCTACACCTTTAACGACAAATGACATTTGTGACAGAAGTACTATAAATTGTACATCATGCCGTTTAAAATAAATAAATTGTATAACCTCTGCCAACACACAATGACAATTAATAAACAAACATGCATCGTTCATAAAACTAACATACATAGAAATAAGGTTTTTATTCCATGTTACAGTAAGTAACCAGTCAACAGCTTGTGAGGTCAAATTAAGGTTAAATTAATAATCTACCCGAAGTTTTACACGATGGAGCTGACCAATAACCACAAACTGGAGACCTCATTCCGTTTCTTGTACAGTAGTGATCCAGGTAGTCTACATCAGGTTTGTATATCAAACCAGAGTGAATCCTGACCATTTTGAAATCTGTCTGTGATGACAACAGTGTAAACGACAACCCTGATCACGTAACCATGGAGTCACATTTCTGCTGTTGTTTCCACTTGGCTTCACCACAAACACTTGTGCACCAAAAACTAAATTCATGAAAAAGGCTTTAATGACAGCAGGACATCACTGAACAAACTCATTGTAGTCTCTCTCATTGTATTTACAGTAATGTATGATGTATCGCACTGTATTGTTGTATCATACTGTACTGTATTTTTAAGGGCCCACTGCTTTACTGTAAAAATCTACCTGGTTAGATTTTAGTTAGTTGCAACCTGTAACAAACCTGTAAACCTGAATTAACTAAAGTATCTATATACCATTTTATAAACGGAACTAAAAGCAGTTAAAGTTCTCACCTTTACACCAACTGCAACATCACCAATGCTGTTGAAAACATAAAGAGACAGTTGGTCAGACAGACACCAAACTAGGAACTTGCATGCAAGTATGAGAATAAAACAGAGGGACAAACAAAACCTGCAGAAATCATTTAATCTAAATCACCTGAAAGCTACGCTTGTATTCTGTGACCTGAGATGATCCATAAATCAGCTTTTCATGAGCTTATCCTTCATTTACTGATGTCCCCGAACAGGCCAGAAATGCTTAAAAATAATGCCAAAAACTGTTGTCTAGGTAGACAGCTTCCTAGATTTTGTCTACCCGGGCAGCTCAATAGATTTCTAGAATATGGTATCCAGAAAGGCTGTCTAGATAGGAAGCTCAACACCTCTTGAGAATATGATGTCCACAAATGCTGTCTAGGTTGTCTACTCCTTAGTGTTTGAAATTACTATGCCCGGTCTGTGTGGGCAGCTCAAAAGGTTTTGAGAGTATTGTGCCCAAACATGCTGTCTAGACAACGTGCTCACTACTGTTTGAGACACAGTCCTAGAAATAAGACTGAAGCAAGTTAGTAAATCATATTTGTTAACTATCAGTTTTTAAAGTTGCTTTTGTTTTAATCGTGATAAAAGTTTATAAATAAGGATATTTATCGTTATGTAAATGATTTTGGTTACAATAAACACATCTCCATCCATCTGCAGACATCAAAGCTAAACGTGCTGCTAACAACAAAAACAAACATTATCGAAACGCAGAAAACACCAGTCGAGCAGTGTGTGAAATTAACTAATATCACAACACACTGACACGCTGTTTTTAACTGTTTGTGTTTAACTAATGTTAAACTCGTGGTTTGTATTGTTTACGTCCTGCTGCAAACAACTGCAGCTAGCCTAGCTCTTCTGCTAACGCACGTTTACCGCTTCGGTCGTGTTTATAAGTTATTTTATCACTTTTAATCCATCGCTGTTTGTTATCTCTTACTATCTCCCTAAAACACATGAAAAACGACCATCGCGCATATAAAGTGAGGTTTGTAAACATATAACTGTTGTTGAGGAGTTAAAGCGCTAGCGTGTTAGCACCGTTAGCATTTCATTAAATGTGACAAAAACTCACACACTCCGCATCTGAATTATTATTATTGTATAGAAATGTGAAGGTTTTCATGCTCACCCGTCCATATCTGACGATCTTTGTTAAAATTAATCAGATGAAGAGAGATAGTGAGTGTGTGTGTTATTCCTTCTCTGTGAATCAGGCACACACACATATACACACATACACACACGAGACAAAATGGAGGCGGTAACAGAGCGAGAACACACACACACACACACACACACACACACACACACACACACACACACACACTAACGCTACTGTAAGACCTACAGTAAGCTGGAAGTCTCCGTTACATAAACCGTAATATTACTGTAAGCACACACGTCTACTGTAAACACACCTGTGCATGTAGTTTATTTTACATGGTCATCTCCACCTTGAACTGTTTACACACTCATAACTACCTGTTTTAAAAGTGCCATTTACTGTAATATCCTACACTCATGTTTACATTTAGGCATTTGGCAGACGCTTTTATCCAAAGCGACTTACATTGCATTATACTACACATTGATCACTATACATTGAGTATGTGCAATCCCTGGAATCGAACCCATGACCTTGGCGTTGTTAACGCCATGCTCTAACCACTGAGCTACAGGAAAGCTGTTCATGCGTAATTATATAAATATAATTAATAATATAATAAATTAAAGTCACGCTTTAAATACAAGCTCAAGCTCTGTATTTTACTTTCAGTAAACTTTTGTCAATAATGCATAAATATTTGATTGTTGTTGTTATAGTTTAATACCATTAACAGTAAATGTAAATATAATTACCAGTAACAGACATTAAATATCTTAGCATGTGACTTACATAATGTTAATTTAGCTCCATGCTTGATGCCCCAGGTGAAATTAAAGTCTAACAGCTTATCTTAAAGAACCTGGGATTTAATTAAAAATGACATTTCCCCAAACACATGGGTCTAGTTTTGCTTCCGAGGCTGGCATGTTGGAATTAGATTCCAGGATCCCTCTGTGCAAAGGGGAAAATAAGAAAACTGACAGCTGATCGCCGGATCTCAGCTGTTTATCACTAACAGCAGACAGCTCCTGACACAAATCTCAGCTCGTAGAAGACGCGTATCTCTCAGCTGATATAAGACATGATATAAGACATTCCTTTTAGCAAGAATCAAGGATGTGAGAAATCATTAAAATGCCAAACACATTGTTAGGCGTGTGTTTATCGTGTTTGTGAAATGAGTTCTACTGATGCTAGTAATTTTGAGCTATCAGATAAAGGCAAGCTTCATGCACAGTACAAGATGTATCTACAGTAAAACTGGAGATTATCACAAAATATAATTTCACACAAAACGAACTCCTCCCTCAGTTTGTATTCTTAAATGCTGTTATGTAAAGCGCTTATTAATTATTGAATAAGAAAGTGTTCTTTGTTCTTTGAATTGTACTCTCAGCAGTGGGTGTACTAAGCAGATGAACTTCTTATATTGTTGTGGACGATGAGGAGAATCAAAGTTAAAAAAGGCTGAGATGTTTTGTCAAATACAGTGCCATTTTTCTGATATCAGCTGTCATACATTTACATTTAGTCATTTAGCTGATACCCTGTACGTACATTTCACTCAGTCACATAGCAGTCAAAATAATCGTGACTCAAATTTCCCCTTTTTTAAACTAGACGTATACCTTTTTGTATAAGCATGATCTATATGAGACTTCAGTTAAATGACTATAGAAGCAATCTATAGAAAACCATGAATGACAGCTGTATACATTAATAGATTTAATGGACCTTTTCAGGCAGTCTCAACATGACTACAAACTCAGAGCATTCTGAATTAACAACAGCATGGTGTCTGTCGTTTTCTTTAATTATCAGAGCAGCACTGCTCCTGCAATATTAATACCTCGCATTGATTTCAATTTCTCTACATACGTGTGGTTGGAACTCACTTGTTTACTAAACACAGACCTGTCATCTCAGTCCAGCTGTGCAGAATCAATGTACTGATGCAGGAAAACACTCTAGACTTCCAGTTTAGCTCTCTATTGAAAATCATGCTCGCAGGGCTGAAACACGTCAGTGTGGTTCTGTTTGTACAAACGCTGGGTGTTCGATCACACTGTTTCTTACAGAAATGACAAATGGTTCTGAGTGTACTACAAACCAGTTGCAGCGTGCAGGTGACCACGAGCGTAGGTATTTTTCAGCAGAACCTCATATTTTTGACTTTTATTTGATTTTTCTTTTTGTGGTTTTTGGTGAAGTTATGTATTTTAGTATGCCAAAGGATATGGCAGTCATAATAAATGTATGTTACAAATGTCAACATTTCTCTGATCAAAGAGTTTCAAAATATTTCTAATTATTGACTGTCGATGCAGTTCGGTCAGAAAAACATGGCAGATTTGTTTCTCACACAGATTCATCATGCCAGGTTTCAAACAGCGTGGGAGGCGCACAGAACAGCTAACACGGGCTATTAGGCAACATGCATGTTGTTATCTATATTTAACATTCATGATAAACAAAATATATACACAGCCAGTGGATGTTTCAAAACCAGTGATGAAAGATCCCAAAATATTTATGCTTTCACCATAATTTTTTGTGTGTTTGTGCAATATTGTTGAAATTACCTCACGTAAATATCTTTCAGCCATTCGACTAAAGGCAAGACGTCACTTTAAAAGCAATAAAAGGTCACATGTTTGCAAATGAATTGAGGAAACAGAAATGTGAGTTACATTAAATCTCTCAGTGTATTTCTGAACTATTTTATTATTCTAGTAACTGCTGGCAGTCACACACGCTTATGAGAGAGAATTTAACATCTTATGAAGAATATTAAACGCTTGCAAGGTCACGTATGATCAAATATTCATGCGGCAGTATTGCAAATGTAACATTTGCGAAACAAAAATGTGTTTTTAAGCAATACTTTATTGCAATGTGTGTGTTTTCCACATTTTTATTACCTGTATAGCTGAGATGAGGGAATGAAGGAGGAAAACAGGATTGGGTCCATTTTTCTAAATTTGATCCAATTTCCAGGATTCTCCAGCCTCTGTTTTGGAAGCTCATTCAGCGTCGTTATATTGGCACAGCTGCAGCTTCAGGACGCCTTATGATTATGAAAATGAGAAGAAACAGTGAACAGCAAGCTGTCTTCTGTCTCTTGCGGTCCATCACCTTCATAGCGGAGCTGCTGAGACCGACAGGATCCAGTAAATGTGGCCCAGTGTTCCTGCCGTTATTGTTCCCTATCATTACCTTCCCCTCCATGCTGCCGTTTATTGTCGTTAGAACCCATTTGCCTGTGGTGATAAGGCCAGTGAGTAGAACAGCGTTCTTGATGAGTTCTGTGAGACGAACAAGTTGACAAGTAGCGTACTAGCTAACTAATCTATCCTGCGGGTAGTACTTGTTCTTAAGTTGTTAATGGAACATTGAGAAAACATTACAAAATGTAAAAATGTTAGAATAACGTTCTTATGATCAAGCAATAGTTTTAATACAATGATAAAAAAACGAATCTTATGAACATTTCTAGAATATTCAAAATAACATTTTTAACGTTTTTGTTACATAATGAAAATGTTTGGGAAACATTTTTTACAACCTAAAATTGTTAGCCGGATAAGGGGTTATTAGGAACACTTTGTGTTTACTGTGGTAAAAGCAATGCAACGCACAACCTCTCATGATTTATTGCGTTAATAAAACGGATTAAAAACTGATATTAAAAACCAAAATACAAAACAAAGCTGCAATTTTTCACCACACTACACTAACCTTTATAGGACGACAAGGGGGCTGCAGTCATCCAGTGTGCTGCAGACACAGTGGGAGTACGGAACATTCTGACGTGTCACAGACAGGAAATGAGATGCATCCAGACCTGTGAGTGGATCCAGACAGCGAGGACATGAGATGAGCGCGCTGACCCGTCCAGACCTCACTAAACTCAGCAATCAAAGATGAACTACAGCTACAAAAGCTCTCATCATGCCTCTCACCCGGAGCTGCAAACCCTCAACACACTCTAATTCCTTTCATTCATTTTCTCCCATTTCTGTACTCGACCGAGATCGTTATTTTATTGCTGTGGGAAAGAAATATGGCTTGAATTAAAGGCGTTTGGCTTAGCGTGTAATACAACACATTTCTCTCGTCAGGGTCACGGTATTTACACGGCATTTGCATAGAAGCTTACAGGCATGCAGCCTGTGTTTGTCTCACATGACACAAATCATTGGCTTCTGGGTTTTTTCGCGCCTCTACGTTTTTATTTTGGAGACAGGCAGATAAATAAATGTACTTTATTGATCCATGGAAATGCAGGAAAATCATTGTTTGCGCTACGTGGGGTCTGACTGCAGAGTGAAGCGCTCACACGTTCACCTATGGACATCGCTGCCGAGGGCAGTTTACATCCGGCAGGGTTAAAGGTCAAAGGTCAGTTGTTGTTTTCGTGGGTTAGGCACACACAACACAGACAGCGAGAGAGAAAGTCCATGTGCATGTGTGTGAATGCCAAAATCAATGGAATATCCTTTAAACAAATCTGAGTTGAGCTCCAATATTTAGTTGGACTTTTCAGGGCTTTGCGTGGATTTGTATCTAAAAACCAGTTACACACTGTAGCTTGTAATGAAAATCAACTCATTGGTCTTTTTCTTGAATGGTCAAATATGTTACGGAAACACATGAAATACGAGCTGGATTATAGCCAAACACATGATGTTCTTTAGAAGTTCTCTTATGATCGTAAGGTCTTTTTTACTTACTGCTACAAAACAAACATGTGCAGTCCAACACGTTTCTGTGTTTTTACATGTCATCTTTATTGTTGTGGAGTGCACACTACCTCTGATGGTATAATGGCTTTAGCCGGAGAAAGAAAGCTTTTCTGTGAGGTAATGTGACATAGCTGATTTTCCCGCACTTTCTCTCCTTCGGAAATTCTGTTCTGTTGTGACAGCCATATAATTCCAGTAGATTCCGGTCTGCGTTTGAAATCAACACGCGTGAGCTCTCTTTAAACCCGAGTGAGATACAATCACAGTGAAGTGGAGAATCAGGACTGTAGCGCGATCAGTCTCGATGACTCTAAACTCAACAATCTCCTAAACTGTAACCACTGAATGAGTTATCTGCCCTTTTTGGCACATTTTATCCAAAGTGCCTTGAAGGGCAGCGACTGTATGAATATTTCGACTGGAAAACTGGCGTGAATGTGTTGCTAATGGACACGACATTCAGCTGCATTACAGATGAAACAGATGACAAAAGTTGGATCGCCATTATCAGCGACAGATCGCACAACTTCATAACTACAAATACAAGAATTCCACCTACAGTGGCGTTCCTGTAGCTCAATGTGTAGAGCATTGATTTAGCAGCACAAAGGCTGCGGGTTCGATTCCCAGGAAGCACATGTAATGCTCAGATGTTTAGCTTGAATGTGCTGTAAGGATAAAAGCATTGCTTTTTATCGCTTTGGATAAAAGCATCTGCTAAATACATAAACGTAAATATGAATAATTATAAATATATGAATGTGTGGCCTAAAGGGCCCTTAAGACTGCACAACATACTGTATTCAAAGGATGTGTTTCTGTCGTATTAAATATGAGATCTGCTCTTTCTAAAGGCTGTTGATGTGCTTCAAAGCCTGTATGTATCAAACTCTCTGCTTGCTTCTCAGACCGGTTTATTCAAACATCCCTGTGTCTCAGATCTTTCTCCTCAGATTCTGCAGAAGACATCAAAACAGACACCAATAAGAGAACGGACATACAGACAGCGTATCTACGGTAGGACAATGCAGATATTTCATGAGTAATGTTTCATATCAAGTTCATAAAGATATCTTTCGGTTTTGATGGCAGATGGCAATCTGAGCACGTCTTGAGATGTGGTTGAGATCTCCTCTGAAGCTCAGGAGGAGACGAGTATGACACTGCTGTTTTTATCTCAGGAGAAACTCTCCATTTAATCGCACACGTGGGATATTAACACTTGGGGTATTAAAGAGATCTTGTTTGTGTTGTGCCGCTGTATCATAAGAAACGACAGAACAACTGGTGGCGTAATAGAGACGAACAGCAACAATGAAATCTGATGGTGTAATGTGCATTAAAAATGACACGCCGGTTGTGTTAATAGCCCTCAAAAATCCAGCCAGGACCACTGCGACATCATCTCAGTCTGGATTCTCCTCAGGCAATTTAAAAGACGCATAAGCCATTACAGTACGAAACAGCGGATAGAGAAAATTAAACCGGTCGATTGACAAATGTGCTGAAATAACCAAATTTAAAGAGGAAATGGAATATCTCCTGTTGAGAGACTCATAGCTACCAGGAGACCATTAAAACACACACACACACGTTTACTTATCTAAATGGGGACATTCCATAGACTTCTGTTGTTTTTATACACAGCTAGTTATAAACAATATAACCTAACACACACTCTGACCCTAACACAAAACATCCTGTATTTTTACAATTAAAAAACACTTTGTTTACTATATTTGTATATCATTTTTACAAGTGTCCCCAAAAGGAGGTTTTGCTCTGATTTGTCAGGTTTTGCTGTCTTTTAGGTACAAATTGTCCCCAATATATGGTTAGTAAGTAAACACACACACACACACACAGAAACACACACACGCACACACACACACACACACACACAGAAACACACACAGGTTTTGCTGTGAATTTCTGTTATATTTCCCCTTGATGGTTTGATTTTTTTCTGTAAAAGATGACACTACACCCTGCACTCAAATATAAGAGCACAGGACTGGAAAAGACAAACTTCTGACACGCTCCTTCAGCAGCAGTGAGCAGAAAGCGAACCGTCATGATGTTTATACACTGCAGCAGTTTTTCCTCAGAAGATGGACCGTCAGATCCAAAAGTCAGAGTCGTGTTTCACAGTTCTGTCTGGCTCCAGAGAAACCGGAGATTATTCAAACATCCATCTCGACTTGGAAGCACTGAGACACTTTAATCATTCCACATACTTGTGTGTTTAGCTGTAATAATTTGACTCTATCATGCCGGTACAGTTCTTCCAATGATTTATGAGTAAGCTCTCAGCTGTGCGCTCGCCCTCTCTCTCTCTCGTTCTTTCTCTGCGTCTTCACAGCTCATCATTTGTATTCCTTCAACAGGAAAATAAACACTCACTTGGTTCAGATCAGTAATGATTTTCCAAAATGGCTCCCTCTTCATTCGCACGCTAAAAATACACCCCCCTTGATGAATGCATCAGGCTCGTACAATTGTGTTGAGTGCGGGGTCTTCGTGGAGTGACCTGATACAGACATGATGGAGAGGAATCTGTGTTTTTGATGACAGATGAAATAAAGAAACAAATGGATAATTCAGCAACTCGCAATGTCTCAATTAATCAAACACAGCTCATTAAATGAAGTCCATTCTTCTGCTGAACTCACCAGACTCTTGCCTGTATAAAAGGATCGTTCGTATTCGGAGTGATTAGGAAAGATTTATTAATTTCTGCTTTTTGATTAATGAAGCTCGAAGCCCAAACATTTTGAAAAATGCGAGACGGAACGGACTGACGGTTCTACCTGATTTCTCACGTTTGCATCACATTTTTAAATATTGTACATGAAACCGCCCAGCTAACAATTTTAGGTTGTAAGAACATTTCCCTAACGTTCCCACGAGTAGTTCAAAACGTCCAGTTTATAAACATGGTATTAACATTACTCCACAAACTACTTAAGGCTTTTGATATGTATGATATATAACAATACACATGTTGTATTAGCATAACTGCAACGCATTTGAAAATACGTATAACTTTCGAAAGAATCTTTAGAGAATGTCAGTCCACGTTCTAAGAAAGTTTTCTGTTAGCTGGGTGATTGTCACAATCATATTTTCAATGCGTGTTTTATTATTTAAATATGTCATTAAGACATGCATTAATGACAAAAGCCCATCAAAGAAATACAAAATAAATGACACAGACAGACAGATGGATGGATATATATATATTTGTTTTCTGTTGAATTTGCATTGACGTCTGTGGTTTGTATACTGAGGATATTTGCGCTCAGTCCTCACAATGACGTTTTGGCATTTACAGGTTCTCATGAAGGCATTATTATTTAGTATGTTTATTAACACATGTCTCTCATGGGGACTGTTGGCTGGGCCACACAATGCGGGTGATTTCAGGGTTTACTGTACTTTAACCCCAGAAAAATACAGGTGAAACAAGACCTACACACACACACACACACACACACACATCTACCCCATCCACATTTACTTGCATGTTTTTGCCAGTTTTAAATGAATTTAATTCATTAAATTAAAATGTAATTAGACAGATGGAATTACAGATAAAACGGTTCATTTGATCAATCAATAGATATTTCATTTAGAAAAAGTAGAAATACGCCACAAAACAAATTAGCCACTAATAATTCATTGACAAAAAGTCTGTTTCCATTTTAGACACTGTTGTAAAAGCTCATTAACCTACAAGTGTGTGTGTTTAGGTGTGTTTATGTGCATAGAATTACTACACACACACACGCACACACACACACACACACACACACTCTCAGGGATGAGATGTAAATGAAGCCCTAATATTAAATTCACTCTGACAAGCCTTTGCAAATCCCTGCTGCTGTCTGACACAATTATCCAGCCTCCAGAGCCAATGAGAGAAGAGCACTGGCCGTCCAGACCTCAGCACAGGCAGAATATACTGTCTGCCGAATAAACAAACGTTCAGTTTTACTCAGTGGCCTTTAACAGAGGAACTCCTGCTTTACGATCCTGTTGCAAATGTCAGGGTGAAACTGTGGTGTCCGCTTTGTTTATCTGACCATCTACAAAGTCTCGATGCAGACGCACGTTTACCGGCCGTGTGCTTTACGGCCTGGTTATGGGTTGGCCTTTCAGATCCCTCGCTGCTCTGCAATTTCATACGCGCTGACTTTTTAAAGCGCATGACGGATAGCTTTGTTGCTGCAGCACCCAAAATAAGCTGCAAACTGTATCCTTCAAAAGTTGTCTGTACTAAGCAAATAGGCTGGTAAAGCGCAAAACGAATCGTGGGGGCCCGGGCGACCCTCCCTTGACCTCGTTCCGTGCTGCCACAGATTGAAATGATAACACACATCAGTGTGAACAGGCTTCTGTTCTGTCTGTCTAGAGCGGTTTGAAACAAAAGCAGATCTGGCGATTGACAAAAGACGATTGGGACAGCTTGATCCAAATGTTGTTTCGAGGCTGTTAACCTTTTAAGGGGGCTAAGAGGGAATCTGTTGTTGTTTTATATTTGCAGACTAAGCTGGCGCTGCTCTCTGGAACATTAAGGAGAACAGGAAAGCTGTTTTATGGCCTATTTCCAGCCTAATAGCTCATCTTTCAACTTTCCGAACGCCGCAAGCATCTCGTTTTGTGATGCGCAGATGCAGATCACCGCAGAGAAAAGTGTGAATTCATCAAACATTAAAGCAAATGGTGTATTGTACACGCAGAAACGTGACATTCCAGCTGACAATTTAAGGTCGTAAGAACGTTTCCCCAATGTTTCCATTAAGTAACACAACACAATGAATGTTCTAGGAACGTTCAAAACATGCTGTTTTTTACATTGCATTACTGTTATTTTTTGGTTAAAAGAACATTCTTCAAATATATACCTTTGAAAGAACTTTTACAGAACATTCCCTGTCAGCTGGGGTCATGTTGTGCCCCTAAAATTTTATAAAAATAAGTTTTTATTTCAAAGTTCTTCAGAATGTGTGCTGATAAATAAGACACAATAATGAGAAGAGGAACATTCATTAGGAAAGTCATTGAGGGTCAAATTTAATTTGGTGTTGTCTTTAAAAACACTAACAGACGCTTGAGGTTCAAAACAAGGCTCATCTGTTAACTGTCCAGATCTGTGATTTCTTCAGATACTCATTTGATTAGTACTGACATGTCTATTAGCTGTGCTTTTGTAATGTTGTAAAAATAAGGTTCTGTCACTTAAAATGTTATAAATCCTTCCTGAGATCCGTCCGGTCGTTCAGTCATTAATCGAGGGATTAGCCTCAGAACATGTTGCAACGCTGCAACCAAATGTTCCACTACAACCGATCGAAGATAGGCCGCATCTGAGTGCATCATCTTGAGGGTACGACGCCAGCTGTGTGATTTATATGCGAGGTGAGGAGGAACAGGAAATGAGTGCCCATTGATTCACCAGAGGGCAAAATCACTTGCTCTGTAAATATGACCTGTAGTTATATTGTAGTCATCCCTTCCAGAAAACAAACCCCAAGTAAGTGATCTAAATGCAGTACTCCCCTGTTTACGGTAGTTCGGACACTTTATAACTTTGTTCATAAGTGTAAAAAAATGACATCCAGCTGAGACAAACACAGACTCCGTGTGTGTAATTAATTCTGTAAATAATTCTGTGAGGATGTTGTTGTTTTTTTGTATTTATGATAACAGAAGTCAAATGACTCAATCATCGGTGTAATGGCCTCCATTTTCTCAGCCTGTGGCCCTAATTCTTACTGGCCCTGAATCTACTGCAAATGAATATTCATGCCAACAGAAGCTTAGCTTTGTCTTATTAAGTGAACGTGAAGTCTTCCATTTCTTAAAGCGACGGTACACAGTAATTCACTGCTCCAGACTCTCTCTCTCTCTCTCTTCTTCAACACAAAACAGATGTTACACCAAAGATTCAGGCCAAACAGCTCCATGACTTTTGGAGCTGTGATGCTTTAGGTGAGCAACAGACCCAAATGTAAGAATTCCGTGGAAGAATTCCGCGCATGCATGTGTGAAGGATACAGCGGCGAATAAATGATGACGGCATATTTATTTTTGATGAACGACGCCTTTAATCTATTTCAAATGCGGCGCGAGGACTAAGTACAGCCTCTCCCTTGTTTTCTATCTCCCTCTTCTTTATCTATGCAGTCTTTGTGAAGCTGCCCTGCAGAACAGCTAAAGCAGTCATTTTTCACCCAATTTTTCTGGCTATTTAGATGTTCAGGGCATCCATGGGATTGAATGTTGCTTTCGTTCTTTCTCTCAGTGGCGCAGCTGTTATCTCAAAACCGCGGGGATGGAAGATGTATTCTCTCTCTCTCTCTCCCTCAAGCAAAGGTAAACTCACCAGCTCTTCATGGAGCTCCTTTCTACTGTTTGAGGGGCTGTGGAATGGCTCAGGGGAGCAGCACAGGTCTGTGGTACTGCCACTGTGACTCCAGAGCCCCATTTTTCACCCGTACTGAAATAAATGAAGAATCAGAACTCCACACACGTTACAACACTGAAAGGCAAGGGAAGAGATTTCCAGCTCATTCACACTGTGAATGACTGGGAAAATTCTGCATGTGTGTGTCCTGGTATCCACTGCTATGGGAACCAAATGTCTTCATAAGTATAATAATACCAGGAAATCTTGATCGTGTTGGGACATTTTTTGGTCCCCATGAGAAAACAAGTTTATAAATCACACAGAATGACCTTTTTAGAACGTTTTCTACGAGGGTTTGGTTTATGGGTGGGGTTGTCTAAGGAATGTCCCCATAAAACATAAAAACCCACCAGTGTGTGTGTGTGTGTGTGTGTGTGTGTGTGTGTGTGTGTGTGTGTGTGAAAACAGTACATGTATGAGAGACCTTAAGCTGTATTTTTTCACTACAGGGCAAGACATATGAAATCCTCTTTATCTCTCTTTACGCTGGAAACTGAGATAAGATGCGTTTGTCTTTGGGCCAAAACACGGCTGGCATCTCACACTGGCTGTCAATTTTTAAAATGCAGAACAAATCATTTTACGCAAAATTACCACGTTGGACAGATGCAGCCATAACCCAGAGGCCTTTGTCCTTCATTCATAAACGTTGTTTAACTCCAGCGGTGTATGAACAAATTCTTCAGTGGTGTCTGACCGCATGTTACCCATCATCCTCTGGGCCCTGTGCCATGAGCTGAGATTGGTGCATTTCACAAACCTGTCAACAAAAGTACGAAAGAATGAACGAAAGAAAATAAAAACCTATTATCAGGAATTTGTGACAATATTTTTGTTTTCATTTATACATTGTCATGGCCGTACAGATCGTGCTTCCCATATTTTGACTTAATTTAAAACCAAATTAAATTAAGAAAATATATCACAGCCATTTTAAAGCTGTGATATGGGTTAAATGAGCTGCATTAGCCTGTCATGGACTGTTCTCATTTCACTGTCCCTAAAAAAAACAGTTTAATATTACAGTAAGACAAATCACCACTGTGTTAAAGGTAAAAGTTAAATGTAATTTCTTTTGATTTGGAGTAAGAGTGTGATATGTGTTTCATGAGATTTTCTGCACATTCTTCCGGCTGGATTCTTTGTCTCTACAACAGTATCGCCATAGGAACCGGGAGCAGAACAGACAGATGACATCACAATGGATCAACGTGCAACACGAGGCCACCAATCAACATGAGAGATGAGCCAAGAAACAGAGAGAGAGAGACAGAGAGAGAGAGAGAGAGAGAGAGAGAGAGACAGAGAGAGAGAGAGAGAGAGAGAGAGAGACAGAGACAGAGAGAGAGAGAGAGAGTGAGAGTGAGAGGCTGGTAGGTTTGTGGGTACCTTTGTTGTAGTGTCTGTATGTGTGTGTGTTTGTGTGTGTGCGTGAGAGAGAGAGAGAGAGAGAGAGAGAGTGTATGAGAAAGAAACAGAGATGATGTGCGTGTGTGTGTGAGAGAGAGAGACATGTGGTGTGTGTGTGTTTGTGTGTTTCTGACTCATGTGTGTGTGGGTTGAACCAACCAGAGTCTTGTCATGAGTTTTGTGTTCCTCCGTCTGTCTGTGTGTGTTGTTAAACTCTTCACACCCTCTGATCAACTTACAGACCACCAGGTTTTAGTTAGTCAATAAGAGCATGAGATTATCTGTTCTAAATGGTCTACACAAACTCGTGTGGTCATCAGAGACGATACATCGATGACAATACATCTACAGATACAGTGTGAAGTATTGCATCATATTACAACACTCTCAGTGAGATGTGCCATGCATTCATATGAATTTCTGGATTGCAGAGGCTCCTCACACAGAATACAGATTTAAACAAGAGCTTTGGCCTCTAATCAAACAGTTCAGCAAACGTGTGACGCGAAATAAACAAGGATCTATTTTTATAACCCCGAAAGGGTTTATTGTGTGATTTAAAAATATTACTGTACATCACATTTTTGACAACAGTTATTGAGTACATGACGAATCAGTGTTCAACACAATGTCCTTACCTCCTTACATTCACAACTGTACGTTTATAATATTGATCTATTTATTTGAGCTGTCGGATCTGTTTTCTCGGGAAATGTCAGTTTGGCTTCATTTGACTTTAACATGCAATAAAAAACATACAGTAAGCTGCAATTTAATGTTTTAATCAGAGATCAATCATCACTGATAAAGCCAAACTCTTCTAGCTTCTCCACACACATCTTCTGCTCATGAATATCTCTTTGTTTTGGAGCATTTTAGCTGAAATATTTAGATACCTAGAAGCAAAATTCTGTGGATCGTCTGACGAGAGTCAAACGGACCGCACACATATTGCAAACATTCATTTCTACATTTTCAATCATCTCGCGATGACCTTTTGGCCGGTAAGTATATAATCCAATATTTAAATCTATCCAGTTTGCCTGAAAAATCAATAAGACATTGTTTCTCTGACACATGCGTGTGTTTTTCTTCACGACAGTGAAGGACCCTCTCTGTGTTCCTCTCCAAACAGAGAAAACAACACACACAGAATCAGTGTCATTGAGCTTAAGTCCCTGAGGTGTCTCCAGGGGAAACCTTTATAAAACGTATAGATGAATTGCCTCATTTTTTCACCACCACACAATTAAGTTGCCCGAAGCTCAATGCTGCTTTTCCAGCAGGAGCGCCTTTATGGCTCTGAATATGAGCGAGAGCTGATTTATTCCACTCAAAACACACCGAATACGAAAGGCTTCAGCTGCCCACAGAACAGAAATAAATATTAATTGTTTCTCATTAAAATGGTGACGTGAGGGATTGTTGTCGTGGAGATGACGGTAATATTAGTCAGGAACATAAAGATGCGATTACGGTCATGCTAACTGACGTAGCGTTTGACTGTTGTCAGCGTCTGAGGGGGAAACGCTGAATGATTTGAGTTCAGATCGTTCTGAAGAGATGAAACCCTTTATCTGTCTCTCAGTGACTGGAAACAGCATTTTACTGTGTTTTATATAGTGTATGTGTTAAGATGTTTGTTTGAAGCACAACGCACAACCTGCGTGTGTATGTGTGTGTGTGTGTGTGTGTGTGTGAAACAGATAATGTAAAAAAAAAAAAAGAGTAAGAGCTGCACAAAAACAATTTCTAGATACACAAAAACATACTGTTGCATGTTGAAAAGAATCATTGGAGCCTGCACTGGTCAACATCACATAACAGAGTGCAGTCTCACTCTGGTTATAAAACACACATCAGCCTGGCAAACTAAAGCCTCTTCTTAAATCAGACAACAGAGCAAATTTAAGTCACCAAAAATGAAAAATGATCATTTTTTTAACCTTACATTGTTCCCAAGCTGTATAACTTTCTTTCTTTCATGGAACGCACGAGGAGACATTCGGAAAACACAGTTGTATGTGTTTGGAACAACACAAGCGTACGTAAATAATGACAGATGTTTTATTTTGGCGTATGTAACGTGACAGAGCAGACATTCTACTGAGACACTCAATATTTTACTGAGAAAAGACACAAAACATCAGGGAAACTAAAGGAGGAAAAGATCAGCAGAGAGAAAAACAACTACAGGAAGACATGATAAACACAGACGATTTAATATTCCACTTTAAATAACGACTTCCGCTTATGAGGCACGAGCAGAATTGAGCATCATTATGATGTAGGTTAGGTGCTGTTCTCTTCTCTAGTACATAACAAGCACACAGAAGCACAGCTCTATCCCAGCTAACAATTTATCCACAACATTTCCATAATATTTTCATTACACAACAAAAATGTTATTTTCACCTTGGCTGTGATGCGTTGCTTCAATCCCACAATCCACCTTGGCTGTGACATGCAGCTTCAATCGTGTGACACGTGGCTTCAATCCCACAATGCACCTGGAGAAGTCAAGTGTGGCTTCTGCAGGAAAAAAATTCAAATGCACGCAAGATTAAAATGACTATTATTCAAAACTCTATTGCTTTTGTAAAATAGCGTGTTTGATATAAATGTGTTTTTCATGCAAAGCTACATGTGTTGCATAATATCACCATTAATACACTCATTAATACTGTAGCCGACAATATGTGCTGTATTACGTCGTGTGACTGTAGACTGTGTAAAAAACAGGGAGACGGTACACAGAGGGATGTTTATTGTGCTATAAGTTATACAATACACACTGTTTCTTTGTTTTCCTTTTCTTCCCTTTTTTCTTTTGGTTGTTTATTTGCATCTTACCAGTTTTCTATACGTTTGTCTCACTGATTGCTCGCTTGCCCTTTTAACGTAATAGCAACATTAGGCCTCTGGTTTATAAAAGCACAAGCTAGCCGTCCTTTCCCATTTTGTTTGATTTCACATTTTTCCGAGAACGAATCCCTGGGAGATGCATCAGAGAAAGGAACCCCAAGGCCTCGTTCCGAGCCGGCGGCATTAACCGCCACTCATATTAATGTTTACAGCCATCCCCTGTTCTCAGAAGTGCTATGACAACATGTGTACATCCTAATGGGCATCTGTATCTCTCTGTGATTGCTTTCAGCCACTGCCAATCAGCTGAAAGCCAGCGAGCGCCTTAATAAGTTCTGCGAGCTACTTACAGAGCGCCAGGAGCCATGTGACGGATGGGTCATAAATGCGTACTTCTGGATCATATGGAGATTTTCGTCTGATCGGATGAGGGCTGCCTTTGTTTGCTCTCTGAAGAGCTAACAGGGCTTTAAGTGTGGGGTCACAGATGAGATCTGTGGAGAAAATGCTGAAGGTTTGAAAGGAGATGAAGTGTTTTGGTTGTTTTATTTGGTGCGTGTTTTCTTATGAGAAGCGAAAAGGCGATTTTGCGTGTCTTCCGTATGCCTTGAGCCAAAGTCCTCTGGGCCTGTCACAGAGTTTCTGCAGCAGAACACACAGTTGCTTCTGCGAGTTGAACTGTCGAGCTGAAAATTACTGGCCTGAATAGTCACACCATCTGTTTACTGTAAATGCCAAGTAACATTTTCACAGTAGGGGGACAAGTTTCATTCTTCACCTGTCTTATGAGCACACTCGTTTCTTCCTGAGAGAGATGTGGACAAACAAGGCAAGTGGACAAAGCAAACAAGCATATATTGTTTGTTTTTATATTAAAGATGCGTGGAGAGATTTTTCATGAATAATAATGCGAGTGTCTGAATATTTCAACAGGAAACATACACAGCTGTGCTTTCCCCGGGTTTGTCGATCTATTTTCCTGCAGTAGCTCAATTGGTAGAGTTCTGCGTCACTGATACAAAGGTCACGGGTTCAAGGTTCGAGAGAATGCGTGTGCATATTGCACACAGCACCTGATAGATGCATGCATGTCAATACATTATTTGTACTTAATGATTCTTAGAAGCTTCTTTATAGACACTAATACAACATTTAACACAGCCTGAGTGTAGACATGACTTGCACAATGCACACACTCAGAGGCAGACAAATATATAGTCTGTGTGTTTATATGAAGACACAACCAATACTCTGATTTAATATGTTTAATATATCATTGACTATATCAGTATTAGCCAATATTATTTCGTTTATTTATAATAATCGGATTTTATTTGAAGCAGTTAATGTCAGGGTTGACAGTTAATGACAAGTTTAAATTGTAAACAGCTGCTGTAAGCACAAGCTACAAACGCTGCATCATCTACAGAACCCGCACATGTGATATAGCAGCCGGATCGTGTTTCTATTTAAAGACAATTCCCACGAAATCGGACCCAACTGATCAAATTATAAATCATTATTATTATTAATTGTAGTAAGCTTAGGGGATCATGGTGAACACTAATCTGTCATGTACTTGTCGAATTGCAGCTTTAAACACAATGTATTATCTTTGCCAGGCTACAATAGTAATAAACGTTACATCTAAATGTTTTAAAAGCGTAGATCATCAGATAACAGGATCATGTTGATAGTTAGGTGCTTTCTCACTAATTGTGTCTATGATGAGGATGCATTTGTGTGTGTTTAGTAACATTATTTACACAGGTAGACCAGCACAAAAGTTCATGTGTTCTATGAAGCATGCATGCCGTATATATGAGCAGACGTGATGCAAATATGTTGAATGTGTGTGTTTATGAATGTGTGTGTGTGTGTGCATTTATGCATATGTGTGTGTATTTATGAATATGTGTGTGTGTTTATGAATATGTGTGTGTGTGTGTGTGCGTGTGCGCGTTTATGCATATGTGTGTGTTTATGGATATGTGTGTGTGTGTGTGTGTGCGTTTATGAATGTGTGTGTGTGTGCGTTTATGCATATGTGTGTGTTTATGCATATGTGTGTGTTTATGGATATGTGTGTGTTTATGGATATGTGTGTGTGTGCGTTTATGAATGTGTGTGTGTGTGTGTTGTCACTGTCACCCTCTCTCCCGTGCCCCCTCTCTTCCTCCACAGCAGGCTGGCTTGTTATCCGCTGGCGTGAGGCGGAGTGTGACAGCGTGATAATCCGCGCAGATATGTGCCGCTGACCCCGAGATGTTCCCGCCTGCTGAGAATTCTGGGGAAACTCGGTCATCACACACACACACATACACACACACACACTCTCTCTCTCTCTCTCATCTGCTGTAAATATTCCAGTGGACATGCGCTGGTCCAGTTTACGCTGTTTGTTAGTCCAACACTTCCAGACTGAGGGTGTGTGAAAGTGATTTGATCTTCCGCTCTGGAAGCTTCATTACCCGGGTCACAGTCTAACTCTGGTGCCGTCAGGTGTGATGCTGGATCTCCGGCAGGTGTATGAGGAACCGCTTCCGTCCAGAGAGCCGAAACGTGCATCCATGTGAAACTTATCTGACAATGAAGATGAATAAGGAAAATTACTATTTCACTCCCTGTGCCCCACTGTTTTAATGGTACTAGATGGACCTGTTACTGGTAGCTGGTTTCACAGGGATTCTGTATCTAGTTACAGAGCTGTAACAGGAACATTTTAGAACATAGGCTAACATTCTCTAAAAGTTCTCACAATGTTCTCAGTCATCAAAAACAGTTAGCAGAACATTTTTAAAAACTTGTCTGATAACGTTCGTATAACCAAGCAATAGCGGCAATGAAACGTTTAAAAAGGGACGTTTTGTACGTTTTTGTGACTTAATGGAAACGTTTCAGAAACGTTCTTACAACCTATAATCGTTAGCCGGGAACTGGTTGACTGGTTCAAGTTGTCATTTCATGGTCGGTAAATGTTCCGGATCTTTTAATGTATTTAAGGTGGCGAAAACATTATTTATTTATTTCTTGCAGGTGTGTGGCTAGACATCGACTTTTAAAAACAAATCTACCCCGAGACAATACGACAACCTGCCCCGATCTCCCCCACATCAAAGCGCCGAATGATATATCTGCTACCACCGCAGTTCCGCCCAGAATCACACTAACAAATTTCACGCATCTCTCTGAAACACCATCAGAATCTGTGCTCGGGTACAAACACGCCTCTCCAAAACACAGACATATCGAGAGCGCCCTCTGGTGGCCACCGGCTGCGCCGTATTAAAGCAGCAGGTTCAAGCACTGTAAATCCAGCCCTGCCAGAAACGCCAGACATTCAGAGAGAGCATGTGCTCGCACCTGAGACATTACAGTATCTTCACAGACTGCAGGCTTTACCCAACATCTGTCCACTAATCACGCGCAGATGACGCAAATGTTAATTAAAGTTAATGTAATCAAAGGCATCCATATGGCCTCGTCCATGATTAGTGAGAAATGTTTTTTCCTGCTCTAACTTGTTACATTAGCGTTATGTTCCACACAACGCGGTCTGGAAGCAAATCACGCACAATGAACCCAACTGGTGCATTTTTGTCTGATTTATAAATGTTGTTAACGCTGTGCTAACGTTTGTTCTCAACGCAATAGTTTGTTTTAGATAAAATAAATCTTTTCTGTTACAGGAAAGACTTGAGCATGAATTTTCACACGTGCCAAAACACGTGATCGGATGTGAAAATTTGTGGTTTTGGGACATATCTGTGTGAATGCCTTGTCAATAGTTTGTTTAAAATAATCAAATGTTTATTTTATTTAGTTATTTCTTCATTTATGGGGTAAAAGAATCCAAAGGCGTTGCAAGCCAAATTTGAACTTGTGTGACCCACACAAACACCACAACTCAATGTTGCACAGGTGCAAACCACCAGCTGGGGCTTCAACAAAATACAAAGAACGTCATTTGTGCGCTTTCATTTGTTGTGCTATTGTGTTTTGTGTTTATATGTACAGTACAATCATCTGGCAGGGTGAGTGATTTGTTCCAGAAACATGTTTTGTTATGTTGGTTAAAAGTCTCCTCACATCCTGATAGCAACCACTGAGTGAAGTGTTGTATTTCTTGGTATATATACATCTTCTGTGGAAGGCGGAGGATCATAAAATGTTCATCCAATCACTGCATTCGGTCCGAATGCAATGATAGGATGTCCTACTTGCCTGTCACACCATGTATGGTTCATGTGTTGGAGGAGGCTTGGCTTTGGAGAGCGCTCTGAGGGGAGGATGGGATCTTATGCTTCAAAGCTAGCTTGCTATTGTTAGCCTCTTCAGAATTGCCTACCGTACCTTTAAGATTTCAATGACATTTTTCTTACACTACACGTCAAACGAGTCTTACAACACAACGAGTAGATTACACACGGCCTGCAGGTTACACGCTCTCCATCGGCCACACTCAGAGGCCTTGCCAAGATTTTTGCGAAGGCACCCAGCCTGACTGCAGAAACAAACATCATGGGTGATGAGGTAAATGAACGATGAGTTTAGAGAAATGCATTTACACATCCGGCACGGCAGGCGTGTTAAAAGCGCCAGAGCGGAGAGATTTATGACAGGGGATGGTGAATTAGAGCAGTCTCCAACCCGTGGCCTGTTGAATCGACCGCTCATTTATTGGCTATGGATAAATGGGCCCCAGCCCCCCTGAGCTGCCAGGGAATTTAGGACCTCGCTGCGATTGTAAATGGCTATATTGTTCATCATTGTGTCATTAGGGTTATTATGAGGCTATTTTGCCCCCCGTGCACTCCAGGAGTTGAAGACGTCTTCTTCTAGAACAGAACGAGATTCAAGAACGAGGAGGTTTATAATGTCAGGAGAAATGATCCGTTTGCATCATCGTTTATGTAAATGGAAGGTCTCTGATTGGTGCACACACACGACCTGATGATGTCATGGGCATTCACGTTTGTTTTCTGTCATGGTTTTGAGCCAATCACATGAGGCATCAGGGTCTGTGTTTCGTTCGAGGCACTAACAGCATTAGTAATAGCTGAATATACTTTGTGTTCTGTATCATGTCTGGCTTTTGGATGGACAGATAATCTGATCACAAAGTCTACAGACACTGTGATCAGACATTCTGAACAACTGTTTGCTCCATTACTTCAATATGTTTTCAACCCCAGTTTATTATTATTGTGGTGTCATCTTTTCAGATAACTCCGCCCCTTTAATACACACTATTGTGTGGTTGGTCGCTTTACACAGTGAGCGGTCCTTAGGAAGATAAAGCTGGAAAAGGATCAGGATTATGCTGCAAAAATCACGACACTAATAATTGAGACAGACAGCCTGACTCAAGTGACAAAGCTGTATATTTAGTGTGAAAACACCTTATATCCAGATTAATGCTGCCAGGTTCAAAATCGATCGCCTTCTCTCACTCCAGTGTATGTTCTTTTAATTTATTTATTTTTAGGCTACTTCTGTTCCCCTCTCTGCTCTCTAAACACATGATTTCTTGCTGTCCCCGGCCACAGTATGTCTGTAATTCTTTGTAATCAGTGTGGTTTCCTGTCACTGATGCAGTCTGGAAGGTGATGCTGAAACTAATGCAAGCACACGTTTCTCTCTCATCCTGTCTCTGTTCCGGCGGATCTCCATCCTGAAGCTGAAGGGTTCAAAATGAGTGGGCGGCCTTTAAATGAACCAAACCACTGATGAAAGACAAAAGATGCAACACACGACACAAATGCACATGTGGACGGCTGGGTTTAGCTGCGCATTGGGTCTGTACGCTGACGAGGTGAGTACAGGGTTGATGTTCATTCTGTTACCAGCGCATGTCTGAGCCCTCAGCTGGCTAATAATGCCAACAATCAATAGATGGGAAGATATTACTAAACAAACATCTCTGTTTACAGAGGAACAGTAAAACAATCACTGCTATTTGATTTTTCGGTCATTACCGCAAATGTGCTCGTCTCTTCTGTTCGCCGATGGTAATGTGAAGATTTAGAGTCATTTCAATCGATGAACACATCGCTGTACGCAGATTCTGAGCAGATGCGTCGCGGTCGCACTCAATAGCTTCTCTCACAGGCCAGATCAGCGTCTCTGCCCTGCAGACAGCTCACTTCACACCTACATCATGCACACTACAGATTAAATGATTAACAATTAACAATTTCAGGGTGTGAGAACGTTACCCTAACGTTTCCGTTAAGTAACACAAATCTTAAAAACGTAATTTTGAAAGTTCTAGAAACATTTAAAACGTCACATTTTTTCACCGTTGTATTAATGTTATTGCTTGGTTAATGAATGTTATTTAAACATTTTGTAATTTAGTAATGTTTTTAAAACATAATAAAATAACAAACAATAAAAAAAGTTCTGCTAATGCTACTACAAGAACTTTTTTACATGCATTACAATAAACTTTTATAGAGCATTAGCCAGCGTTCAGAGAACATTCCTTGTTAGTTGGGAACTAGCGGAAATGTTCAGCGAAAAGCTGGCAGTCTTGCTTTTTGTATTTCCACATGCTACAAATGAATGCTAGCAATTAAACAAACTCAATGTTTTTAAACGCTCTCTCCTTTGACCGCTGCAGTATAATAACAGCTCTTCTGAACTCTTCAGATGAAACGTTTTAGCTCGGAACATTTTCCTCAGCCCGAGACTGTCAAGACCGATGACCCTTTCATTGCATCACGGAAAAGGGTGTGAAAAAAATGCGATTCCACTCAACCGTCTCGGTGTCTAACGTGCTGAGTGCACTGATGAGCTAATAAAACCCAAGAAAAGTTTTGGACCATTTCTGCAGATGATGGTGTGTCTGTAGATGAGGGCTGCTGGTGACCGTGACATCAGGACACCTCAGCTCATTATGGGGTGGATTTTCTCTCCTCGAACCCGCCACAGGGGGAGGGGCTGCCATCTTCAACTCCCGTTTGTTTCTTAATGTTCAAACTCGATTAAGAGATGATCGAGCCCCGGCAGCTAATTAAAAACGGAGCAGGTGCGAGTATGTACACATGTAAGCCGTCGAGGAGCGCCACAATTATTTATCCCAAACGCTCAGCCCCTGTAAAGCCGAAAAGGAGCAAAGACAGGCTAATGGAGACTGACGTGCCCTCTGTGAGCGAGCACACACACAGATTCTCCATCCAAGTCTGGAACAGTGTGAGGCTAGACGAATGACAGCAGAGAGGGATAAACACAAACACACACATGCAGCCTCTCTGTGTTCTCTTCCTGAGTGCCACACACTCCTAAAATAAAAAAGGTAGTTTATTAACAAATGTATTAACAAATGTGAGTGTTTACTCATTTGTTTTTTAAATGTTTCAAACAAAACATGCTTGTGTATACTGTTTTAATCTGTACCCACTTCCTGGGAGAACTTCTCAGAGCTCAGAGACTGCTCCAGAAAGTTCATGAGACTTTATTGAGATCTTTACTGACATTTTTAATGTATCTGTTTCTCCTCAAAAATCCTTAAGAAAACAAAATAGAGATAATTGTTAAATTAATTTAATAGAAACACATTGTAAAAATTCCAACACAAATAATTTTTTTTCTTTTTTTTTACAGAGATAAAACAGAAATCATCTAACTGCTTTAGACAGTTTAAGAACACACTCACGAGCTTGCAGAGTGATGGTCCCCTTGGAAACGCGACTTTGGCCTGTACATCATATTACTGTCTCCATCTGATTACAGTAGAGTTACAATAAGGAAGAGTTCAGCCGCAGTGGACCTCCGCGTGTCACCATTTTACCCGAGCGATCTCCATCTTATTGACAGACAACAGAAGAGACATGAAATATCATTAAAGCGGAACACAGCGGAACATAAATCAGTGCCTGACACACAGGAGAGTGACGGACAAAGGAATAACATTCCGTGACACAGCCGAACTGGGATACAGCGAATTTCAACAGACCCATCAAAGAGAGCCATCTGAGATTTGTGGGCTTTCATGTGTCTCTACGGCAACGTCACACGGCTAACCGTGAAATTTAAACGGGTTACTGTATGTCGCCTCACAGTCGCTTTCAATTAAGTGTGCTAATCGAAGCCGTGAAGTCGGGAGGGTCTGTATACAGCAGGATTGTGTATGATGAACTTATTCAGTCTCTGCATGTCTCTGCACCATTATGGTGACTGAGCCTATGAAATTCATACAGGATAAGGACGGAATAATAAGGAAATAGGCAGCGTGTTTTAGGCCTCAGTAAACGGTTCTTAATGAAAATGCGAAGCCATTTGCAGCTCCGCTCGAAGGCCGACTCACGCTGTGCCGCAGCTTGCCGAAGGACAAACTTTGGAAAATTTTGACAATGTGACGGAGCTCTTGTAATGCCCAAGGACAGATTCAAGAAATCAAACGTTTCACTGCAGTGATACACAGCTGAGGCTTCAATATGTGGAGGAAATTTCAACGCACTTTTGACAGATTTATGCCTGAGATTTCATTGCACGCACATTCCTCTGTGTAAACGTAAACATAAAATGACATTCAGAGACAATAAAACAATCGCAAACATCAGCAGTCATACAAATATTAATAACATTTGATGTTCTGATCAATACTCTGATCACTAATACTCATGCTTATCTGTCTAATACAGATCCATCATTATGTTTATGTGGGAATCATTTTGATATTATGATGTCTAATTTTCAAGATTAAAATACGATAATGTTCTACAGATCTGTGGCCCTGTTGCATGTGTGTTCATTAAAGCTGCGACCCATCATTTTAATTCTGGTCTGATTTTCCAGAAATGTCAGTTTGACTTCATTTGACTTCAACATAATGAAAAGTATGTAAAGTAGCCTGTGATTGTTTTTGTTTTAAACAAAGATGGTGGCAGAGAGCGAAAGTTATGGATCGCAGCCTTAAATATTTTGGCCAATTATGCCCTTAGCTACCAGTGAAGACTAATGTAGCCCACATGTCTTCTAATCACATTTTACCAAATGTAAAAGAATATGTGATTTTTTCTCCAACTATCCCTGTTTAAAATGCAGAGACAACTGTCAGTCAGTTATTTATAGATTAAATCCCTGTGAAAGTGTTTGTTTAATAATTTCAGCACTGAGTACAATGGACAGTTGAGGGTATCGATCGCCCCAAAATACTGTGAAGTTCTCATGCCGTAATTGCCACCAAATTGTATAACATTCTGTGCACTAGTAATGATAGAAAAAACTGACCTTTACAACTCTGACAATTAAAAATGCATCAAAGCATGAGAGAGACAGACAGACAGACAGAGAGAGAGAGAGAGAGAGAGAGAGAGAAAAAGAGGAAGAGAGGGAGAGAAAGAGAGGGGGAACAGACAGACTGGGAGAAAGGAAATGAAGAGGAGGGGGAGAGAGACTGAGAGGGAGATTGAGAGAGAGAGAGAGAGAGAGAGAGGGCGAGTGACAGGGAGAGTGACAGACAGACAGAGCAGAAGAATGGAGGGGAGAGAGTGATAGAGAGAGTGAAGGGGGAAAGAGAGAGAGATGTAACTCACAGAACAGCAATGCAGGGGTCACGCAGAAAGGAAATAATAAATCTCTTTACTCGGGTCGTGCGAGATTCTCCGCTGACTCTCTTCTTTCTCCATTACTGACTGTTTGAAGTAGATAAAACAGTGTGCGTGTAACGATGGCCCGGTGGACCTGTGCGTCGTGTCTGGCAGCTCCTCAGAGAGGATTGTGGGTAGCTGTTGGATAAATGGTAGGTGACGGATGGTGAGGTGGAATGTTGTATAATATAAAGCTTTAAAACAGAACCTGTGATTCTCGTGTAACCTTTGATTGTGTTTTTCCGGTGGATATGGACGTGTGCCAGTATCTACACGTGTATCAGCGCCAAAACCTCTCCAGCAGTGAGCTGGAGGTCAGATCAGAACAATTATTGACCCAATGAATCACTATTATCTGAGACGCAGTCGGAGCTCTTCAGAACCAGGTGCATCAGATGTAATTCCAGTGATGTTCTGATCACGACCATCACTCTCTCTCTCTCTCTCTCTCTCTCACTTTGCTTTATTACATGCATAACTACACATCACACAGTTAGAAGAAGCCACAGAATTAAAACAGATCCAGTTTTGCCAACAGCATTATCGGGATGTTTTAACACACTCTGGCTTTGTTCCAAACCATAGTGAGTTGCCTAGCTAGGGAGTGTTGTAAGG
Organism: Botia almorhae; assembly: GCA_036877575.1. NCBI lineage: Eukaryota > Metazoa > Chordata > Actinopteri > Cypriniformes > Botiidae > Botia > Botia almorhae. The sequence continues at coordinate 26,239 of JAZGTJ010000090.1, read as the reverse complement.
CATTATTTTATGTTTTATGTTTAAATATGTTTATTTCCATGTTGTAAGAATGTTAAATGCTAGTATTTCAAGTTATACACTTTTCTGCAGCTCAGTGGTTAGAGCATGGCGTTAACAACGTCAAGGTCATGGGTTCGATCCCAGGGATTGCACTTACTCAATGTATAGTGATCAATGTGTAGTATAATGCAATGCAAGTCGCTTTGGATAAAAGCGTCTGCCAAATGCCTAAATGTAAATGTAAATACACTTATAAATGTGCTACAATGCTGTAGCAGCCTGTACAGTTGTGTTATATATATGTAACTGTGAGCATAAGCAACACCTGACCTTAAGCAAGAAAAACGCTGGAGCGGTACAGTCCATCTGCAAGCTTTGATTGGTCGATGAACGTGATGTCACTCAGAACTGTAGCTGTGTTGGTCCTCTGGGCATCTCTGTTGTTCGCCTTGGCCCTCTTCCTTCCCATAATTCCTTGCCAAAGTACTTCACACAAAAGAGTGAGAGCCAAGAACAGTAACTTGAACAACAGTTGAGCAAAGGCCTGGCCTGGCCTGAGAGCGTGTGAACACACACACACACACACACACAGCTACACGGCCAGTGACAAGCAGAAACAAAGTACAAGAGGGTTAAGACATTGTAAGCTAACACGTTAGGGGGTTTATAACTATAGACCATTAAACCATTAGTTAATGCCAAGCACTGACCAGATAGAAACCATTTTCCAAAGATGAACTGCTTGCGCTCCTCAAGCTTGATTTTGTAAATTGAGTTACCAGTCCAGCCGCAAGACACCACCTACAGGACGGAAGGTGCACTACAAGTAATGTTCAGTGAATATCTTCACAAATAAAGCGGCAGTCCGTAACTTTTGCCTCTTTATCACCATTTTTAAAACCATGTTTGAAAAATAAAACTGCAGGTGACTTAGGATAGAAAATACAGTCTGTATTGTGTAAAAACCATTAGGTGTATAGACTGTCCCCATGAAACATAAAAAACCAACGTGTGCGTGTGTGTTTTAATTTTGACTCTGAAGTGTATTTATCTGTTTTAAAAGAGATTCAAATATTAGATATAACTTTTGTTTAAAAATACATTTAATACATTTTTCGTATTGTACAGATTTACTCTAAGCTACTCTTTGTATAATTCATGGCTTTTAATGAATAAATGTAAATGAGTAAGTGTTTTGAACCTCGGGCAGTATCGTCACTTTTCTCTGTAAATGTGTGATTTGTTTAACAGCGGCTCTTTTTCACTTTGATGTGTTTAAGTGTGAGACTGCGCGACTGCGCGACTGCGCGACTGCATGGAGGTCATGATGAGTCAGACAGATATGCAGTCTGCACGCTGTACGTTTGCACCCTGTGCTCATAACTTCACTTAAATACGGGCTGTAAGACATGACATCACCATAACACACCATAATTCTGTGTCAGAGGTGCTCGAATGGCTAGCTGGGCACTGAGTGTGTCATGCACCAAAGCCCACACAAGATAATACATCACAGGGGTCATGAAACAGCTCATACAGGCCCTCGTAACCCCAGCGTTTATCAGTGAAAAGAAGATCTGTTTTGTGTGGATTTTTGCTGGAATATTTGAGCGCTTTTGTCTTTAATTAACACTTATTGCTTTGAAAGGTCACGTATTACTGAGTCTTTATTAAAGTTGCGCGTGTCATTTCTACACATCTAGTTCTCAACCAGGGGCCCATGGCCCACAATGGGGCCTCCGGATAACTTAAAATCATTTACAATAAGGCACAATAAGCATTACAATAAGCTAAAACAACAAGAAAAATCAAGATATTTCCTAGCGTTTGGTTATGTTTACAACAAATACACGTTGTAATGGAATTACATGGATGGAATTACAATGAAAAACAATATTTCTATGTTGTTTATTTCCATGTTGTTTAAAAAAGCCACACGATTGGGGAGGACCATTCGATCTCCGGTGAAATCAATCGTTTATGGCCGTATCTTCCTGCTTGAGGGAGCTTTTGAACAGCACAACAGATTGTCTTTCGGTCACCATCAATAACTCACTGTGTGTGTACATTTCAGTGCCTTTAACAAGCTGTCAGGCCCGTGTACACTGGAGTGGAATAACTAGACGGCCAGAAACTGCTTAGCAGTAATTATAGTGGTAAAGCTATAATTTCTCCTCACTCTCATTTTGGTTTCTGAAGAGGTAGGAGTGATAAAAGTGAATTGCGGGAGGTGTTTTCAGGTGGTCTCAGGTGCGAACATGTTGGTCTGAGCTCACTCTGCCATGTTAATAACCAGATTTAAAGACCACAGCACAGATCAGTGGACACTCAAGCTTCTGCACATGAACTGGATCTGTTCAATGGGGGATTAGCTTCAGTGTGGTGCTAGCAAAACACTGCTTTGCTTGTTTAAGATACATCCTAACTAACAATTACACGATTGTAAGAATGTTCCCCTAATCTTTCCATTAATAACAAAACGTTAAAAATGTTATTTTGAATGCTCTGGGAATGTAAGGAACATTGTTTAAACATTATTGCTTGGTTATATTAATGTTCCTTAAACATTTTGTTAATTCTGTAATGTTTTTAAAATCTTATGTTTTTAAAATCCACTAACAACTTGATATACATTATAATGTTAAAAAATGTTCCACTAACGTTACCGCAAGAACGTGTTTGATAACTTTGAGAGCTCTCGTAGCGAATGTCAACCAACGTTCCCTGTTAGCTGGAATTTGAGTCATTTTTCTCAGAAAAAAATAATCTGGAGACTTTAGAAAAAGTTGATTTAATCTCATTGCTGTCTATGAGAAATAAATGAGATATTACAGAGATCTCGCGTGACTGTTTTTTTCACAGCACTGTCAGTGTATCTCAGGTCAAACGTAACAGCTCCTGAATTTAGAACGCTGAGCTGTTTGGCTTTGTGCGTCTCTAGAAAACAATTTAAATGCGTGAAGGCTAAAGCACTAATATTAATTATAAATGAGGAATTTTAATTTTAGGCTGTTGGTGTCTGTAAGCGTTGCTTTCTTTTATCTGTGTTCATTAGCCCTCGGCGGGAGATAACTGTTGTTTTTCATTAAAACGGAGAGTTGAGGGTGTTGCTCGCCTCAGAGCTCTGCAGATTCAGATACAGTGTCCAGTCAGGTGTAACAACAACACTATATGAATGACTGTGTGCGTGGCTGTACTGGAGCAAACACACAGATTAGTGTTCGTCAGTCTATGGCTAATAAAATGATAGTTTCGGTTCTAGAATCCCTCCAGATGAACCACATACAACAACTGTTGTAAAACAGCCAGTATTCATGAATGTGGGACAGCTTTCATATTGGTATTAACCCAGCTACGAGGGAATGTTCTCAGAACGTTGACTGATGTTCTCTGAGGGCTGTTATCAAAAACATTCTTGCAGTAATCTTAGTAGAACTTTCTTAACGTTATGTCGTATATATCAAAAACGTTACTCTTTAATAGCAAGTGGAACGTTTTAATAATGCAACCGAATTAAAAAACTGAATACTCTTCTTCTAAACCAAGCAATAACGTTAATACAACAACTAAAAAACTAGATGTTTTGAACGTTCCTAGAACATTAAAAATACCAATATTAACATGTTTGTTAGTTAATGGAAACGTAAACGTAAACGTTCTCACAAGCCGCATCATTTCAGCAGTGTGACTGACTGCGCAGCCCGACGCAGCCTGTTGCTTTATTTGATCATCACCGGTTTATTTTTATCATAATGGAAAGAATTTTTATACATTAAGAATCTGGGGCAGAAATTTGACTTTATTAAAACACTGGAGCTTGTTTTAATAACTCTACGTTCACCCTCAGCTGACATTTAGCACACTGGGCTAAATGAGCTGAGAAATATTTTATGAACGCGGCTTTTACTGTAGAAAGATATGGCAGAGGTGGTGTAATTTAACCTTAGTGTGTGGTGTATCTCTCTCTCTCTCTCTCTCTCACACACACACACACACACACACAATGATTTTCTACTGTACAAACTGTATATTCTATCCCCCTACACTAACCTCATAACCTAACCCTCAAGAAAACGTTTACATTTTTTAATCATGTCATTTAGTATGTTTAATAATCAGTTTCCCTTATGGGGACCACTTGCGCTATTAAAAATACCGTTTGTAACCTAAAGGAAACACTATGTAAATGTTCCTACAACCTAAAATTGTCATTTGGACTGTAGAAACCCACAAGGAACTGCTGTCAAATTTCAGAATGTGAAAAGAAAAGTTTGCTATGCTAATAATTTCACATTCACGACCTCATCCTCAAACATTCATCTGTTTGAGGTTGCCGTGGACACTAAGGTGTATCAGTGGTTTATTTTACATCTGCTCTTTGATCTAAAGAGGCTTTCTGATGTGCTGACTGACTCGTGTTGTGTTCGAGTCTTTGGATGTGCTTTCATAACAGAATAATAAAGTCTGGAATTGTGAACTTGTTAACGCCAAGTTACTTTGTAGCTGAGTAAACTTTACAGGCGTATGAAATAACATTGTTGTCTCAAATCTCTTGTTTGAAGCTGTAATTTAGCATTTTGAAGTTAGTTGATATGTTAGCCGGGCTGTTATTGAATTCCACTTCCTGTCCAGATCTTTCACACACCCTCGTTCTGAAGGTATTTACTCACCACAACAGACAGATCGATTTCAAATATCTCTCATATGGTTCCTGTCTGATGTTTAATGCGCACAGGGAGAAATTCTCATTGACAACATTCAACTTTCAGCACCGAATTGATTGTTGAAATTCTTTAGCAGAGGGCTGAGAATGACCTCTGGAAATACATTTATTTATTATTTTCTAACTTCAAACGTAACCTGTCAGATTCTCCTAGCTGGCATTTAAGCATAATCGTTTATTAGTTCTCTTTGTTTACTCAATAAAAAAATACATGTACACACTCTTAGCACTGTTCGAACTGGATTCATTTCATAAACAACAATTCGCTTTGCCGGTCAAAATCTTTCATTTTAAATTTACCGATTCGCAAGAGTCTCTGATGTCTGCATGTGGGCGGGACCCAGAAGGTCATGTGATCTGGATGCGGGCGTCACAAAACCTGTTGAAAGACACAAGGTTTGTCTATGTGATTAATTATATAATTCTAAAACATGTACATGAAAGTGAGGATGACACCTGTTACTGCAGTAGCCAATCAGAACGTTTTCCGACTTTCCTTATTACTTTCCTTATAACGGTGTTATTTAGTTCAGAACATTCTTAGTGTACTAAAGTGAGTGATAGTTCACACAAAAATGAACATTTGCTGTAAATTTACTCGCCTTCAGATCATTAAAGATGTGTTTTTTCTTCTGTAGAACAGTAAATTAAAACTAGAGTCCTTGGTGATTCTTAAAATAGGATCATACAATACATGTACTGATTGAACTTATAATGTCCAGTTGCCATGGTGATCTGACATCATCGTACACGTTACCTATTTAGTCCTATTTAGAAATTAAGATGTTACACATTAAAGAGTTCAATGCAAAATGTATTTATTTAACTTAACCCTTACGAAATTTAGTTAATTTCTCCTAAAACAAGAATTAAAATCGAATCCATTCACTCTCTAAACCTGCTTGTGTATGTCTATCGGAGGAGAAAAACTGATGTGATTTCATTTCTGTCTGTGATGACTTTAACCACGGGGGGTTGTGGGGACCAGTAAATCTCCCAGCATGCACCAGTAACAGTGAGTGCTGGTGAAAGAGCTCCACTAGCCCTGAAGTTCCAGCCCCTCCTCGCCTCTCTGAACTCTCCTCTTCTCCAGCTCTCCTTCCCTTCAGAAGTAATTGCCGTAATTAATTTGCATGACCTCCGGTCAATCCAGGTTCTTGTTATCCTCTGCTCAGGCGATTCGTGATGTGTGAAATGAATTTACAGCTCTCAGTTCAGGCGTGAGTGTAGCTGTCTGGTAAATTCGAACCAGCAGATGCTGAAACATGTTCCAGTGTGGAAGGAAATCTCTGATAGTGACAGCCGAGACAAAAGAACAGTTTAGCAGGTGTGTGAAAATAGAATTAAGGATCCTGTAACATGATTGTTTGTGTTGTTTTCCTTTAGTGCTACATGGAAACATCAGTGCTGGTCAAGCTACCCTGAAACTGCAGCTTCCAAAACTATAAGCCGCTTATAATTTACAGTAAAGCAGTTACAGTCAAACTGCACTATTAAACTAAAGCCCACATTAAAGCAATTTATAGGAAAATATCGTTATATAAACATTTAAATATCATCTGTATTTTTATATTTTCAGGGTTAGTACATTACTAGCGGTTGCCTGGTGGCTGCATTTTTAAACATTGTATTAATATTAAAGTTCGGTTCTAAAAACATTATTCAAACCTGTAACATTTTTAAAACGTTCCACTAACAACTCAAGAATAACATTATTAATATATGATATATAACAATCTACTAACATCCATGCAAGAATGTTTTTTGTTTAGCCAATGTTCTGAGAATGTTTCCAAATACCGACACAATCATATGTCTTTAATTATAGACTAGAAAATCCATACATTTAATTTTAAACTATTTGTCATTAAATCAGACTCTACAAACAACAGTTTTTTACATTTCACCTGCTTAAGGCAGATCAAATAATTACAAACAAGTCCGTCTGTTTCAAGGTCCGCAGAGGATCCGGAGAAAAGTAATTTACAAAATTCTAAAACATCATGTTTAGATGTTCCCCTCAAAACTCATCTCTCAAATCTCAGTTCTTCCCTTCTCTGCCGAATTCTCTGGGTAGCTCTAGCGGTTATTTTTGTAAACCCAAGCATGTTTATTCTAGCCGCCCCTTTTAAAGAGGCTACATCTCACAGATCTCTGGGGAGGGTGGCATCATCAGAGAATGTGCCAGAACAGTTTGGTGGTGTTTGTTCAGTGCTGGCTTGGGTTAGTTAGAGGAGGAGCCTCAGATAACAGGGGTTGCCAGCATAACCAGTGACCTTTTCAAACAACCCACAGGGGGCAGTGCTAGGGACGCTCCGACTCTGACAGCCCCTTGGGCCCAGACACTGTTGGGACCCCTGATGCGGAGATGAAGGCCCCCACTGCTCACCACAATCAGACCTGCCAGAGAAGGTCAAGCAGGAGAAAGTCCAGCGTGATTTCTTTCCATGAGACTGATCTGTCTGAAAGATGAGACGGGCTGATGTGACACAATACAACAGCGATTACATCAGTGATGCTGCACCACGGACAACTTCCTGTTTGCCCAGGTTATTTCTCATGACTTATGGTATTTCTCTTTAGAAACAAACAAGACTACAACAGCAATTGAAGAACTCATTCATTTTCATTTTGAAGTTGTTGAACTTGTGGTTTGACAGGAAACCGCGCCGCCTGCTGTCACAGAAGAGTAAAAGCGTTTGAATTCACTGGATTTATTTTCAACCAGGAGCTGCACACTATTTCTTCTGCCATCTCTTAAAGGAACAGTACGCCCAAAGACGATAATTCTGTCATTACGCATCTTTGTGTATGATTTGTTTTCATGCAACACAAAACGTAAAAAATTCATAATGGCTGCATGCGTTAAAAATTTTTTATGTCTTTTATTACATATGATTATATATTAATAAGTTAAATAAAACAATTCTGTTCCGCCGACTCCAAGTTTGGAGCACCTAAAAGGTGGATAAAAATTAATGACAGAATTTTTATTCCTTTGTCTGATCTTGACATGTAATAATTACTAAAACTCTACGTGACTCTGAGATGAAAGCTGATTGGCTGTTCCTGCTGGGGGTCGTTTATATGCAGGGTGTTTGGTTTCTTTTGAGGGCCACATGGGTTTCTGGCCAGCGTACTTAAGTCACCATTCAGTGTGGATTTAAGAGCAAAGCAGGTGTGCTGACCGACCCGTAGCTTCTACCTTTCACCGAGGCAGCTGGGAATGTAGGTCTGTTCTTCCCGCAGTGCGTCTGACAGGTTCATGTAGTTCAGTCCACAGTGTTCATCATTGATCCATGTCACAACATGAGAGTCGGCAGTGAGCGCGCAAAAGCACAAGAGCAAGTCATGCAGGGAGATGTGAGCAGAGGGACATGGTACAAGAAGAGAGTGAGTGAGTGAGTGAGTGAGTGAAAGAGAGAGAGAGATGTTGCACAACCAGAACTAAAGAGATGATATTTCAGGTTGGACTTCATTTGACAAAGAACAAACCTTTAAGAACTAAGAATTTAAAATGAAAGCATTACTTTTAGAAATTTCCTACAGTGGTATTGTGTAATTTGTGTGCCACATTGCTATGCGGTTGCTAGGGTGTAGAGGCTGTTTTCAGTCAATGAGCCCACCCATATGTGTCACCAATATTCTGTCCCTATAGAAGGTTTAATAATCTAAATATTTTACCTTTGAAATGATACACAGCCCTGTTCTTTTAGGCTGTAGAATTCCTCTCTAAATGGCTCTGAGTACAACTCTACAGACACAGAAAAACCCACACATTCAATCTGAGGTCAAATGGAATACAAGCAACAGGCAAACATGTTTAAATCTTTAACACAGAAGGATTTCCTACACTGCGCTTTAATATCTAGATGTGTACATTACACTCACACTTAGCCCAGCGCTCAAAGCTTTTGTTATGTATATTAGCATCATTATGTAGTTGTGAAAATGTGAGATGAGGAGAGACAGGAAGTATTAATATTCTTCCAGCATCAGAGAGATTTCCCTGGAGGGGACGCTTTGGGCCACACTGTTATTACAATGTTGCTCTATTATCTCCAGCTGTACTTGATATTAAGAGCATAATGGAGACAGTGGGATTAGCAGACGACAGGAAACGTAAAAGCGCTTCAGAGGGACGTGGCACACTGGGGGGGGGGGTTGGGATAAGGGAAGAAAACAGAGAGCATGATGGGATTTGTGTAACAGCCTCATTATAAAAAATAAAAATTAGTTCTTTGCATTTGAGATTTTCCTTTTTCTTTCTCATAAATGAATGCTCACCTAATCCAAACATCCAAACGCCCTTGACTGAGCGTTAAGAGGACAATTTCCACGCAGTCCACGAATAATCACATTCAGAACATTACCGAATTACCTGATGACATTTCTTTTCTCTCTTTGATTTACAACTAGACAATCTGACACAAGACTGTGTGCTTGTCACAGAGCTTCTCTTAATTCTGTGATTGCTGGACACTCAAAGATTCAAAGAGATTAGTCAGTTTAGATTTATCTATGATTGCACAGAAGTCAAATAAAAGTAAATTACAAAACATAAACATACCCACAGTCTCCTAAACACAGATTTATGCCACCCTAGCAACCAAAAATGACGAAAAACAGTCAAATAAATATACCATCATTTTCGCTTGTTTTTAAGTGTAAACATGATTTGTAATTTGAGCTGTCGGGTCCGATATTCTTGGAAATGTCAGTTTGGCTTATTTGACTTTAACATGCGTAATGAAAAGTATGTAAAGTAACCTGCAGTTTCATGTTTTGAACAGAGATGGCGACAGAGAAGTAGTTACAGATTGCAGCTTTAGGAAATTATTAATTGAACACACACTTTATATATTATGTACCATTATTTATGAAACAACATCCACAAGAAGCACCTCGTCTGCTAGGCTGCTGTAATATTCCTTCAGTAGGCCTGAAAACAAACTAACAAACGCCACGTTTTTTGTTTTGAATAGTTTTTTTCCAAAGCTTTTATTACAGGGATCCTACTGGAATGAGCAGCGCCTGGCTCCCGTTTAACTCCTGCCTCACAGCCCTTGACAACTCAACCAGCTTGAAAATAAATATGGCACTGGTCAAACTCTTAACCTGATTTCTCGCTTCTGGACAGTGTTTATCAAAGGCTAATTGTGGCAGCACAGTCGGACGAGCCGATCCTAATTGAAACAGCAGTGGGGCGATGCAGGCGAGCGTTCCGGCTTCACTCAGGACACGGAGAAACTGGAACAAGGAGTTCCGTTAACAGGAGCTTCCAGCTTCAGACGCTCTCGCCAGGAGTACATCAGGGCTTAATGAGATAAAATGCCCACAGTTGAGCTTGTTTTTCTGACCAAGTAAGGAAAGAGCTACTCACCCTTTTCAGTCATTTACTTCCAAGCCGACCACCTCCTGCACGCTGGGCTGTTTTTCCTGCCTGAAATAATTTAAACCCGTCATAAACAAACGCTGAGCACACCTCACAATGTTCTTAACCCGTTAGCTGTTTGAAACTGAAGAACAACAGTACCTAACCACAAACATAGTACTTTTTAACTGCGTTTAAATACTAATAACAGTAGTGATACAAACCTGATGTTGTTTTTAATTCAGAAGACCTGAGTCGTAAATCGTTCATAAAATATCTGTTACAAAAGAATGGAGGTAAACAGAGGCAAACAACACATTGAGGTTAAGTGAAACAAAATATTAATAGAGGAAAAAATGTAGGTTATTGTATAATTTGTGAATTGATTGGAATGTGGGTTTACATACGAAAATGCAGCACCATGGTTGGCCAGACGCGGCTGGAGAGGAGGGGCTAACAATAAAAAGGCTTGATGATGTCATTTTTTCAGGGGCAAAAACAAAGAAAAGACCAGAAAGAAGCAAATGGGGTCAATTTTAAACTTGAACAAAAATGTGTTTTTACAACAATAAAACAAAATGTTGTGCAGGGACTTCTGGAAGGGGAGCGAAGTGTTAAACAAATAACACATTTAAATCTCTGAAACAAATCGCTTCAAAATCAACATTGTGTTCATTTAATTCTGTGAATTTACAGCATATTACTGTTTTTGTTGCTTAAGCTTTGACGCCGCACAATGGATTTACATTTTAACAAAGACTCACACGTTGTGTTTATGTACAGAAAGTGAAAACAATATCTGATTATTTGTGATGGAGCTCCCAAAACACTCCCAAAAGCAAAGACGCGCTCATGCAGCTACATCTCACTGTCAGTTACTTATAAAAAAAAGCTTTTCATATTCGGCAAGGCGCAATACAAAAATGTTAAGGCATGTTGCCATGGAGATCTTAAAGGGCCACAACATCAGGCCAGAAATCCAAGGCAGCAAATAAACAAAGAGCGAAGTCTTTGAAAAAACGCACATGAAGCATGCGCCATGTATTTAAGCCCAAAATGTATCATAATCATAGTCATTTGCTCCCTTTTATTCCTGCAACATAATAAGAAGTCAGAATCGCAATAAATGACGTGGCGTATAAAAGAGTTCGCGAATGCAATTCAGGGAAGCAAGGTCAATGTTTCAAATCAAATAAAAGACACAACAATCTGCACTCGCGTTCCGACTCGTCTGTTTAAAACACACGGCTACAGCCTTCAGTCAGGTCAATTGTATACCGGATTCGCTCCCAAATGGCACAATGCAGCTGTTAAAAGAGAGAGAGAGGGAGAGCGAGAACACAGGAGGTCTTTTAGTCTACGAGGAACGCAGCAAAGCGAGTGGCCCTGACTTCCATTAGGACCATTAGGCCCCTGTTGCCAATAAACTCATCTTACAGTGTTCAGAGCGTAAAGTGCTCTGAGAATATGACCACAAAGCCACGGTCTCTCTCTGCAGAACATCAGTCATTAATCCAGCGCTGTCAGTGTGACGTCAACACAGATCCCCTCCGAACACATAAACAGAAGCATTTTTACAGCAGCAGATAACGTGCTTCTCTCTCTCTTTTAAATGATCAGGATCTTAATTATGGCATTAAACTTCCAGCTGCAATATGGTACTTTTGTCTCTCTGTCTGAAACATGAATGACAAGTGTAAATTATAAGCAACTTCTGTAATAAGCTACAAATGCTCCACCATCACTCGGCACTCACAATATAGCAGCTAGATCTTCTTCCTGTTTACAGACGTAACATAACCGCACAAAACTTAATGTCGTGAATCGGGGGAAGTTAAGGACAGTTGTGAACGCTGATCTGTTATGTACTTGCTTAACACGTTTTTTCATTTTTAACCGAATAAAGTTCCGTATTGCAAGTCAAAAACATTGTGAAAAACACGTTTTGTTACGCTGCACTTTTTGTCCCCAAAAAGACAAGAAATCACATAATTGTATGAATAAAATGTGTGAAAAACACAAAGAGATGCAGATGCAGAGATCGTGTAATCACAATTACAAACCGCTCTTTTTGTGGATTTTTAGCAACAAGCTTTTGTAATTACAACGCGTTTGTTCAGGTCTGCCAAATGTTCAATTAGCGACTAGCTATCAGCAGAACTCTTATGTCATTGTTCGAATATTACAGTCTAAATTTTACAACACAGGTGGACAATTGTCTAAGTGAAGTACACCTGCGACTCTCTCCTCTGCCCTCATTCCAGCTGACTTTAGTGAGGCTGCAGTGTGTGTTTATCTGGTGTCACACACACACACACACACACACACACACCAGAATCTTTCCGATCACATTTTGTCTGTCACAACCTCTGAAAATGGAAAATGAGGAGGCATGTCCAATAATTGTACCCAGCGCAACACACCCTGTATCTTCTAACCAGCTAATTAGTGGTGCTTTGTTACTATTCCCCATAGGTTTAGCGATTTAAACACCCTCTAATAGTAAAGCACTAAACTTTAACATTTCACAAATGTTCATTACTAACTCTTTCCACGTAAATAAATAACATTCACTAACGTGTCTTGTTGAGGAGAAACGTGCTGTTGCTTTTCTGAGCGATTGAAATAAGAAACTTGAACGTGCAAAAACATCCCATATAGATAAAGCAAAATCAGGACTATATATGGAATTTAGATAAAGATCTGTGGTCCAACTTGATCCAATAGGCAACCACTCAGAACACCCTAGCCAAACCCTTAGCAACCACCTCAGCAACTCCATAGCAACACTCTGAAACCCCAGAATTGAAATATAGCTACATTAGTTGACTATATACGTTAACATTAACTAATAATAAACAATATTTCTACAGAATTATTAAACTTAGCGTCAATTTAAAATCGTGTCTGCATTAACTCTGAACATTAAGTAACTAATAAATGCAGTTAAAATATATTGCTCATACATTAACTGACGGTAATGAATGAGACTTACTATAAAGTGTTACTCGATAAAAAATGTTATCTTCCAAAATGTTGAAAAGTTTTTGTCCTGCTTTCAACTAACATTGTCTTGTCCTGAGACCAAAGTATGTATTTTAGTCTGGTTCTCTTCAAAAACATTCTTTCTTTGCTATGAAAGATTTATTTTTGATGTCTGCCAGCCACTGTATTCTGGATTCGTTTCATTGCTTTAAATGTGGCACAATGCACACACATAAAAACATATCTGTACCCGCCTGCCAGTAAACATCCTCAGCTCCGCTCTGAGCTGCCGCCCGGCCGTCCCACACCATCACACCGAGGCAGATATTTCTGTCAGACGAGCAGCGGGGGGTCTGATCTGACCGGGGGAGATCACACCCCCTCCACAGAAAAACCCTGCTGCGTGACATTAGACTCGGAGCAGGTGGGGCCACGGTGGCTGAGGGCCAAGATGATGACTCTCAGAGTAATTAATGGTGAGGGTTTTATTCCGAGCTCGCATCAGTCAGCAGGCCAAAACCTTTTTGGGAATTACAGATCTGTCATCACACAGCAAACATCACTGAGTTCTGAATCAACACAAGCTGCCAGGAGGAGAAACACTTTGGGTTTAACCTCACCCTCGCCTCCACGTCCTCTGGAGATGAGGGCCACCTCACCCCCATTTATCTCCAGGCTTCCTCATGAACCTGACAGCGTCAACAGAATCCGTGCAAAATTGGAATTAATAATGCAGAGCGTCGTGTGTATTCCGGTGAAAACAATACGAACGAGTCAGACAGACAGAAATGGCCACACGTGAGGACCCAGTGCAAACATCACAGAAGACCTGTGATCATTTCATACCTTTAACCTGGTTTAACTACCACACAAGTCCCCGGTCACCAGCTGTGGTTAGGAAGAGATGACAGAGTGACAGTGCAGCACACAGCTGTGTTCAACTCACCAGACTTCCAGAAGTCCAGATGAGCTTTTACTGCAAAATCGAACAAAGAACAACAAGAAATGTTCAGCATAATGAAGCCCATCTTAAGATTCATTTGTTGGCACTGACATTATTTTCATGATAAATAAAAAGTAAATTTCCTCCCAAATTCTTACAACTGTGCAATGCATTCTGAATGTACAGAACCAGTTTAGAGTTTTCTATCGTCTCATGATTTTCAATTGTGATTCTTACAATACCAGTTTTTAAATGAAAATCAATATAAATTAAGTACAGCCAACAGTACCTCCATGATGTGCACACTTTTATTTACAATAATGAAAATATAAGGGAAGTGCACTTCCCTTGTCAACAAAAATGTCTCAATGCAAAGATAAGAAATGTTGCTCACCATTTGTGTTGCTCATAGTATTTTAAACAACAAATGTTTACAAAACGTATGTTCTGATTGGTTGTGACTTTCTCACAGCACGCAGCAGTTTCACCTTCATCTTGTGAGAAGACACTGTTAGATTAATCATCTCATTACTGCTAAATAATCTTAATTCAGTAACAACCCTCCTCAACAGACTTCATTTCCCAAGCTAACCACTGTGCTGCATTTACCCTCTCTCTCTCTCTCTCTCTCTGTGTGCATGTGGGAGTCTCTTGCTTTCCCACTGAGCAGAAAGGGTAAATTAAAAATGTGTTGTATCAACGCAAGGAGACAGCTCTCCAATAGCTCTCCAATAGACCACAGACACTGATATGTTGCCAAGGGTGACCACTCTTTCTGGTCCAAGCAAATAAAGGCGTACAAATGGCCCTCTCTCTTTCTCTCTCTCTCTCTCTCTGCAAAACCAGTGAGAAAACGGAGAATTTGTTAAAAGGTCGCGATGGATCAACGTCGTGTTGTGGCAGGCTGCCTGCCAAGCTACTGGAGCGCTGCTCTTGGCAGACCAAAGAGAGAAGGAACGTACCATCTGTACCCAGATCAGTGAACATTAGGACGAGGGCCTAAAAATGGAGCAGGCCCGAGGACACACACATCTACCAATCATTGTCACACTTGTATTTGTATTACAGCCCTTCCTCAATACCCCGACTAACCTTCCCTCAGCACACTGCCAACCAATCCTTGATCATCTACCCATGCAGTCGCCGTGGAAATAGAGATGCACAGAGTCCGGGAAGCTCAGAGGCTTTGAGTCAGAAACGTTTTTCTGCATTGTTGTTTTTTCACCCCTGGCGAACACTTCGAGTAAATGTGAGAAGACTGGCAGGAGACGGATGAACTTTGCAGAGAAAATATTTCTATTTTGTAAACATTCTTTTCTGAAGCGCGGGACGTCTGTCAGTGACGAGACGCAGTCTTAAACGCTTCAGCTGTTTAAAATCTCACGCTGTTCATAAATATGTACAGCAATCAATTCAGCATTATAGCAGCCATGACAGGAAACACAGAAGAGAAGCCACACAGACTATTCACTCATTTGACATGTCTTCTAGCAGAAGGATGACACATAACTTATATTTTACAGATAACCTTGTACTGCAAATCCAAGTTTCTGTCTTTGGCCACAGAACAGACCAGCACGTCTCTTCCATCGGTTTCTCTCTGCATTATTTTGTGTGTTCTTACTTCCTGTTTCAAATTCTCAAACTTAAGGGATTTCATTGAGCTTTAAGTCCAGTCTTTATCTTTTGTTACCAGATAGAAGCCAAACGTCTCTCATTTTCAACCAATCAAAGACATGGGGGCGGGGCTCTGTTAAATTATGTTATCAAGCAAATACCACTCAGAACACCAACTGCATAGCAACACCCTAGCAACACCCTAGCATTACTGAAGTAGCTTTTACACAGAAATCACACAAAGCTTTATAAAATGTAAGGAAAAACTAGTACAGCTTTTTAAAAAGGTTTATAGTTTTAATTATTTGGTTAATAAAAGGCCAATAATTGACAGTTACAGTTTTAAAGTTGCTCTAATGATTAAAGTAAATGTTTCTCTCACTTTTTAAAGTTCATATTTTAGGGGAGAAATCATCTTGTAGGTGTAATTATTGAAGAATGTGTGATATTTAAGGGTCTTGATCTGATATCAAGTCTTCTGGTTTACAGATAGATCAGTCTAGCACACAGTGGCACTTATGATAATAGAGACAGAAGATCAGACACACGTCTGATCACTTCTGATAAACATACAGAGCGCTGTGGTGACTTCTGGGACATTCGGCTGGTAGTCGTGGGGACATCAAGCTGTAAGCTTTATGTCATATAAAGTGTGTCGTGTTGATTGACAAGTCTTACAGATCATCCATAACTGACTTTGAGTTTGCTGAATTAATTGTCCCAGCTGACAAGTTTTAGCTGTAAAAACGTTAAAAAGATTATTTTCAATGTTCTAGGAATGTTTAAAATGTCCAGTTTTTAGTTATTGTATTAACATTATTGTTTATACAAATGTTATTCAAACATTGTTTAGTTCTGTAACTTTTTAAGACATTTCACTAACAATTAAAAAATAATGTTTTGGATATAATATATAATGTTAAAAAATTGTTCTACTAACGTCACTGTAAGAATGTTTTGATTACTTTGAGAGAACTTTTAGAGAATGTCAGCCAACGTTCTGAGAATGTTCCCGGTTAGCTGGGGTGACACAGATTAAATCAGATATTTACCGCTGTCACGGGCTTCTGTCACCATAAGATTCACTTTGAGCCAGTTAAAGCCCCGGGGGTATTTAGATCAATTATTTCACCACATGTTCTCAATTTTACGTTTCCGTTGAAGATACGTCAGCGAAGATACGAGTCAGGAAAAAGAGGGCAGGAAAAAAATCGTTCTTATCGTTATATCAACAATAACCGCTCGATATCAACAAATCCGGTTTCTCGTCCATTTGAGCTGGCAATGGTGTTAAGATGCTGTCATTTGATTTCACAACAAGCAAGAGGTCACTGTCGGTGTACAGCACTTCAACAATCTGGATCTGGAGATCTAATCCACAGCCCAGCCGGTCCATCAGTGACCCTGGACCAATGAGAGCGGCTTTATCAGGTCAGTCGAGTGCTATGTCTGTCAGCTTAATTTACCTGCATTGCAGGAGCTGGACAATGTGCTGGACTCGGGAAGCGCTGACCCAACTAACAAAGAACGTTCTTAGAATGTTGGCTAATGATCTCAAAACGTTCTCTTAAAAGTTGGCAAAAACATTCTTGCAGTAACATTAGTAAAATGTTTTCAGTTCAGAAATGTTATTTTTTAGGAAATTTGTGAAATATAAAGGTCTTTGAACATGAAAGATCTTAGAAGTTTTAAAATAACGTAACATTTTTGCTACTTAATGGAAACGCTAGGGAAACATTCTTACAACCTAAAATTGTTAGCTGGGGAATGAACAAACACACAATTTTAACACATCTCAATTCGACTAAACACAACAGAAGAGTTCAAAGAATTCTTACACTGATGTTTTCATAGTGGCCACAAGCACATACAATAAATAAAATATTTTTGCAACGCATTACAAAGTACAAACAAAAACGTTTGTGCTCTGATAAAAACATTCTTTAAAGATATCAACAAAGAACGTCCAAATTTATCAGGAAAACAAAAACTTCTTTAAATGAAGTAACTTCACACACACTTTATTAACAAACTCTGTCCTGCAGTGATTGCCAGAATGTCTGTCTTTGTTTTTCATTTGATTTAACATTTTTGGAAATGTTAAAACAAAATGCCAAACAATTCAATCATTTCTCTTAATTCTAGAGAATTTAGAGAGAAATTCAGCAAGACTCTGTGTGACAACTAGTACTATTGTACAGTATGTTTCATCATTATTTTACGGACGTATCATGGTCATGTAAAACGCTATTCTTTGACATGCTTTGTACACAGAAAAGCTCACGGTTCGTACTGGATGCCACGATCCTCATTAGCAGCCGCGTTAAACCGCCATTCAGCAGCCCAGCCTTTGTTCTCCGTTCATTCGTACGGCCGACACATCTGAAAAAAACGCTACACAACATTAGCATGCAGGCCGAACGGGTCAGTTTGTTAGCATGACAGAGACGTAGCGATGAAACGCAGTTCTTTATAAGTCATGCTAGCTGGACTCATCAGGTTTAGCTATGTTACAAAAGCCGCGTGTGGCCAAGTGGAGACTGGAAGCAGTAATTGGATGGTGGATGCTAAAGTTCAATAGGAAACCTGTTATAATTACTTGTACATATCAGAGACAGCGCTGATGTAAATACAGACCTGAGAGACAGAAGCATAAATTGCTCCCTGGTGTAAATACAGCAGGATACTGTAGATTCCTCCTCAGACACATGAAGGATAATGATGTGGGGACAGTATGATAAAAGATGCTGTAGCAGATTCTTCTTATATCTGACGGCTTTAAAATGCCTGTAAATATATATGTGTGTGTGTAAGTCATATTTACATATATACATAACATACCAACATACCAACATTTTTAAGCACACTGTGATTATGTACATACAGCAATATATTTATAAAAACTGTATCGCTCGACTACAGAAACATACATGTCAGTAGTTCAGATTAGTGAATTTTCTCCGACTATTTTATACAGCGTAAAACTGTATCATCGTTCCTGTAAATAATTAAAATTTCAATAAAACATATTTAATAATCTGTAGAGAGGGACTGGAAAATCTAATAACATTTGCATAATTGTGCATTAATTATACATTCAGCCTTGTAATGAGTTAATCAGCTTTTTCTTGTCTACAGATAACATTCGGTCTGGTATAAAAACAGCAGTTTTTACTGAAATGTGGAAATAATAATACAGAACATTTTCTTGAGAGCCGATTTTGAATGATAAACAAACACTCATCAGGAACAGAGGCTTGTGTGTTGATTTAAAACACACACACACACACATTTTAAACACACTCCATTAAAACGAGCACAATATTACAGACATATCTAGTCAAGCACTCATCTTGTGAACGTTTGCATTTGGACAACAGGAACACTTAAAAGATGTCATCTGCTCATCCGATCTGAGGTTTGATTTTTTGTCTCATCCTGTAACAAAATACTACAAGCCCACAGACGGACGTCCATAAAACACGTGCTGAAAGCACAGAGAGCTGTCTGGAAAGACAGTGAATGCTTAACGTTTGTAGAGCCACACAAGTGCTCAATTATTCATTGCCAACAAAAAGTATGTACACCTCTCCAGGATTTAACAACAGAAGCTTTCCCAGCTAACAGAGAACGTTCTGGGAACGTTGGATAATGTCCTTTAAAAGTTCTCTCAAGACGTTCCTGCAGTAATGTTAGTAGAATGTTATATGAGATGTTTTAAAAACATTATTCTTAAGTTATAAGTGAAACATTTTTAAAAACATTACAGAATTAAAATGTCTGAATAACGTTCTCGTAACCAAGGAATAATGTTAATATAACATCTAAAAACTAGACTTTTAAATAACATAACATTTTTAAATTTTTGTTACTCAACAGGAACGTTCGTGAAATGTTCATACAACCTAAAACTGTTAGCTGGGTTTGTCGCTGCAGGCTGTCACTTTTACACAGTGCCCGGTGAGACAAACAGCGAGTAATTACAGCCGTACCTTTCTNCCTTTGCAACTTGCCCTCACATCCTGTTAACAGCACAGTTCATTAAAGGCACCACTACTTCAGCTACCCGGGAGTCTTTGAAAGGGTCTTATTGGGAGTCATCAAACAGAAGCACTGGGATAATGACACTGTCAGAACCAGGACGAGTGATATCCTGAGAGCAAAGCTTTCACACGAGCGAGGTCCAAATCGTTCGCTAAAAAACACTCATTTACTTTAATAAAGTCACTGAAAAAAATGCAAGCCGTCAGTTATGTTCGCACAAATTCGACTTTTCCTAATTATTCAGGTGAAATTCGTCATCGTGTGTTTACGGAGATGCAAAACTCGTTTTACACAGAAAATAAACCGATAAACTGATTCTAGAATATTTTATTGACTGTTTTTAGGTAAACTTTTAATGTTTTTCATTGTTCAGATGAACTGTAAACTATTTCCAAGTTATCCATCAAATTCAGCACGATCTTTCCAGACCCAGTAAATCAGCGTCCTTCAGTTGGCTGGGCTGATTGTTTGGGTTGGATTACAGCCTGTATGGGTTTGTTGGAGCAGAAGATAAAGCAGAGAGACAGATGCTCATTTCTCAGGTTCATCGTTCTTATCATGTGTTTGTGTGTGTTTACTGTGGCCTAAGATGGCGGAGGGAATATTTGCCTGAGGCATCTGAACATCAGTCTCACTCTTGCTCTGGTCATCTTTCTCTCCACTGATTTACGTCCTTCTGTAATTACAGCTCTTTCTGTTCTCACCTGCATTCTGCAACCTCCCAGCTAACAGGGAACATTCTCAGAATGTTGTTTTAACATTACATATCATATATCAAAAAACATTATTCTTAAGTTGTTAGTGGAACGTTTTAAAAATGCTACAGAAAATGCTTGAATAACAAAATAAAAAAATGCTTGAATAACAGACATTTTGAGTGTTCCTAAAACGTAAAAAAATAACATTCAAAACATTTGTGTTACTTAATAGAAACATCAGGGAAACGTTTTTACAACCTAAAATTGTTAGCTGGGCTCCGGATGGTCCAGGATCCCACACGTCTGCGCCAGTGGCGCATCTGTGAGAGGAGCTTCACCATTTCTCTGGAAACTTCCGTTTGCTCATCAACATGGAATCTTTTAACTGTCTCATCTCCACAGCATATGGCCACTTTCTCGCCCTCATGGGAGAAACAGAAGAGCTGGTGATTGTTTCAGTAAATCATTGCTGCCTGAAACTTCTCCAGCCTTTTACAGAGCGATATACCATCAGACCTTTAGCCTGTAGCCGACTCTCGCGCGGAGGTGATTTAGCATGAGTGCGGAGGTGAGGGAGGGGGTACCGAGTTCATACCACTCTAAAAATGCCCGTCTGATTTTGAGAAACAATGACGTTGTGAGCTCACAGTATGGTGGAGCAGGTGTCGGAGAGCACTACCCATAATTCCCTCTGTCTCCTCAAGACGCGCTTACGATCGGCAGACAACTGCGTGAAGACATTTAAACTTTATCATGATCACCTCAAGACCTCAAGGCGTCGATCAGCATCTGCATCCTGACAGCATCAAAATGAAATCACAACACACTTTTTGACCCTTAAAAAAACTATTTGAGTTCAACACATAATTAACAGTCTTCCAATTAAAAAAAAAAGATTGATGCTTACCGATCCAAAACTCAATGACACAATACTAGTGTGTTAGTGGGTTACCAGGGTGTTGCTATGCAGAAAAACACGTTTTTGAAAAAGCATTTAAAGCAACTTCTTTCCTTCAAAAAAACGAGGCACGCAAGCAAAGTTACAGTATTTCATAATGATGCACAAAACAAGCCACAGTTTATATTGGATGAAAAACACCTGCCACAGGTGTACAACCGCAAATCAGTCATCAGAAATGTCAGGACAATGAACAGATTTCCACCTTTCGGACACATTTTAAACCGGCTGACAGATTTATGAAGAAATTTCCATTCAGGAATAAAATTGCAAATGTCATCGCTGCGTTTCTAAGGTGACAACTTTGTTCGAATTTGTTTGTTAGTTACATCGTGTTTGACAGAGAACTGAACACCATTACAAATACACAGCCATTAGTTATATAAAAACATCCATCCAGGCGTTTTCTGTACTGTTTATTCTCTGCAGGGTCATGGGGGAGCTGGAAACCCTCCCAGCACGTTTTAGGCCGAAGGCTATATGAAAATTAACAGCACAAAATGCAACACAAGAGCTGTTTTTAAGAACTTCTGCCATTCGTTGAAGAACGATGAGTTTAATGCTGCTTTCTAAATTAAGCTACTTGGCAAAGACAAACAAAAACCCCAGATAACAACAAGCAGAAGCCAAGTGTGCATTGAGAAAACTTCAGAAACCACCATGAAGACAGGATTAGATTAAAGCAGGTTAATGTAATCTGTGATGTGATTCGTTTAGATAATATCTGATTAGATGTGATTAAAACAGATGAGATTACAATTGCATTAGGTTTTCATACAGCACTAGTTGACTTGGCTCTGGATGAAGGGGGGACAATTTAAAAACAACAGAATTACATGAAAGAAAATCAGCCCGGGTGGGCGGGCGGCACACTCTCCTCCAGAATCACTAATTACATTAATTGGTAATAAAGGACGTGCGAGAATGTTCATATTTCCTCTTTATTCTCGCGTGTTTTAACATATCTGCGGCTTCATTTAGAGGGTAATTTCATTAAGGTCGGTGCAGATAGTAAATGATATTTCTGATTTACAGAAAATCAGCATTCACTCACAAACACGGAAGCCATGCTCTCGAGTCCAGGAAACATCCACAGGTGAGACCGACACGTACTGATAAAAAAATCTCATTCTGGAAAACAGCATCTACCAAACGTATAAATGTACATGTAAACATGTACATGTCTCAGTAGATCAAATCAACCATGTTTCTATTTTTTGTATCTAGCATGTATCTACGTATCTTATCTATATCTTTCTATAAAAGACATGCCTTGATTTGATGGAATCAAATCACGGCTGGAGAGTCAGGGCACATCTTACAGTCTCATCACATCTGCCGGCGTGTTCAGCTCAAGTCGTTACGATTACTACACACTTCAACACCTCCGTACAGATCCGAAGTCACTCCCACTCCGTTCACACTCTCAATCTGCATCTCAGCTTACCTGCGGGTCAACACACAACAACTGACGAACTCATTCAGGAAAGACAGCGATTGCGCCGAGTGAAGCGCTCTGATGTCAGCGCAGAACTTCACCCAGTGCAGAGAAACAGATAAAGCCGTTGTTTGAATATAAGAGTTAATGCGGTGAAATTCGTAAGGTTGGACGCTCCTGTAAACAAATACTGGCACGGAGGAGCGAGCGAGTGTTTGGGAAACTCCTCTGCCAGAAGAGGGGCAGATGGAAGTGTGATATTCGTGCGATCCCATCGGCTTTGCCAAACGCCTGTGAAATTAAATCCAGTTTAACAGATCACGTCGCCCTGCGGCTCATTGTCTAGATAGATGTGACAAATTTATCACAATTAGAAGTTGGAAGTGGGACCCTGTAATTCAGTTAGTCACGGTTCTCCATCCAAAACAAGCGTGCGATGACGACAACACTCGGGCACGTGCTGCAGAAGACAGAAATACTTCAGTATACAGCTCAAATTAAGAGTTCTGAGCCTTAAAGAGACAGTTCACCCAAAGCTTTAAATTCTTCTATCATTTACACACCCTCATGTCATGTGTGTGACTCTTAAAAAAAAGATATTTTGAAGTATGTTGGTAATTAAACAACAGTGGCACACATTGACTTCCACTGTACGGACACAGAACCACTGAGACATTTCTCAAAATATCTTCAGAATGACATGAGTAAATGATGGAAGAATATTCATTTTTGGGGTGAACTGTCCCTTTAAATCAGTTAGTTTCAATGGCGTAACGGAGTCAATCTATTTAATGTATTTATAAAGTTTCCACTTTCAAACACTCTAATGTTACAACATTCCATATTAATTACCATTATTCGGGTAATTAGATGACTAGCTATAATCAACTAACTAATTATCTAGCTACCACACATTAACTATGTTTACATTTTTCACAGCTAGTTCTGATAAAGTTACATTAACTTACGGCTTACACAAAAGCACCATTAGTTAACAACCTCACAGGCAGGTCTGACTTAAACATGAACAGTTTTACTTCCACAACCCTGCTGAGGTTTATTCCCAGACTTATTTCAGATAAAACTCTCCGCTCTGCAGTTACCTCACTGTGTCTCTCTGCCACGGTCGAACGCATGAATGCAAGACAAGGTGCGTTCAAAACTGGCCTTCGTTAAAACAGGCGGACAGTCTCACCGCATGCTGGCTGGACATGTAGAACAAACATGTCTATTAACAGAAAGGGATGTGTGTGTGTGTGTGTGTGTGTGGTTGGGGGGAACTGGCACCCTGCCAGGGCTAAATTGCAGCCTGAATGTGTCTCCTTGCCATATGGGTTTTCCTGTAGTGCTGAATGAGACTCAGCGCAGGTTAAGATGTGTCAGATTTAACTGGGGATTAATTGGGACTGGGAATGTACTGGGCCATCTGCGCCATCAGTCTGTTCATCTCAGGAGCCCCTCCCTCGCACCCTCGCAGCAGTACTCTGAATGGAGCATTGTGTGTGTGTGTGTGTGTGTGAGTGTGTGTGTGTGTGAGTGTCTGTGTGCGCGCGCACAAGTACCAGACTGTTGAAAATCTTGAAATTGATTAGCCGGAATAATCTTTCTTGTGTATGCACTCCACACTCTGTCTCTCTCTCTCTGTCTCTCTCTGTCAGGAAACATTATGATAAGCAGCAATGACATTTTCTTCTGACAGTGTAAAAATCAACAGTGGTGCTTCCGCAGGTAAAGAAGCGCAGAGCTGAATGAAAGGGTTCTGAACGCGTATTCAAACACGCACGGATCTCAGTCTGTCTCTGGTCGCATCACAGGGGTCGTCACTTCTGAAAAAATTATTGTTATTTGTTCACATATACAACTCAATCACATTGGTAACACACACACACACACACACACACACACACACACACACACACACACACACACACACACACACACACACATATATATATATATATATACAGTATATATATGTTAATGTATCATATTTTAAATATAATAGTAAACCTATTAGCTGTACTTTCCAGTCCAAAACTGCTGCTGTCACAATGCCAGGGTGTTGCTATGCAGTTGCTAAGGGAACTGAGTGGTTTGTAGTGTTGTCATGATGATTTCAGGGTGTTGTTGGCGGTTGAATCAAAAGATCAGATCAAAAAAACAACAAATAGTGCCATTCATACAGTCACTTAAGATTGTGTTTAAATCATAAGCAACAGTAAACAGATACATGATGCTAATCTGAGCTGCTTTAGCACTTTATATAAAAAAATTATCATGTCCACTCATACAGACCTCCAGAATGTACATCCAAATTGTTAGAAAGGTCATGAAACGTATTTATGATTCGAATATTATCCTATATTTACATATTTGAAAGAACAGGAACGAATGCTCTGCTACATATTTTATAACGTTCGCTAATGACTTATTAATGTAAATTTTAAATGAAAGTTACACGTATATGTGTGGGACATGATCATCTGAACATATTAAAGCAAACCCTAATGCCATGTGCACACGGTCTCATTAAGACGACACGCAAGTTATACACGCGCTGAAATTCACGTTAATTGGTTAATTATTCGGAAAAAAGCCCTGATGACCTGCCTCGTTATGTCATAATATGCGTTTATGCTCTGAATACATTAACAGCTAGACTCTGATCTGTGATCCACTCGGAATATCCTAATAAAGACATGAAACTGTCCAAAGCTCTGGAGAGGAACACAAATGAAATAAATTCAGATGGTAATCAAGAGAAGCTTCCCACCGTCTCTGCTGGAGATCACAGTTCACATTAAAAACTCTGAGACGAGAGAAATCGTCCAGTAAGTGCTGCACAACACAGCAAGATTTCCCTTAATGATAATATGAGTGATTGTATAAATTAGCGTTTATCGTCTCGCGTGACAACGGCTTCAACCTAATAGCTACTGTAACAGAGCCTTAATCCAGCGACTCTGAGCTAAACAATCCAAAAGAAACAGAAAAATGTATGTTTACTATATTAGATAA
This sequence comes from Botia almorhae, assembly GCA_036877575.1. NCBI lineage: Eukaryota > Metazoa > Chordata > Actinopteri > Cypriniformes > Botiidae > Botia > Botia almorhae. The sequence goes on along the minus strand of JAZGTJ010000090.1, from coordinate 441 downwards.
TGTATTTCCTCCAGTGTAAAAGTCATTTAAACAGAAAATCCTCTGTTTATGGTCATCTGAAATTTTGAAATTTCCTGAAAACGACAGACTAGTTAAAACAGACAAATGTTTGTTTATTTTAGTTGCAAAACTAGAGAGCTGCCACATTGCTAACCGCCTACTATAACCTCATCAACCTGAAATAAAACCTCATCATTTATTGATTTCAACCCTCTGAATATTCAGTCGAGTGAACATTGCTTGAAAATAATCGTCATTGTAAATTTGTTTATGGCTTTTTTTCATAAACTAGAAGCAGCTAACCTGCTTGAAGAGGCTTCACCCTGGAGGACTTTTATTACACTGAGGATGTCTCTGTCTGTGCTGCTGTTATAAGTTGATGATTGAAGCGCGATGATGTCATCAGGAGTCTGTTTGTGAGCTGTTTAATCCCGGGAAATG
>JAZGTJ010000089.1:205642-259311 GCA_036877575.1 Botia almorhae | reverse complement strand
AAACCTGTGTTTTTGCCTCTGAGGAACACAAAAGATGAAGGCTGGTTTTCAAACAACATTAGTCATCCAGTGATTTGCATACAGGCCCCTCCTTACTGCACATAGTATCCATACAACATACGGGAGGGAGTATGTAAGTGTGCTATTTTGAACACAGCCGTTGTGTGTGGTGACCGTTTAACACCCAACTGTGTGCGATAGAGCCACAGAGAGTTTTTGACAGTGTGTGAGATTGTTCTTAGATGTAGGTCACCTTGACTTTGTATTGTACAAGCCGGTGTAAGGACTGAATTATCGATAAACATCGATCCACTGACTCTTTGAAAGTAAACCGCAGGGACTCTCAGTTAACGTAAACAGTTGATTCTTGACCAAAGCATTTCTGTCTTTTAACATTTATAATTAATGTGCTCTTTAAAGTGCCCTCAGAAGGTCACTCTGCTTCCCTCGTTAGGGAGTTTTGTCCCTGCTGTACGTTATTGACCATAAATTTTGTTATATTTCATGACTTTGTAATAATTGAGACCACATTGAATGTTCCTACTTTCAAAAGAATCAACGTGTTTATTTTTTATTTTTATGAACTACAGCAATAAAATAATTGTTTGTAACGATTGTAAATACACGTTCATATACATTTGTAGTGTCTCTCTTGTGTTCATGAAGATTACAGCTGCTTAACTCAGCACCTGTGACAAATAACATCATGTTATATGTGTACTCATGTTTCTGTAGTTAGTCAAGCACCTGTAGCGACTGATCACAGTGTGTTAGGTCAGCGCTTCACACGATTCGTGCTTTAGGACTCGCTGTCAACATGAAACCGAGCTTTATGTTACCATGAGCGTTTCATTGGTCCATATTATTTGTCTCCTCCCCAAGGTCTGGCAGAATGTTTTGATGTACCATGTGAGTTCCAATCTCAACCTCATGTCATTCCAAACTTGTATGACTTTGTTTTGGCTGTGAGGAACACAAAAGGAGATGTTTTGAAGTACGTTCATAACCAAACAACAGCGGCACCCGTTGACCTCTGTCGTATGAACACAACACCACCGAGACATTTCTCAAAATATCTTCTTTTGTGTTCCACAGAAGAAAAAGTCAAACAAGTTTGGGTGAGTAAATGATGGAGGAATTTTCATTTTTGGGTGAACTGTCCCTTTGAATACCTTCTTGTCTTTATAGTTGCTTTTTAACATTGAATGACATCATAGTTTACCAAAAACAAAGGCAAACTTCTTAGCCCACCAATAACATCTGCCCTGTGCCCAGTGTAGCACTTTCACTGTAGACAACAGCCACATCAGAGTCGGGCTTCTGAGGGGGTTGCCTGCAGCCTCAGCTACGTCCACAGGCAGTCAGGAGGGGTGTTGGCATATAAAGCTGCCCGCAGCTATGCTTTCATAACCCCGCCTTGAGCTTGTTCCTCGCAGGTATGAATGCGTCTGCCGTGCCGCCCCGCGACTAAAAGATCAGGTTACAATCAGAGATGATATGAGAGCAATTAGGAGCCATTGTGCTGCTCCTGCGTGCTGCCAATTGTGATTTGATGAAAAATACATAAACGCATCGTTTGACGCGCACAGAGATCTCTGAATTGCACTGATGCTGTGAGGGAAATGAGGTGATGTCACTGTGGGATTGTGGGTAGTTGTGTACTGCTTCAGGTTGTGGTCACACTGGCAGCCATTTGCATAATGTTAAAACTTTACTCAGCTTTGTTGCATTTTGGGAAACGCTCATCACAAATGCTTCCTGACTTTAAACATCCAGCCCTTACTAAAAGCAAAGTGACATCCTAGCTAACCATTTTAGCTTGTAGGAACGTTTCCTTAACGTTCCAATAAGTAACAAAAATGTTAAAATGTTATTTTGCTAATTTCTAAGTTTGCTAAGTTTTTTAAATGTTGTATTAACATTATTGCTTGGTTATAAGTAGGTTATTTGAACATTTTTATTATGTAATGTTTTCAAAATGTTCCACTAACATCTTTAGAATAAGGTTTTTGACATACAGGATATCTAACATTAAAAAACGTTCTACTAACATTACTATCATTTTAAAAGAACGTTTAGAGAGCATTAGCCAGAGAACGTTCCCTGTTAGTTGGGATCTGATTGCTATGCCCAGACTGTGAGTGTATGAGGACTTGGACAGGTTAACATCACTGAAGGTTTATAAATACTGACCCGTCATACCACAAGTGGGATTCACAGTATGAACCGGGCCTCACTTGACAGCTGACAATGTTCTGTGTATAAGACTGGAGAAGCCAGACCGCACAGATATCCCAATATCCATCATTTCTCCTTAAAATGACCGTCTTTGCCTGTTTTTTGGGGCTGTTTTTGGGCCAGAAGAGACCGTGAGTTTTTATTCCGGGGTGCAGAATGTTTTGTTGGAATGTTATTGAGAGTGAGGTGGATCTGTGAGGACCTGACCATGAAACTCTCTCCAGGTCTTCAGAATGTTCTCAAACTGCATCAGGGTTTATGTGAAGAGACCTTCAGAACGTTCCTCTGATTCCCTTCAGCCCATATCTGCAGGCTTTAGTAGAAAACTTGATTTCACAAAGTAAAAGTTTGTGTTTGTCTGTGCAGAAGTTGTGGCTGTGATGCTGAAGTCTTTCGGCTGGTTGCTCTAAGTATGTTGTTCTGAGTAGTGGTTAGCATCCAAACTAACAGAGAACATTCTCCGAACATTGGCTAACGTTATATATCGTGTATTAAAAATTTTATTCTTAAGTAGTTAGTGGATTGTTTTGTTGGATTGAAATTACAGAATAAAAAAAAAGTTTGAACAACATTTCTATCATCCAAACAATAACATTATAATGTTAATGTTAAAAAAACTGGACGTTTTGAGCGTTACTAGAACTTTCAGAATAACATTTTTAATGTTTTGTCTTCATAAAGGAAATGTTAAGGGAACGTTATTATCAAGAATTGTTAGCTGGGGTGTTGTTTGAGTGTTCTGGTGTTTGCTGTGGGCTTGTCCAGGTCCAAAGAGCTCAACCAACCCAAAATATTATCATATTTTGACTCGGGTTCATTTTTTAATGTTTTTGATAAATTGTTGTTGTATATTTCACCCGTTTGATCGAATATCATGGCATAATCACGAGACAGATCGCTTTTGAAAAGTATCTCCATTACGTGGACTAATAGTCTTGACAAATCATGACTTTTAAAACCAGTGTGAGCAGCAATAATAAGGTTTTCATATCAGACACTTGTAACTGTTTTGTCCCATTAAATATAATGTCCAGCCCTTAATATGTAACACAAAGTCAATAATAAAACCTTATTATTTCTTTATGGACGTCACATGCATTGAATTATCGATTGTGGTTTTTCTCCAAAGCTTCAATTTCATAAAATCCATCCCATCGTTCATGTAGCAGGTTTAATGTAATTTCACCACTGACATCTGATGCAAATCAAATATCCACCCATAACTTCAGTTCACTCGGGCCCTGTGCATCGCTCAGCTAGCGAGCTCCGCTACGTCACTTCATCTGTTCCTGTACCTCCACTACAATTCGTCTCTCCATCTCTTCCCCCTCTCTTCTTCTTTACTAGATGATAAAAGATGAATTCATACACTTTTACACTTTTAAAGATTGTATTAGGTTGTATTAGATTGTATTATTATTGTATTGTATTATGGTATAATATAATTATACCATAATATTCAACCTTTTTATTTAACCATAATATTTGTTTTTTCATGAGGTTCTTGTGGAACGTAGGTCAGGTGACAGATTCGTCTTTGAACACTTGCGCCTTGTCGAATAATTTTTGTTTGTTTTTTCTTTAAATTATACAAATCCTCTCCCCACGCAGTGTACAATATATATATATATATATATATATATATTTATCAAAATGCACAGCTATGTTTCAGCTCGTCACATCATTTTAATTCATTTGTACAGTCACACAGCTCTGTGGGCAGATGAGCAGTCCACCCCCACACGTTCATGGTGAAAAAGAGGAGCGCGTGACAGACCGCGCTCCTCTCTATGTAAAAGCAGGAAGGCTCGTTTAAACGCACGCACGGTCGCATGCCTGCCTGCCTGCCTGCCTGCTTTTAAAATGACACGAGGAGAGAGATTGTTTCTGACACTGTGAGAGGTGACCAGCTGCATTTCTGCTAGATTTATGGAAGTCAAAAACCGGGTAAGGGTTATATAAGCGATGACTGACCGACTGACTAACTGATTAATTGGAATAGTTCGCATATCTTACGCTACCTGACATACGTCACTGAAGTGGGTTTACTGAGGGTCACAGGCCAGTCAGAAATGTTCTTCATCTGCTAATGTTTTTGTACGGTTGAGTTTGTTGACATTGGATTGGTTGTTTAGTGTAATGTTTTTTTCTCTTGTTGTGCTGCACTTGGCTTGGAATGGACTTTTCGTGTCAAAGTTATGTGTCACAGTAATTTGTCTGGTTACAAGTAGATATTTGTAGATTTGTTTGGAGAGAGAAAACAAAAAACTAAAATAAGAAAGAAAGAACGAATTATAACGTTTAGCAACAATTTGTGGGTCATATTTTTAACGTTCACACTTGAAATTTAAAATACAATCATTTCCCTTTGTGATCTTGTACTTCCCTTTGTGATCTTTTGTACCCCGTTATTTTTGGCAGGAGCTCATGTGTGGATCGATACTCAAGGTTTTGAAAGTTAAGCAGCAAATTCAAGGTCTTTATAAATATTATTTGAATTAACTTCAGAAATATTATTTAAATTAACAAATGTCTACTGGTGAGCCACTCTCATAAATTACTGAAGTCGAGTTAAAGCTGAAGGTAAATGATACACTTCAGCCCAGAGACCCTGAGCTCTCCACCTTTACTGCTAATCAACCCTTCAGCACGCGCGTCGAGCTGCATGGCTGTCTGACTCATGCATTAGTGCTGACGCTCCCTCACATTTCAGTCAGCAGTGTTATGGGGACCTGCCAGAAACATTGATATTCAGAGCGAGACAGACTCTGCAGCTCTGAATCATTCACCAGGTCATCTAGCACTGTTATATTGTAAGAACGCATCCCTAACGTTTCCAAAAGGTTAAAAAGTTTTTTTTTATTGTACAAAGAGCAATCAAAACGTCCATTGTTTTTGACGTTGTATTGACATTATTGCTTGTTTATAAGAATGTTATTCAAATTTTTTTTTTATTCTTTAATAATGCTTTCAAAACTTTCCACTAACTGTTTATGATATATTGAAATATATGAGGAGAATTTTTGGATTATGTTGGGAGAACTTTTAGAGAACGTTAGCTTACGCTCTAAGATTGTTCTCTGTTAGATGGGCACAAAGAAGTCGTTTATAAAGGTTTGCGGGATTTGACCTCATTACGGCAGCCAGGAAGAAGTTAGCACGCAGGCTAACGCTTAGGGAACGTTTGGGAATGTAACAGAAGCTCAGGGATGATCAAGGGGGTGTTAGATTGGTGTTGTTAATTGGAACAGATGTCGTGGCGTGGGGCAGTATGTTGACATCAGTTACCTCTCAGCTGGGGATTAGGATCAAACACATAAAGGTTTGGACCGCGGAGGAGAGGTAATGTGCTAAGCCACAGCGCTTATGGGGAAAAACGCACAGAAGATACGGGTTCGAATCTGCCAGACAAATAAAAAAATGAGCTTCCCGTGAGAACAGTGATGCTAATGATACACACGCGAGATTGAATGAGACTAATGATGTTAGCATGTGTTTAACAAACTAGCGTGAAAGTGGACAAACATCTTTTTATTACTTAAAAAACATACACTGTTATGTAAGACTGGGTGAAAAAATAATAAATGAATGATTATTACATTTTTTATTAATTTAATTTATAGAACAATTTTTTAAGTATAACAATTATTAGTATAATTATAGCATGTCTTCAGCGTTTTCATAGTACTCATTATTTTCTATTTGTATATGGTGTGAAATGGCTTAATGTACTGAATGAATTTAATGAATAATGAATGCATCAATGTAATGCAAATGAATTCCTGCTAAGCTTGAATCTGCTGAGTGGCACTGGTGCCATTAGCCGCAAAAGATTTTCTACTGTTTTTTTCCCCTGTATCCAGCTGTGTGATATTTACCCGATATTACCTCTTTCATCAGCTTTCTGACATCATCACCTGACAGGTTTTCCCTGGTGAATCACCAGCCAATCATCTTTGTTCTTGTATTTTTACTTTTTTTGTTGCTAGGATGGGTTGTTTTAAGTCTGTGTTGTGATGTTATGATACTGTTAATGTAAAGTGACTGACCCGTCAGTCTTCGCCGGCTGTCTCCGCAGCTACATCAGCCTTGTCAGCTAATCTGTCTCCATGACGACCCGCAGCTCCGTCAGTTTAAGCATCTAATATGATACATTGTCAGACTGACGAATAGAACCTTTTGCCGCTGGAAATCAGTACACAGCCTCTTCTCAGCCCCGGTTGTGCAGTTACCCGGCTAATAATTTTGGGTTGTAAGAACGTTTCTGTAATGTTTCCATTAAGTAACAAAAACGTTCATTCTGAATGTGCAAGGAATGTTCAAAACGCCAGTTTTTAGAAATAACTGTATAAACGTTATTTGCTTGGTTAAAACTTTTTAAATTCTTTAACATTTTTAAAATGTTCCACTAACAAATTTTTTTGATATATATGATATGTAATGCTTGTGCATTATTGTTCTGCGTTAGCGCGAGAACGTTTTTGATGACTGACAGAACTTTCAGAGAACATCAGCCAACATTCCTGTATCATTCTTGTAGCTCAACTGGTAGGGCATTGTGTTAGCAGCTCAAAGGCTGTGGGTTCGATTCCCAAGCAACACACTTACCAATCAGATGTATTGCTTAAATGCACTGGAAGGCACTTTAAATAAAAGCGTCTGCCTAATGTATAATTGTAAACGTTCTGAGAACGTTCCACGTTAGGTGGGTAAGGCCCCATGCCCCACAATTACACCCTCCAGTCCACATTATCAGCAAAACACAATGTAACCGATGTGCTCCGTTGAGGGGGAAATGGCCAGTTGCTGGATGACATTTGGAGTCAGAGCTTCTGGTCTTGTTTCTGCTGGTCAAAGCAGGTCAGCGTGCCTCTGATAGCATATTGACCCAGTCCGCCGGTCAGAGGGGAACCAGCTTTGCTTGGCCTCCGTGTTATTGGCATGGATCGGTTCCTTTGCTTTTGTGTGTCGTCTCCTCGCTTCTGTCTGGATGTGAGATAAGGTGTTTATAATGTTGAGCTGTTGATCCAATCTGTTGTTTCAGCGTGGCACAACGACAGATCCTTTGTGACACATCAATACACTACAGACCTGACAACAGCTGCAGACAGAGTGGCCTGGCAAAATGTACAGTGTGTTTTAGTCAGTATTATTTCTTGAGATTGTGTGACATTACGGCTACTGTTGAAAGTACTGTGGAAATATGAGAAATTTCCAAATTGAAAGTATCTGTTGGGCTTTATGGGGACATTGCATTGACGTAGTGGTTTATATACTGTACAAACTGTATGTTCTATCCCCCACACTAACTCTACCCCTAAACCTGACCATCACAGAAATCTTTCTGCTATTTTAGATTTGATCAAAATAGATCATTTTAGATCATTCAAAATACATTTATAAGCTTGTTTCTTCATGGGGGCCTCAAAAATGTCCCCACAAGGTTAATATTTGGTCTCCATAACAATGAATACCAGCACACACACACACACACACACACACAGATTCTTAATACTGCATATCTCCTCATATAGTTTGGACTCACCAGAATATCCATCAACACAGTCAGAGTCAAGAGCGATTAATCAATGGAGATGTAATTACATGAGGGTTTGTGTTTGTGAACTGCGGGTCATGCTTGTATTTGGACCCTCTGTTCAGGTCTGCGTCTTCAACGCGACATCTTAATGTAGGACCATAACGGTGCGCGCACGGGTTAATTAGCACTGCCGGAGAACGATCTGTCAGTTACATTGCAGTCTCTTAGTCAGACAGCTCCATTACCCAAAACCCGCGCGCAGACAGCCGACACACCCATTCGAAATGAAAGCACGCACACACTTACATAACACCATTGTTTTGCATTGTGTGAGCGCGATGTTGTATCTGATACCCTTGCGCACACACTCCCCTCTTGCCTCTATAACTTCAGTTGATTGATATCTCCACTATGTAACTACCACAAAAAATCATTCCAACGTGCGCAATGCATTCTGGGAGATCACAGTGTAAGGTAAACAAAACAGTGATGTGATTTGATTGGTTGGTAAATGTAGGTGATCAGACGGTCACTTCCTGTCTTGTATGGCATTGTATGGCTGTGATCATCGATCAACAACATTATTGTGTTAACAGAAAATTATATAAGAAATCCTTTTGTCTAGTCCGTCACAAAAGAGTTTATTTCCGCCAGCATTGTGAAGTGCTGGTCAATATTAAAGCCGTCCTTCAACAAAGCTTTGAAACCACTTTTGGCGCTTTTAATCGCCTTCCAAAACTCTTGAGGATTTAATAATGTCAGTAAACTAAGGTTTTGCTTTTATTCTGAAAGAAATACTTAAATTTCTCAGGGAAATGTAGGGAAATAGGATTATCGTGGCTTAGCAGTTTACTGGCTGTGAAACAGTAAGAATTTTTTTGTTTGCGTATCGTGTTGTACATCCTGTTCTCTGATATTATTAGAAGCATTAGAAGTATAAACACACAGACTGCTGTTGAGAAAAGGTGTTTAAGGGATTTAATTTGTCCATTTTTCATCCACATTTCCTAATATTCCATAATATTTATGACTTTCTTATGCTTATAACTATTTATGCTGTCTTGCACACGCCTTGGTAACCACAGACCCAGCTAACAGGGAACGTTTTTTAGAACATTGGCCAATATTCCTTTAACGTTGTCTAAAGTTCTCTCAAAGTTATCAAAAAACATTCCTGCAGTAAAGCTAGTAGAACGTGTTTTAATGTTATGCGTCATACGTATGAAAAACATCTTCAGTTGAACGGTTTAAAAATGTGACAGAATTAAAAAATGTTAAGAGTAATATTCTTAGAAACAAGCAATAATTTTAACACAACGCTCATAGAACTTTCCACATAACATTTTTCATTGTTTTTATTAATGGATGTTACAGAAACTGTCTTACAGCCTAAAGTTGTTAAGTCTTATTATCTGCAGGACATGCAACATTCTGGTTGCTGGTTGTCTTTTGTGCAATAAATGCAGAATTTGCTTTTGATAAAAGATTATTACTTCATGGTTATGATATGGTTCTTTTCTCACTGGGTTATGCATTAAAAATAAGCTATCTTCTTTATTTTCATGTATCGTGACCTCCTCTGTGTTGTGTTATTTGAGTAGCTCTTTCTTATGAAATGTTTTTTTGTTTCTGTACACTTTATGAAAGTTTGCATGGCATCATGATGAACCTTCGTGGATGAAGAAACCTTCTCAAAGTTCATCTTATTAGCTGCCTGTTTTTGTGTGCCGGCTGCTGAAAACGACGCCAAATATTGAAAACTAAAGATAAAGTGGCTTGATTTTAAAGTTGTCGTGTTTGATCAAAAACCCGATTAGCAATCAGTCGTTCAGTGACAGTTTTTAATTTCAAAGCTCACCTCAGGGGACAAATAAATCTGATGGTTTTCAGTCTGTTCCAAACTGGTACAGTGTGAACGGAGGACGTGTCGTGTAACAGCCATCAGGGACGTTTGCATTTAACGTTTGTGCAACGTGACGTGACGTGAGTTTTCTGATAGAATGCTTCAAGATAACTCCGCTGGAGCTCCTCCCAGGCTAACAACCTGTAAGAACGTTTCTGTATAACTTCCATTAAGTAACAAAAATGTTATTTTGAAAGTTCTAGGAACATCCAAAATGCTTAGATGTTGTATCAACATTAATTGGTTCTAAGAAAGTTATTCCAACATTTTTAAATTCTGTAATGTTTTTAAACGTCCCACTAATAAAATAAGTACAATGTTTTTGATATACATGATATATAATGTAAGAAAAATGTTCTACTAACATACTACAAGAACGTTCTTGATAACTTTGAAAGAACATACAGAATGTTAGCCATCGTTCTAAGAACGTTCCCTGTTAGCTGTGTCAGTCAATCCTCCAACAGCCATGACTCCATTACCCAGAATTCTCAAGCTTTGATCTGCAGTTTCCAACACGGTTTGTTGTCAGAAGTTCTGTAGCAAAATCTAGTGAGGTGCCTTCATAGGCAACTACCTTCCAAGGCAACTTGGAATGCTCTCCATAATGCACAATAACACTTGCCACACAAACAGGGCTTCTCACATGAAGTAACCCTTCCTGTCATTATATGTACCATAATAAAAGTTCTGCCTCTGTTCTTATTAACAGAGCTGCTGCGTTCTTTATGCCACGTGAGCATCAAATAAAAAGTCATTTTCTCTCAAATCTTCTGTTTTTCACCTCTGCAGATCCCTCAGATCAGCTATGCATCCACGGCTCCGGAGCTGAGCGACAACACGCGCTACGACTTCTTCTCCCGCGTCGTGCCGCCGGACTCGTACCAGGCGCAGGCCATGCTGGATATCGTCACGGCGATGGGCTGGAACTATGTCACCACGCTGGCCTCCGAAGGAAACTACGGTGAAAGTGGCGTGGAGGCGTTCGTGCAGATCTCCCGGGAAATAGGTGAGATGAATTTCCCTCGACCGTGTGCTAGTGGTTAAAGTCTAGCACACAGTACAAGACCGAATCTAGCGATTCGCTTCCACTCAGCTAACATGAAACATTCTCAGAAGGTTGGCTAATGTTCTCCAAAACACATTCTTGCGGCAAAGTTAATAGAACGTTTTTACGTTATGTATCAAAAACATTATTCTTAAGTTATTCTTACGGAATGTTTAAACATTTAAAAAAAATTTTTTGAATAATGTCAAAATCAAGCAATGCTGTTAATACAACCCTTAATAAACTGGATGTTTTGAACGTTCCTATAGCATTTAAAATCACATATTTAACAATTTTGATGCTCAGTGAAAATGTTAAGGAAACGTTCTTGCAGTTGTTAGCTGGGTAGTGTGTGTTGTTGTGCCATCAGTATTTCCAGACACATGCATGCATGCGTTTCAGATGTCATGGATGTTCCTGATGTTGTTGTTCTAGAGTCTGGGGGCTATGAACCCTCTCGCTTGAGCGCCTAGCCATTTCCTGTCCGTTCGGTGAATTTTCGCATAGCTCACGGAGGGTAAGAGTCTGTTTGTTGTCCACACAGCAGGAAGGTTTCAGGTTGAATGCAATTTAAACTCCATTTGTAGCATAACGTTGATTAACACTGACAGTCGTTTTGACTCCACCCTCAACAGGCGCTTCTTTCCAGAAATATTTCTTGTTACGTTGAAAGTCTTTTCACATCCTGATAGCAATCGCTAAATAAAGGTCTTGAATATATTTATATAAATATATATCTCCTGTAAAAGGTGCAGGATGATAAAGTGTTCGCCCAATCATTGCATTCGGTCCGAATACAATGATAGGATGTCCTGCCTGCCTGTCTGACTATGTGGTTGCATCTCGTTTATGTGTATTGGAGGAGGCGTGGCTTTGGAGATTACTCTGAAGGGAGGGCGGAGCTTACACTTTTAAAGCTAGCTTGCTGTTGCTAGCCTCCAAGAAATTGCCTACCCTACCTTTAATACTTAAAAAATGTAAATTATGTAGCTATTTACTAACCCTGATTTGTTTAAAACAGTTTTTACTTAATTATTTATGTAAGCGGTTTAACCGTTAGCATTGCGTTTATGATTTTAACCCCTCCAAAACTCCCCGTTTATCTGTGTTTGCCATTGTTTACCGCGTTACTGCATTACTGTAATAACTCACTTACAATTATTTAAAGTTATAGACATTATATCATATATACTGTCAGTGAAGTTAATAGGCCAGGAGATTGTGTTGGAGCATCAGTAATGATCAACAGCTGAACAGAAGACAGAGTGAGTACCATCAGCGCTGAACAGAGCGGGAAAACAAATATAACAAGCAGCTTTAAACCTCTACACTGTAATCTTTCCCCTCTCCTCGTCCCACATGATGAAATGATAGTTATTACCAGAGACCCTCTGCAGCGCAAATTCCCAACAGCTGTACTAATCGCACGCTTAATTGTGCATTACAAATTCACGAGCGACAGCGCGTTGGTGATAACATTATCTTCTGCATTTCCTGCGTTTTGCGGTCGCATGTTGTGTTGAAGCTGCTTTGAAACTGTTGCTTTCCCGGCTACAGGCTAGTCAAACTCAACCTATTAACCTATCATGGTTTAGTTTATAGTTTTCCGTGCATATTAATCTGGGAGCATATTTTAACATTGAAAAATGATATTTCGCTACTATAGGATGGAGGCGGGGCTATCTGTCTGTCTGGCCAATGGCTGATGAGGGGAGTGTTTTAAGCGTGTTTGGAAAGGATCATTATTTTGATTGCAGTTCTTTTTGCTGCCACGAGTATTGAAGGAAGTTTTTCGCAAGTTTAGTTAACATCATCACATATAATACAAACCCGATGTGTCAGTGTCATTGTATTAACGTTATTGCTTGCTTATAAGAATACTGTTCAAATATTTTTGTAATGTTTTTAAAATGTTCCACTAAGTACCCAAGAATAACATTTGTGGTATATATGATGTGTAACATTAAAACATAATTCTACAAACATCACTGCAAGAACCTTTTGATAACTTTGAGAGAATGTCAGCCAACGTCCTGAGAACATTATTTGTTAGCTGGGTAAGCACAGTAACAGTGAGAAAGACGCATGAAGTTAATTTAGGCGATGGAGCGTGTACACTAGAGGAGTTATTCCTGCTTTTGTTTCTCATGTATTATATTTCCCAGCTGAGGCGAACGACAGACTCAAGTCTTCCAGCTGTAACCGTGAGAAGTAGATTAAATCTCACAGACAAAAACCAAACCAAAGTATCCAATTAGCTGCTTAACGAATGTCATACAGCAGGCAAGTGAAAAGTCAATAGCTTTGCAACAACGATGCCCTCATTGTGGTTTCTGTTAACGGCTGCAACAATTGCGATCATCTTTTACGCTTGTCAGTATTTCAGGAAATCACTGTGCATCACAAAACCATTGACCTTTTAGCGCTATAAACACTAACCCTGTTTTGTTCTACAAAGTTAGTTTAATTGGAGAGCATTTTGCACAAGGAAATATTTAGTTTTTGAGTGTTAAAAAACACGACCTGGCAGTTAGTGTGCATGCTCTGATGCATTCACGGCGGTGCTTATGCGGGTACTATTTCCTGACCTGTTTCTGTTATTGCGTCAATAAATGTGGCCCAAAAAAGCCCCTGTCGCATCTTTCCATCATCGCTGCTGCAATAAAGCATGCCATGATGAAGCACAGAACTGGTAATAGCAGTGTTATGGGTGTGACATTGTTCAGTAATAGCCGTCTCGTGTTTGGCCGAGATGCGTGGGCTGTACGCATGGCCTGTCTCGTCGCATTTGTTCTGTTGCTGATGAGTCTGTTCCCCGTCGACTTACTAATGATCTCTGACAACACACAGGGTTCGGCTTCCTGTCATGCATGGATCGTTTTGCAGCGTTAGTTAGCGCGTGTTGGTTGCGTGACTGTCTGCTAGCATTTTGTTTATTTTTTACATGCTGATAGATTCTGTTGCTTCGAGATCATCATCCAGGGAGGCAGCAGTGAGTTTTATAGAACTCTTAAACTCGTATTGGTGTAAATTGATAATAATAAGCGTCAAGACTTACTCTTAAGGGTTAGTGAGCGGAGCTCTCAGTGGAGCAAGTGGCAATTGATGCTAATAGACATTAGCTTTAATTAGCGTGTCAGTGGGATATAATTGAGCTCATGTCTGTCGTGGGATTTCCCTGAAGTTTCAGAAACCCAAAGTGACTGCAGCTGGGAGAGTCTGGCCCCAGACATTCCAACTCACATTTAAGGTCGTACGAACGTTTCCATTAGGTAACAAAAACGTTATAAATGTTATTTTGAAATTTCTAGGAACGTTCTTCCTGGTTTCCTGACGTTGTGTTAACAGTATTGCTTGGTTATAAGAACATTCTGTAATCTTTCTAAAACGTTCAATCAACAACTTAAGAATAATGTTTTTGATATATGATACATAACTGTGATCTATATAATGTATAGCTTTGAGAGAACTTTGAGAGAACATTAGTCAACATATGGAGAACATTCCCTGTTAGCTGGGCTGGAGAGTACCGTCACCGCACAAACGACTGAACTTGTGTGGATTTAATACTGTAACTGTGGAGGTTGAATTATTCATAACAGATAAGTCTCGCATTATGTAACAGTTGAGACAGAAACAGAAGACAGAACAGCGAAACCAATATTGTATAATGGATTCTTCTCACTCTGAATTCTGATTGGATGAGCCACATTTGAACATAGAATATCATTTATGTGCAAACAACAAGGTGTTTAAACATTGTCATAGGTCAAATAAGGTTTCCCTTATGAAAACGAACCACAGTTTTTCTATAATTTAAACAACAAAAAACAAACATGGAAACTTAAATTATAATTAACCGAGGTTTTGCTACAGCAGCCATAGTTTTACCATGATGTTTACCGGTAAAATTGTGGTTATATACTGTAAATGGGAATTAACGCACTGAAAACACGGTTGCTAGACTTTCACTTTTTGTAACTGGTACTCTTGTGCATTTGAGGAAATGTGTTAGTATTGTTGAACTGTCCTGAGTGGATTTATCTACCCAGATCTTTGACAGTGTGTTAGTTTATCATCGTTATCAGCTTTCAAATGTGAGACAAAACAACCACAGGACATGAAACACAGCAGATGTTGCCAATTAACAGCGTTTCATATGCTCGTGTACTTCCTTTAGACAAGTGTGCAGCGTTTAACGAATCAAATTCATAAATCAGGTCACACAACATGGACAGTCAATCTGGACAGTATTTACAACAGTGACGACTGATTCGCGGTTTATTTAGCATACAAGTTTGGCTAAGAAATATATTCGTAGTTTTACTGGAAAAAACTAAAATAGCATTGTAAATAAAATTTTACAATTTACGTTTAATTTTTCTTAAATATCATGACGTTATGATCTTTCCGTGTCTCGTGACTAGCAAATGTTAGAACAGTGTTGACATGGCGACATGGCGTCGCTGATTATTAATCTTATATCATTTCATTTAAAGATTTTCATTCACGCTCTCTAAATGTAAACATACATCAATATTGCTATCAGTACAATGTATCATTATATTGGTGCATAAATATGAAAATAATATAATATTCTTGCGACGGTTGCCTTGATTACGTTTATTACTGTATTTGGGTTCTGACACTAATGTGAGAATATTTCCCAGTCGGATGTAATTTTCAGCAACGCTGAAGTGGAATGTGCGCTGGATCTGATTTGATGCCCCTGAACTTCTGTGGAAATCATGAATCTGTGAAGTTCAGCTTCATTCGCGTGGAGTTTTACTCGAAGACCTGCAGAAAACATCTTCAGAAAGAGGTCAGAGGTGTCGGCGCTGAAATAAATTGCAAAACTAATACTAGCGTTATTGTGTGGAGAAACACAAGCGGGCGAGGCGCTTCACACAGGAAAAGCCCTGAGAACCGACAAGACTTTATGAAAGTAAAAATCATTCAGGATAAACTCGTGAAATGAAGAGCATTCCGGTAACTTTTCATTTCCGGAGATGTTCGGCGTTCTTTAACAATTCCGGTAAAGAAACCGTTGAAAGGAATTGTTCTGTAAAAGTTTTGTCGTTATTTATTCCCCTCATGTCACTCCATACGCGTACAGTATACAGACCACATGCATCAAGCTCTTGAATTATTATAAATATTGAATTAGTATTAATATTACTTAAATAGTGTTTCTTGTCTTTTGGAACTAAACAGACGTGTTCTGCATGCAGGTATAGATCACACAGAAGCTTTAAATTGCATAACACGACATACAGTATAACAAGAAACAGACCGAGGTTTAAACAGTGAGTTAGGCAGTTGCTTTACTGTCCACAAGTTATATTATATTATATTGCAGAAGATAGAAAACATATCAAATGTTTAAATTGAGGAAATGTACCATTTTTAGGAAAAAATCATTTTGGTTTTGATGGCAGCAACACGTCTCAAATAATGTGACACTACACTGTATATGTACAGTATTGTATTGTACAGTACTGTACAGTATAGTACTGTACTGTATGGCATATTACTGTACATTACTGCACTGTATATGCATATACATACATATTTAATATCATATTAGATTTATTATAATAATGTTATTTACACATTTATTTAAGCCTGGAACTGAGATTACTGGTCTGTGACAAATAAACTATAAGTGTGCATTAATTAATCCAAGTTTAGCGGATACAGACAGCATAACATTCACACTCGAAGTTTCATTGATGTCTGCAGACTGACCGCAGCCATTGATCGCTCTGCTTAGTGGACTCTGTTCTCCCTAACAAGCTCGGACACTTTAGTCTTTAGAAAGACAAATGTTACAGGAGCTTCCCACCTGCCAGGCCAAACGAGTCGAGCCCAGATCTGCTGCGAAACAGCAGCTGGCGTTTGATAATGAATCAGGCTCCGGCCAGCTGTGCGATAGATGAGTCTGTCCACCAGCACTGACGGCGGCTTCTGGAAGCCACAGAATTATGTGTCAGAGAGCATCCACTGTAAAATTTACAGTTTTTTCTTTACAGTAAATGACTGTAAATTATACACCTAGTGCGGTTATACCTGACAGTCAATGGAAATAATGTTATTAATACATATGTGACCTTTAGTGCTTTTGAAACGAATGCAGACTATGGAACTATACCGTACATTGAAGTTACATTAGAAATACAGTTCAGTACAGTGTGGTTTATTGGGGATGTTGTAATATTAATGCAGCGTGCGTGCTAGCAGTAAGCAAGCTAATGTGTGTGATGCTAAGTCAACGTAAAATGAGTCTAAGAATTTCATAGTAACTGTTTCAGATTTGATTTTCCGTTTTGTTGGAACGACTCCAGATTCCAGGAACTGGCATAGAAAAGCCACAAACTGGCGCATTTTTCGAGGGAAATGTGTTGCTGGATCCCTCGAATCAGCACGTTTTTCTGCTTCAGTATAAAAGCTGTTGCCTGCAGGGGAAGAAGCTTTCCCCCGTGGTCAGACCCCAGTCAGACATTCGGTAACTTTGATGGGGGCCTTTGAATGACCCACCAGACTCCTCGTGGGGTCTTCAGAGATCTCCTGACAGAACAGGAGCAGCGCTGACACGGGCTGTGACATCTGCCTGAGTTCAGCTCTTTCAGGAGGAGTGTCTCCTGTCAGTCACAGATGGATAGATTAACTGCACGTTAGTCTTGTTAAACAAGTATTTTGTTCTTCCATTACCCAGCTCACAGGGAACGTTCTCAGAACGTTGGTTAATGTTCTCTCAAAGTTCTCTTACAGATATATTACTATCCAGGCTGGATTAGATGAATTTCTGAGTTAGCCGAAACACATGAGGTAACAAGGTAATATTTTGGAGGTTGTGTGCAATTCGAAAACAAACCAACAAAATTTACATGTGTGAAACAAATTGTATCGCTCTCCTCAGGGGACAGTAGTCCCTTCTGATCTGAGATGATAGATGATATTAGATTTACATAAAGTTGTAGTTCATAATCCAGTCGAATCCCAGAGTGAAACAATTACATAATGACATCACAAACCGCATCTGATTCGTGAGCTTGTTTTCATCCCCTCTGAATTAGACTTGCAAAATTAGCTCCAAGGAAATTTGGGTCGATTCACGGACGACCTAATGTGTCCGTGTGGTTTTCCGTCGCCTCTCTCAATATTCCAAATAAAGCCATTTTGGCCTCAGGGCTCGAGAGTAATTTATTCACCAACCACCAAATATTATAAAACCCCGGATTTCAAAGTTTCATCATTCCCAAGCTTCTCTTTTCATACTCTGGAAAACTTTTTTTGTTCAGCCTAGGGTTGTGAATTTATTCAGGGTTTAGTTGTGCCTCGATTTCTCTGTCTCATTCTCTCTCGACTGCTTTATATTTTTATGTGCTTTCTTTTCATGATATGAACGTTAAATAAGGAATATTTTCATATTTCCATGTATATGACTCCAGCAAGTTTGGGAGTATAAGCAGCACATACAGCGTGATTCAAACGACCACCAGTGAAAAACCCTCGATTTTGCATTCAGGTGTTTTCTGAATTTTGTCATTTTATCAGCATAATTTAAAATGAAAAGATAATTGTAAAATGATGTGTAGTTTCTGAACATCTCTTTGGCTTTAATAACAGTATGAACTCAAACAGACATGAAATATTTTAGCGGGCTTCTGAACGTGCTACAAGACTTTTGGACCTCACCGTACACTCTGTACCGCTGCTTGACTGACATGACGTTTTATATTTCCGATGACCGTTACGGCGATCTAGAGCGAATGAAAAATGTGTGAAAACAGAAACTGCCACGCTGCACTGAATGAACACTTGTGTTAATCTACCAGTCATCTCAAAATGTAAAATATGAAATATTAATTACTTTATATCGGTCCATCAGCACGACGCACAATATTTTAGTGTCATTAAATATGTAGATGACCCACTACATTGGCCAGAGTGTGCAGTAAGCGGAACATACTGAAAAGGATTACTGTATCCCACAATGCATTGCACTCGTTCATCCCCAGCTCGAACACTGATCCGACTGACAGGTCGTGTGATAATAAGGCATAATAATGTTTCTCATGGATTTTTTTGTGTACATTTTTGCATATTTAAAAGCAGCAGTAGGCGTACAAGACATACCGTAACCATTGTGCTAGAATTTTGAACGTCATATTTGTTTGTGCTGAGGATGAATTGTAAAGTTAATAAAGCTCCTTCACCCAGCGCAGAGACACGTGTTGTGTCAGTATTATAATCCGATGAATTAACTTCAGTTGTATCTCCGGGTGAGTGTTTGAAGTAGACACAATTAGCTTTGGATGGAGGTGTCAGATTGACATCGGTGGCCAATCGCACTTGCAGGTGGGTAATTTCATGACAGAAATGGTCTCATTAGACTCTTCAGTTTGCACATGTTGTGTGTTCCCGTAAGAGCTCCACTGATTGAGTCAGTTAACTGCAGTCGCATGCAGACATCTGCCACAGCTTGTGCTGATGGTGTTCTCACTGTGTGTGTGTGTGTGTGTTTGTGTGTGTCTCCCTTCTCAAAGGCTTTCCCATATGTGAAAATACTGGAAGAATTGCCATAAGTTTGACAGTAAATTACACAGTGTGTACACACACACACACACACATACAATGTATATAATGTACACACACACATATAATGTATATAGTGTGTACAGTGTACACACACACACACACACACACACACTATACATTGCTGCCTTGAAAAGAGATTTTCCCCAACCACTTTTTATAACAAAAAATATGCCGCACAAACAAGCTGCATTTGTAGAAATAATGGGTATTTATATATTTCAACTGCATCACAATGTTGTGTATTGTGAGCCACATTAATATTATTGCTTGATAAGCAAACACAATACAGCTAATAGTTTCTTGACCCTCGCTAGTGCTGTTCTCAGCTACTGAATGATTCTGTTTGTTGTCGCTGTCTGTTGCTCCCTATTGCCTCAGTTTCGGAGGGAAATCTTGGCCCGCGTCTTGCTCGTAACGGCTTGTTGGCTCTTTTATTGAAGGGCAGCCCAGAGCCCCTCGAAACTACAGGCGCTGGCCTTCTGCAGAGGTAATAAGACCCACTCTAAGCTCACAGTCGAAGGAAATAAGTGGCGGCCATTGTGTCAGGCCCCTCAGTCTGTTGCCATTGCTAACAACAAAGACGCGTGATGGGTTTGTTCTCCGCGCAGCAGAATACTGGCCAATGGTTTATTTGGCTCCAGCAGAAAGCTACGATTGGCCGCCAGACCCCAGATTAGATGGATATTGTGCATTGTGTTGAATTTCCGCAAGCCGTGATCTCTTACTGCCGGACTGTAATGTTGGCACGCTCGTGAACTTCCATCTGCCGAATTACAATCGACAGCAGAGTTTTGTCCCAGCGCTGGGAGTCCCCTGGGATTCGGCGTCAGTGGATTGGTGTTTGTTAGACAAACAGGACGGACGACCGGATGCCGTAAGGACACAGCTAACAGGGAATGTTCTCAGAATGTTTGCTAGCATTGTCTAAAAGTTGTCTCTTAAAGTTATCAGAAATGTTCTTGTAGTAATGTTAGACGTTTCTTCAACGCTTCATATCATATATATCAAAAATATTTTGATATTTAGTAGTTAGTGGACAGTTTTACATCCAACAAACTGGACGTTTTGAACATTCATAGAACTTTCAAAATAACATTTTTAACATTACTTGTAGTTAATAGAAACATTATGAGAATGTTCTTACAAATTGTTAGCTGGGCTGCTGTTGCCCAGATCGTTGATTTGTTTACAGCCCCACTGCTGAAGAAAGCTGAAGACTGGACGCGTTTTCTGTCTGTCAGTCGGTCTGTTCGTACAATTCTAACAACAACGCAAAACGAAACAAGTCGAACCAGCCAACAGCTTTAATTGTTAGTGTGTTGCATAAAGGAGAATCCAGAAAGTCCAGGCTTGTGTCGCATCATCTGCATCGTTTTTAAACAAGACAGGAACATTTCAACAGTGTATTCAGCGGCAACAAAAGTTTGATTACGTCGTTTTTATTACAATAGCGCTCACTAAAGACGCAGGTAACCATAGCAACAGTAGTCTACTGTAAGAGTGCTTACTATCAGGAACAGTATAGTACCGTGATTTTATTTTATTATATATATATATAATTTATTATTTATTATATTGTATGTATTTATATATAAAATTGGTCATAAAATGTGTTAAAGGGCTCAGGATACAATTGCGGTTACACAAGGCAAATCAACAGATTGCGTTATTTACAAAAAAATGATTATAACAAATTATAATTACAAAAAAATCACTTGAAAAAGCAAAAGACGTTTATTACAGATTTCATTTACATACCGAGGCCTTAAAGTGACAGTACCAAATCTCTCTGTTGATTTTGGAGGAGTACATGACAAATGTTCTAGAATTTCTCCCCGTCGCTCTGAAAGAGTCATTAAACGTCTTCCTCGATATTCATGCTCAGATGGCAAAATGCTCGTTTATTAGCCTCAGCTCACCTATGGAGTCCCGTGCAGTTTCTTGAATGAAGTACCTCTTGTAGGTGCGCAGTAATTACAAAGCAGCCCTGGCAGACCATCAGTCAAGCGCATTCTCAGGAAACACGGAATGAATAGGAAGGGGGAACCCGTGTGGAGCGCCACTCGTCTAGATAAAGGCGTCGTTTTTGAGAAGCAGTTCACAGCCCTTCTGTCATTTCTCTGAACGTGACTGTATTAGCGCAAATGAGGTTCCGCGGGCAGCGTGTCTTCTGTGTTGTGAAGATTAGCTGAAAGGGATTGTGGGAGCTGAAGATCGCGATCGGCCCGCAGGTGCCTGTCAACAGACTTGAAGAGAAGCAGCAGGCCTCAATTACCGTGAACAGAACAGACTTAAAATGTTGAGGGAACATGAAAGAAAACAGCAATTTGTGGGACATTTAATTTCAATATTTTCAAACGGCAGGATCATTCCGAATTTAAAGGGGAACCCAGCTAACAATTTAGGTTGTAAAAATGTTTCCCTAATATTTGCGTTAAGTAACAAAAACGTTAAAAATGTTATTTTAAAAGTTCCAGAAACATTCAAACATTTTTTTGACATTTTATTATTATATATATATTGATATTAGTTGGTTATAAGAACGTTACTCAAACAATTTTTTTCTTTTGTATCATTTTTAAAACATTCCACTAACTACTTAGTTAACTACTTAATAACGTTTTTGAAATATAAGATATATCGTGTTAAAAAACATTTTACTAACCTTTGACAGCAAAAATGTTTTGATAACTTTGAGAGAATGTTAATGTTCACCAAATAATCGAAATCGTCTTTTCAAAACATTCATTTAAATCTTGTTTGCATTCAGGTATGGCACAGAGGAAGAGTTTTAGCGAATAGCAATGTTGTTTTGTAACCTAGTTGGCTTAAACAGAGAAACAGGGCAGAAGGGAAGCTCCTAAACTTGTGTGTACAGTGATGGACTTGTATCTGATTGGAATGATTAATTAAGATGGTTTCAGATGTGACTCACGGGGTGTGTTTTGATTCCCGGAGGCTTTGTCGCTGATGAGGCTGATGTTTACTCTGTGGTGAGGTCTCTCAGAAGGAACCCTCACTGATGAAACCCAGCACTGTTAATAATGTATTTCTTTACACCCACGCTGCAGTTCCGCACGGCACATTTCAGCGGTACATGATGTGCAAAAAGATCCCAGCCCTTCCTGCAGGCCGTGACTGTTCTCCAGGAGGATTTGTAAATGAAGAGGCGGGGCCGGTCGAAGGACAGATTTGTTCTGCGATTTCATAGCACTGAAGAATTTTAGGTTCTAAATAATTGAAGAATCAGCTTTGTTTTGGAGGTTACGCTGTTCTATACCCGTATAAAAGAGCTGTGCTTTCTCAAACTGTGCTTAACCCTGGGTTAGCATCTTCTCAAACGTCTCTCCTAACCCCGGGTAAGTGGTGTTATCTCTGCTTTTAACCCTGGGTCATGAAACCCTGCTCTGATACAGGGTTAGGCGGCTTTTTTAACCCTGTATTGCCATGCCGAAGGGAGATGGAACGCAGTGTCTCCTGGCGTCACCTTGTGAGGAACCGCTTTTCCTATTTGTTGTGTTTTGTTTTTCGTATTTTTCTCTGTATTTTCACCTCTGAGGGTGAAAGTTACTCTCATGTTGGAATCACACACTCGCCAACACGTGAAACAAAGTGCAGGAATGCTTCGAAAATTAAACGCGGACCAGAAAGTGAAAAGACCAATATTGTTTTTGCCAAAGACGACACGCTTGTCAGTTTTGCTTTGTCGCTGATCTTTATTGAGTTTGTCGAGCATCTCTAGAGTCAGACAACAGCATCTGCAGGCCAGATGTGTCCGTGCAAATCAGCCAGGTTGCCAAATCTTTGATTATTGATGCACGCCCAAAAATGAAAGTTATTTACTTTATATCAAGTTCTTCAGAAACATCTCACCTTCCTGGCTCTGTGCTAGTATGTGTGTGTGTGCTTTGATAAAGCATTTTTTGTGCCAGGTGTGGAGCTGAAAGTATCTGCTCAAGTTCACCTCCTTTTTATAAAACAGCATCCGGGGAGATTGTGTTGAAATTAGAGGTTAGAAATAAATGAAGGTGAATAAATGACAGTTTTATTGTGTTTCGTCTGCGAAGCCTTTAAACTCTGAAGCACAGGACATAAAGATGAGTCCGTCTGGCAGCCGTGCTGTCATCAGCTCAGCTGGGACAGCATGTGAGTGGAGCCCCCGTGGTCAGAGAAAGACCGAAAAGACAAGAGCTTGTCAGGTGGTCTTGTGTCTTTCATCTCAATGCTCTGCCCTTTGTGTAACAGGAATGACAGAGAACATGAGCAGAAGGTGTTTGAAAGCAGCACAGATGTGTCCTTCACTGTCTGTGATATCCCATAATCCTTTGCTTTGGGTTCGGCGTGTAGTGACAAGAATAAAAATGGAATCTGATAGTTTGGTTGAAAGAAGTAAATCAATTAATGTAAGTTTTGTCAACTTGTGGTTCCGTTTTAGCTAAGTAATGAAGATGAATAGTCTTTAAATAATTGCTTGCTTTTATTGAATTTATTTTGATTAACATTTTGTTGTTACGTATGGTGGTTTAGAAGCCTCGGGGCTTGTCTTTATGCAAACACAATGTCTGTTAAGTCATTCTTATTTTTTAGATTAAAAAGTTTTTTTTGAGCCACTAATGTGACTGGAGTTCTTACCCCGTGTGGCATAAATCAATTGTGACATTTTTCAAAAGTACCATACATTTTTAATGAGTAAAATTATTTGTGCCTCCTAAAAGAGCAAACGTTTTTTGCACAGTTACAGTGACGGGACAGAATTGACTTTTTGGGTGCACTGTCCCTTTAAGCAGAATTGTGGGGCTATAAATATCAAGCTAATAACCAATCGAATCGCACCATGTTGTTGTCAATCATATCCGTAATTCTGGTTCTCTGATTGGTCCGTTGCTCGTAGTCCAATCCATTACCGTCACCTTTGAGACATTCCCTTCAATAAATGATCCGGCTTGAGCTTAAACTTCAGGTTCTTTCAGGAAGTCGGTAATTGGCTGTTTCAATATGAGGTCCATTGGTTTGATTGGCTCACGGTTCTCCAGCTCTCTGTGTTGGAGTTACACAAGTCTTACATTTGTGGCGTAATGAGCTTATGTTGGAGGTGCGGGAGAGAACTGGTGATTAGAATTAATCATCTCTCTTGAAAGGTTTCGAGAGGAACCCTGGAGCCATAATTGGGGCGCGGGCAGCACCCTCAGTTTCGGCTCTTTATACACCAGGCGTTAATAACAGAGCCACAGTGTTGTCAATTAAAGAAAACATCTCTCTAACCTCTGCCACCGAACAAATCAACAAGGCTTGGTGTCTGTTCAAGAACAAACTCCCAGCAATCATCAAAACATTACAGGAAATGTGCCCTATTTCAGCTGCAGGATTCACCCTCAGAGGTTCACAACACAACAAAACGTTTAGGTCATTTTTACTACGCAGTTTATTTTCACGTCTCCATAAAGTGGATCAGATATTAATCTTACAGTTTTAAAAGATGGAAAGTATACTTGAAACATCTACAAAAAAACAATGTAAATTTAAAAAAACACACAGGACAGACTGACTGACAGATTGAATGACTGACTGACAGATTGAATGACTGACTGACTGATTGACTGACTGATTGATTAACTTACTGACTGATTGACTGATACATTGACTGAAATTACTGACTGACTGACAGATTGATTGACTGACTGATTGACTGACTGGCTGACTGACTGACTGAAACATTGACTGACACATTGACTGAAATTACTGACTGGCTGGCTGACTGACTGACACATTGACTGACTGACAGATTGATTGACTGACTGACTGACTGATTGATTGACTGACTGACGGACTGACTGACAGATTGGCTGACTGACAGATTGATTGACTGACTGATTGACTGACACATTGATTGACTTACTGACTGGCTGATTGACTGACTGACAGATTGACAGATTCATTGATTAATCTTTGACAGCATCAGTCTGACTGTCATTATCGAACGGCGTGTCTGATGTGGCCGTACGACTACAGAAATGAGAGTGACCTGTAAATAACAGAGCACATATGAGTCATTGACCAGAGGTACTATTAGAGTCTGCTATCAAATTAATGAAGGTGATTACAGTCACATTAAATGCTATTCATTTAGCTGCTGCGATGGATGTGCTGGGGTTATTAACAGACTCAAATTACTGCTTTGAATATGAAGTGACAGAGAGAGAGAGAAGGTTTGCTCACAAACACTGAGGAAATAAAGAGACAGACTGGATCATTTTCCTCATTAGTTTTAAAAACACTTTTTTAATTAGTCTTTTTGTCTTGCTTTCCAGTATAAGTATCCAAACATCCCTAACAGCTCCACAAACCAAAACTGTAGTTTGAATTCGTGTCTGTCAGATCTGAGGTCATGTAGTGCACTCCCAACAAAACAACAGAATTGTTTTTAAGCAGATACACACATTTAGAATTAAGAAAAAATTTGAATAAACCAGAAAAGCATTTTGTTTGTGAGCCAAACATTTCATGCTTGTTGTTTTACAACAAAATGGTCTCTGGAACTATGAATAAGACGAGTTCTTCGATTCCTCGCTTTTATGTCCGATATTAAACCTTTGTAATGTCTTTAAGCCTCAGTCTGGCCGAGACAGTTTTGCGTTTTGCTTTAAGTACTGTCAATGTATTTTGTTTGAGAGATTTTCAGAGGTTTTAGAGAAACTTACTGGAATGGGGCAAAAAACGGACTTCAGAGTGATTTTGGAGCGAAACTTCAGATGTGAACTTTGACTTTGTTTGTATAACTCCCCCCCAGCCGCCCGTAGCTCTGTCACTCAGTCTCTTCTACTGTATGTGTGACAGACCGCCTGTCTCTCTGTCTTTTATAGATGGAAAACTCCATATAAACAAAGTAACATTCTAACTCACTGACATTTCAGATTCATGGTGTGTGTGGAAATTCCAGTTATGATGTGGTAAATTTTAAATGTCACATTAAAATTTAATATCTGATGTCACTTAACGTCAGAACCGGATCATGGTTCTGGATGGGAACAGAGCTCAGATCGTGCATCTCTACTTCACAGAGAGCTGGTCGTAGCGATCTGGTCTTGACAGGGTGGTGGTACACTGCCAACCACAACAGGTCATACGTATAGCTCAATCTGTCAGCACACTGAAGAGAAAGCTTACAGAGTTTTCTATGGGAAAGTGTCAGAGACATTTCAAATCCAATTAAGAAAATAATAACATTTTTTAAAAGAAAGGGACCATTCAGAATTCCTTCATTAAAATCTGCATTAATTAATTTAACTTATAACAAATACTGCCAAGGCTGGGTGATATGATCGTGATGGTATAAGATTTAGTGTGAACAATGTCATATGTTGGTAATGATGTTTTTTTATCTCTTGCTCTACTCTGAACACACACACTATATTTGCAGTTGTATGAGTGTGACCTTTTTTGCATTACGGTAATGAGCAAGATATCGCATTGCATTATAGTAATGCAATTTTGAAAATGTGTTTAATTGTCAAAAAAGTACATTTACAATGCAAAACATCTTAATGGTCCTAAAAGTATGTTTTATTTTCTAAAAGCAAAACAATTTCTTGTAAGGATTTTAAGATGATGATTTAATTGCCCAGGTAGCAGAAAACATTCTCAGAACGTTTTCTAAAAGTTATCAAAAACACCTTGCAGTCACATTTGTAGAATGTTTTTTTTTTTGGTAATGTATCATAAACATTATTCTTAGTTGTTAGTGGAACGTTTTTAAAACATCACAGCCGTTTGAATATCGTTCTCATAACCAAAAGTAGCGTTAATACCCAATTCCCAGAGCACTCAAAATAACATTTTTGATGTTTTTATTACTTAATGGAAACATTAGGGAAACGTTCTTACGACCTAAAATTGTGAGCTGGTTGTGTATTGAGAGAAAACATCTTTAATTTCTCTTTTCACGGTCTGTTCATGGAAGTGAAAGCGTTAAAGGACTCCAGTGGCGTGATCAAGGGTGACAGCTCATATGAGAGGAAGTGTCGTATTCAAAACTCTGTTTGTCCGCCAGGTGAAAGAGAGAATTTATTCATAAGAGGTCTCGCTGTTGTCCTCATACATATTCATGAGAAAAGCACTATTTGCATTCTGCCAATGCATAAGCACATTAGAAATCCCTTTTGCTTACCTTCTTGTGGCGACAGATAAAGATGCTTATGGAGAACGGGGAGTTGTGTTTACCTTTTAGGCAGGTTTTGTCGAGCGAGAGATTAAACCCTTATGTTAATTGGTTATTGGTTTCCAAAGGTAAGCTGTGTTCCCAAACCGGGAGTGTGTGTGTGTGTTAACTGGTCAACTACCTAGAGTAGTTTTCTCAAGGTGGCGGTAGAAAAAATGTTAAGATAGTTGGTCTGGAATGTGTGTGAG
The DNA here is from genome assembly GCA_036877575.1 of Botia almorhae. Classification (NCBI taxonomy): domain Eukaryota; kingdom Metazoa; phylum Chordata; class Actinopteri; order Cypriniformes; family Botiidae; genus Botia; species Botia almorhae. Next base: position 231,579 of record JAZGTJ010000089.1, on the reverse strand, counting down.
ATTTTATAAGATATTCCGGTAATGAATATTGTCATTTACTCACCCTCATGTCATTCCAAACTCTTTTGACTTTGTCTTCCGTGGATCACAAAAGGATAATTTTAGTGATGTGCCAGTTTGAATATGTGAAAGAACAAATCAGATATCGGAAATGAGCATTTTCCATTTAATTACATACAAAAGAAGGGCATCTAATATACAGGTACATCTGTTGTTCCGTTCCATGAAAGAAAGAAAATCAAGTTTGGACCGTCATAAGTAAGTAAGTAATGACATTTTTGGGAAATGTTTGTGCTTTAAATAGAAGGTGCTGTTTAATAGTGAGATGTTTTTACTTCATTCACCGAATTTCCTTGACTTCAACTGCCCATTTGAAGATATTGAGTGTTTGACTGCATGTGAGGGGTTAGCCGGAGAAAACCTCCCATGGGACACATTTGTCCGCCTGAAGACCCTTTTTAGTTCACTTTGAATCGGGCATTATACAGAGGCTGTCTCTCAGGACCTCTGAGGTCATTTTCATTGGTCTGACTGAGAAATCTATGAAAGACTCTTTCATTATTCTGGGCATTTTTGGTTCATCTCTGCTCTACCAAACACAGCGATGGGACTGAATGAATAAGGCGCCTTCTACAGAATTGAATTACCGAATCGCTAATTCATCGAGGCTTTAACGCGCCGGGTGTCCCATCACGCAACTGAACCCTGTCAGAGATGCAGATTATGATGCTGATTCTACACGGGCCATTGTGAAGCATCTAGCCGGGTTCCTCAAGATTTGCCTCTGTCTGTTCCTTCTTATATTTGAAGTAAGTCTTTCAAGTGTTGGAACTATGAAATATACATCATGTTAATTGCCTTTGGACATCTATTTTCCTGGACCAAATGGCCACAGAGAGGAAATGCGCTTCCAATGTTTAATTCATCACAGTGGAACAATTATTATTTCAAAATGAACCCTCATAGTTTGTCCCGCACGCATTTCATTTTTACACGCTGTTTTTCTAAATTATGTTTTGTTCCGGAACATTTTTTTGCGCCGGTCGCCTGTGTCGTAAACTCCCAAACTTTAAAAACTCCAAGGGCTGCAGATTAAAAGTGCTGCAGACTTTAAATGATGTTTTTTAGTACCATCATCCGCCCGATGTTTGTGTCGTTGAGCAGTGAGTGTAGTGCAGAAATACAGAGTATCACAGGTGTGTGTGTGTGATATAAACTCCAAGGCCCAGTAATAAATCCCAGCTGTCTGGCCTTCACACAAGATCACAACTGGCCCCTCTTGACCTGTGAATGTTTAATGAAGCGAGCTGTTTTATGATGATGTCATCTATGGAATAATCGTGCTGTTTTATGATGTCATCTGTGGCATAATCATGCTGTTTTATGATGTCATCTGTGGAATAATCGTGCTGTTTTATGGGATACTGGAAAAGAAGATGAACTGTGTGTGTATTTGCGTGCCGTTTGCATGCAGTGTTTGCATGCATGTGCATTTGTGTGCTGGTGTTTCTCTTTGTGTTTGATCGTCTGGCGAGTAAACCACCTATGCAAGCGTGTGTGTGTGCGTGTGTGTGTGTGTTCTGGCCGGCTGTAAGATCCTTGCTCCACACCTGTCTGTGGAAGAGATATAAATTGTAAATTGAATATTCACGCCTCTCTGTGCCAAACACAATGTTATCTTAATGTCTCTTTGCCGGCGCCAAATGTGGCCGTTTTAAGCAGGACATTGTCGCCACATCCCATAAAACACACTTTGATGAGACGTGCTTTTCAGAAACAATAAGGGTGAAGTGTATGAGGTTGATGTATGAACGTCAGATCTGGCCAGACTGCAAGCTGTGAGCCAAGATCCAAAAGTACCACAGAATCCACCAAAAACCTGGTACAGTCTCATCCGAACAGCCTGTGCCACATCAGAACGTTCTGGACTGACGGTTAAGCGCTCATTGCATCATGGTTCAGATCCAGTGTTCTCCGGTTCTATGTACAATATCTCGTTTAAAAACTGCCGCATGCCATCTGTAAGTTCTCTCGAAGTTATCAAAAAAGTAGCATTGGTGAAGCGTTTTTAACGTTCCATATCATATATATCAAAAGGGTTATTCTTAAAGTAACAGTGGAACGTTTTAAACAGAAAATATCAGCTTGAAGAGTTTAAGGTTTCTTCCACGTTTTGTGGTGCAGTACTTTTAAAGTAATAAAAGCGCTAAACGCTCACAAGCGCCTGTGGGTGTGAATTAAAGCTGTTTGTGTTTAGAGTTTCACCTTTAATACAATGCTAATGATTTCCTAGCAGGTAACGCTAAAACACTGATGTACTTTCTGTCATTTTGATAAGTTACACAATGTGTGGCTCATTATTTTGCATATACTGTGTTTTTGGCTAACCAGCTGCAGGCCGAAACTGTAGCAGCAGCCGCACTGATTAAATTCAGTATTAAATTCAGCAGTGAAACGTTTCTTTGCACAACAGAAAGCAACATTACAATAACGTTCATTTTATGGTGTCTGATTAACAACAGAATTAAACCGTAAATGTAAAGTTTAAGTCAACAGCGTCATGAAACAAAGCGTGCATTGCATTTGAAGTCTGTGTTTCTGAATCTAACAGGAGATTCAACATGAAAAATGTGGGAGGGGACTTGATTTGGCCGTCTGGTTTTGACTGAATTGTAAGTGCTCTCTGTGTGACAGTTAGTCGGAGGAACGGTTGGTGACATTTTGATCAAAGACTAAATGAAAAAAGGAGAGATTGGAATGGAAAAAATGTTATTTTGGAACTGTATACTGGCTCGACTACTGTTCACCTTCCACAGACCCAAACACACAAGTGCCTCTTCCTGCCTCTCACAGAAAGAGCTTAAACCCAGGTAACAATTTTAGGTTGTAAGATTGTTTCCCTAACGTTTCCGTTAAATAACAAAAACATTATGGATGTTCTAGGAACGTTCAAAGCATCCAGTTTTTGATACGTTGTATTAATGTTATTGCTTGGTTTTAAAAACGTTCCACTAACAACTTAAGAATACCAATTTTGATATACATGACATATATTGTTAAAAATGTTCTACTAATGTTACTCCAAGAACGTTTTTTGATAAGAACTTTGAGAGAACTTTTAGAGAACATCAGCCAACGTTCTGAGAACGTTCTAGCTGGAATGGAGAGCAGGTGTGCCCTTCAACGGCTGTCAAAAACAGCTGAGTTCATCCCACCAGCTGTCCGACTGCGCAGCAGTCCTGCAGGACTTCCCTCAGTAGGCGTCTCTTCTCAAACCTCAACGTGTCTGACAGCTGCGACTGCATCGCAATCTCAACGTTAGTCTGAATGCGTTAGAGACGTTATAATGAGGAGAATGAGCTTATTTTCGGAAAGCCGATAGCAGGTCCCCGCTCGGCTCGGTTGGCGTTTCCTCTTTTGCATTTCATAAAGGAAACCTTCGTGTTGACAGATTGCTGGTGATATTTCTCTTATAATATACCAATTAAAAGGAGGTGATTGGTATAAAGGCAGACGTTTCATGCCTCATATGCTAAAGATGTAATGCAGTTTTAATGAGAAATCACGGGTAAAGGTAAGACAGGCAGCTTCAGAGAGCAGCAACAGAAAGCAGCCACCCCCCCCCCCTACAAACAAATAAAAATGAAGAGTTTAAGGAAGTGACTTCCATCACTTCCAGATGATGGAAGTCAGTCTGCACGAGCAGCGTGCATGGTTATACAAATACATAGTCTCAACATCCTATCATTGCATTCTAACCAAACATTCCAGTTTCTTAGACATTGTTCTAACATTATTCTAACATTTTCAAAACGTTCCACCAACAACTTACTGTAAGCATATGGTTTTTGATATACGATATATAACGTTGCTTTTGCTTTTGGGATGTAAAGAGACTTTCAACCAACATAAAAACGTTTCTGGATGTTTCTCACCTACCCTGCTTTCAAAACACAGCTAACATTGTTCCTCCATATTTTTAGAGAATCATATGAATTATTAATCGCAGTTCAGAACATGCAGTTTACAGTGTGGACCGCGCTGAGGTCGTGTTTGCCAACAGCGACGGTTCGTTACAGAGTCCCGTTAACCGCTACAGAATGGCTTGTTCATCTCAGAACGACAAACACACACTTGCGCAGAACAAATACTTGGAATGTCGACAACACAGAAATTGTCGCGTCACACTGTGTAAACGCTCCTTGACATTTATGCCTGGAAGGAAAACAGAAGAGCAGGTTAAAACATAATGAAAAAGTGCGGAAGGTACGCGAGATAATGTGGCGAATATCCAACACAACACTTTTATATATCAGATTCGGTCTGTCTGAAGCAGGTGGCTGTCTGTGGTGTGGATGTGGATGTGTTTTATGCAGTATGTGTCACAGCTGCGATTCAGTTTGATACGTTTCTGGAACGTTCTTACGTTGACCAACATTGTCCAAAATTATTTACTGTCTGCATGATGCAATGGTGGGTTAATGGAAATACTTACAATATTGGAAAACGACATATTTTTATTGGCACGAAACAGTATTATTTTGTTAATAAAATTTTATCATTTTGTAAATGTTACTTAATAATGTACAGAAATATATACACAGTATGACACACATATATATATATATATATATATATATATATATATATAAAAAAACGTAGAACTAACTAACTGTTACAGAACGTTGGCCAACGTAACGAGAGTGTTCCGTGTTAGCTGGGTTCTTTTCCCTCAGTGTGCAAGAACGGTAAGACAATCTACACGGCTGTGCTGAGTCGTCATTCCAGTCGTCTCTGTTACTTCATTCCCCCAGTAGAGCACAAGCGATCAGAACAGTGTCTCCAGATCACCCTTGTTCAAATCTGCTTGAGGGAATTTACAGAATCTCCACTTGGATGCTTTTCAGAGGTTGAAGGCTGTCATATTCCTCTCCGGGTATCAGCAGGAGGAAACAAGATACTTCACATGCCAGCAGTCACACGAAGCAACCGGAGACTGCGTTTGAACGTCTACTGCCCGCTGCCCTCATTAAACTAAAGCAAATGCCAGCACACCAAGCGCAGGTCACCTTCTCTTATGTTCTCTTCACAAACAGCCGAAGCTAAACCAAGTATGACATTTGTCTAAATACGATGGGGCAAACAGAGAGCAGAGCTTTGCGGTTCAGTTAAACACCTGCACGGATGATTGTGCTGAATTGGGATGACCAGTAAATTAATCAGCTCGTGACATTAGCAGATTTACAAATGATTGATGATTGTACGGCACTTGATTGTGTTAATGAGTTTGGTGAGAGGTTTACTAGAGGGAAAAATATAGAGTGGCTGTGAAAATGACTTTTCTGTCATTGTTTTCTCAACCGGTACGATTTCAGTTGAATGAAAGTTTGAAGAAAGTTTAAGCTGCTGTTCTGTACGATTTTTTTTACCGCAGGAAAATGAAAAAGCACCAGTCCACATTTTTAATATGGCTAAAGTAAAAATCAACAATTTGACATAGAAGCACCAGTCCACGTTTTAATATCACTCAAGTAAAAAAATCTCTGCTGCGCTTTATTGTTCGGAAAAGGACACAGAGGACAGGAAGTTTGGAATAACAGGTTTAAAAAGGGATTCATGTCTGGATGCCAGGAAGATTGGTGGTGGAAAATTAAAGGACCGTCGAGGTGGACGAGATGCTTCACACAGAATAAAATGTGTTGCAGAGAGAGAGAGAGAGGGAGACAGTGAGTGAGAAAGAGAGAGAGAGACAGAGAGTGAGAGAAAGAGAGAGAGAGACAGAAAGTGAGAGAGAGAGAGAGAGAGAGAAAGAGAGAGAGAGGGAGGGAGAGAGAGATAGAGAGAGAGAGAGAGAGGGAGAGGGGAGGATGGGGGGCTTGAATGAGTTGAAACTGCAGGAGATTACATTGAAATGGACGGAACATGTTGACAGAAAACTGTAAAGGAAGCCAAGAGTCCATCAAAACAAAGCGGTAGGAAATCTCGAAGCTTTCTTTGTAATAGTGTTCATTACACACACACACGTTTAGGTGCCATGGAAACAGAGCAGTCGAAGCATCTCTTCATCGTATTGACATTCTGTGTGTGCATACTGAAGCTGAGTGCTGTAAGGTGCTTACTGGGGACGAGTAAAAACAAGCCGATGAGTAGAGATTGTGCTGTGTCATTTATATCACCGTACATGTGTTTACATGGCTATGGGCAGCTACGCGACTGCTACATATCAATTTATTAAATGCATCCATCGTGTTCCAAAATGTGAATCTTTTTGTAAAGTATTATCATATCATGAATTTAATAATTTACTGTATTATGTTCCTGTAGCTCAACTGGTACAGCATTATGTCGGCAGAGCACGATGAAGGTCGTGGGTTCGATTCCCAGGAAACACACGTACTGCTAAAACGTGTAGCTTATACACACTGGAAGTCGCATTGAATAAAAGCATCTGCCAAATGCGTAAATGTAAATGCGTGTTAATAAAAAGATATTGCCAGGCATTTTTATTCAGTAGGAGATTGTCAGATGACATCGATGGTCGTCTAGAGCTGAGAATGAGACATAAGTGAGAGGACTGGCAGCATATGCGGTCTGGTTTCTGGGGTCATGACCTCCATCTTCTCTGGTCTCCTGAGTCCGACCATTATTAGCCAGAAGGAAGAGGTGTCAGAATAATTATGAGACTGAATCCCCTGTGGGAACCGCTACATGGAGCTGTTGCTGCTTTAACGTTGACTTAATGCCTGCATAGTCATTTACACGATTACTGTTTGGAAACGTATGACAATTTTCTTGTATTTATTTAGATTCTGCATAGAATAGCAGAAAGACCCGCTACAGTAGTGTACAGCAGTATAGAACAGAGCACACATCTTTCCCATGATGCATTGCACTTAAACTTACACATCCAGTTTGATGAAAGAATCTTGAGTTACAGCCGCAGTTGTTTTCGTCCGCTGGGCAAAAATCAGATTGCACAGAAAAGTCATTCCACAACCCTCCTGCAAGCGCTTGATTTAAAGGTGTCATTTACGTTTATAGCACAAAGATGATAGTTATGTTTTGCTAATATTTACCCCAAACGTGAACAACATGCTTCGCACCACTTCTAATAAAATGTTTCATTTTGGTGAGTCACATATATTTATTAAATACATTTGAGACAATTGCGAAGCCCCACATGCATTAACAATGAACTATAATGTTTCTTCATGCATTATTTAAATTATGCCCTTAGCAAAACATTGTCACCTTTTGCTGCATATTTTATGGCTTCCTAAGAACTGTATTTAAAGAACAGACATTATTAGCCACATTTAACCCTATTGCGAGGTTTATAATGCATCGCCGCATGTTTAAGCAATCTTTGTGATACATAACCAATGATTGCCTGCAATTCGTGTAGCGTACGTCGCTTATGAAATGCATTTTCTAAATGATAAGTCTCTCTTGCTTTCCCTTCATTTATCAGCAGACACAAATGCAGCGCGCTCTAAACGTGTCACTGTTTGACTTGCATAACGAGGCTAACGGAGTGTCAGTCGGCACGGAAACAAAGCAGCATATGGCGTAACGCTAAACAGCGCTGGAGATGGAACAATGTTAGTTTCTGCAGTGAAGCGACAGACATTTTCTCTCTGTTCCAGCCACTGTGGCCTTATTATACGCGCTGAAAAGGAAATCCTCTCATTCTGTATTCAATTACATTCAATTGTGCGCCAGCAGGGGTTAGACACCATGATGAATTCTTTGTATTTTCTCAGATAAAGTCATTATATTTCTTAAGTTCTGCTGAAATCGTATCGATGCACTTTTAAGGTTTTTTTTGCCGTGTCAGCAGAACATGTGGGGGAGCTGGTCCGAGAAGATCTGTACGTTCGAATAAGCTGTTCTTTAAGAGCGCCGCAGAAACGGGCAAGCTGTTTTTTATTCTGCTTAAAGAAACGTTCCACGTTCAATACAAATATTAATGCAAGTTCAGTGTGAGTGAAAATTGATTTTTGAGGCACTGTTTACCTTTTCCATCGCTGTGTGGTTTAACCGAAAGGCACTTTACATTATCTCCACATTCGAAAACACCCTCTGAGACATTTAATAAAGATATCTGTCAGTAGATGCATCAAATATGTGAAAACATTCTATTTAGAATTCGCAGAGGGGGTGTTTTTTGCCAAATTTGAAAAACCGGTGCCATTTTTGCCCCGGGCCCTGGTTAATTTCTGACCCTGACTGGGAGAGTCATTAGAAACATGCATTATTTTTGGTTGAGCCAAAATTACACATTGGAGAAATTACATGTGCAGAAATGACATGTTTTACCCTATAATGTGTTTTTTGGCAGTCTGTCTCACCCCATAGACTTCCATTATATGCACAGCATTGTAAACTGTTTTATTTGTTTACAATGAGACAAAAATGGAGACAAAAATGGAGACAAAAATTGAGACAAAATTGTGAGAATGAGACAAAATCATTTCCTGTGGAAATGGACAGCGTGTCACAGTTGTTACACACAGATCTTTTTTTTAACCTGAAATATTCTTTTGCTCTGAAATAATCATAGAGCTTTTAATTTAAGTGACACCCAGAATTTTCTGCCTTAAATGAAATAATTTCTGCGCTTCCAAATGTTAAATGTCAAAGGGACACTTACAAAGCTTCGTGTTGTCTTTCTTTCTGTCAGCTTCCTCTTTTCTTGCAGGCAGTTCTAAGCTCGTCTCAACAGCTTGATTAGGATTCACGCAGAGAAATGAAAATTTTCTGTCAGGGCGGCAGATTTTCTGCAGGCTGGCTTGCGCACGGCCAGAAGACGCCTGTCAGACAAAACAAATCCCTCTGACTCACTGTTAAGTGAACACACCACTTCAGACAAAAGGAACAGAGAGATTACAGACAAAAGGATTTATTACATGGATTTGGGGGAGAGATTTGACCTCCAGACCAGTGACCAAGGATCTACTCTCTATCGTTCCTCTTGTTTCTATCTTCAGTGTCACTCCTTAGACGCTGAAGCAATTGATCCATGTCATCTGTTCCTCGATGCTTTCGCTGGCGAAACGCTCAACCGTGCCAACAAAGTATTAATGTGATCAAAAAACGCTCTTGCAGTAACATTAGTTGTATATGATATATCAAAAATGTTGTTCCCAAGTTGCTTGTAAAACATTTTAAAAACGTTACAGAATGAAAAAAGTTTGAATAATGTTCGTCGAAGCAAGCAATAATCGTAATATAACGTCTAAAAAACTGGACATTTAGTAAGTTAATGGAACATTCAAAAATATTTTTAACATTTTTGTTATTTAATGTAAACGTTAGGGAAACATTCTTACAACCTTCTGTTGTTAGCTGGGTTATCTCATCTCTCTGCTGCTCGGGTTCTACACGAGAATCTCAGGAGCTCTTTCTGTTCTGGTGAACAGGCAGCATGTTTGGAGAGAAGTCGCGTTAGTAAATTACCAAAATCCAGCCTGGGAATGTAATTATAGACGTGGTCCAGCGACCACCAGCGGAGAGCTACGCGTCCTTCGCCGTCTGAGAATTTTTACCAGATGTCCAACTTCAAACACTCATGCGTCGTTATTATTTACAATGTGCCTCTGGGCTGCAAAACACCAACACAAGTATCTTCCTGAGACCATTCTTGAGTCTTCAAAAAGACACAAACAATATTTATAAAAACATTCAAATTGTCATTAAACTCATGCTGATCACACCCTGCAGACAGAGTCAAAACTTGTGTCGGTGTGAAAGCTTTGTGTTTAAATGTACTTGTGGGTTGTTATTCTTGCTTATGCTTAAATTTCAGAATTCACCATTTATGATTTGTATTTGTCACGTACAGTTACAGTGTCAAATGTTAAACCAGTCAATTCAACAGACTCTGTAGACGCGCGGTGGTCCGGGATACAGTTCATGTCGACTCTGGGTGCGGTTCGGTATTTGATCCAGTTAGTATGAATGAATGAAACTAGCGATTCATGATGCCGATATTGAATTTGTCTGTCAAAGCAAAGTACGATTTTTTATTGCTGCGTGTATCTGCAGAAACCTTGAGCGTGTTTCCTTTATTCTTTGTTACTTGTCCATGGCGGACAAATGCAGGTGTAGGTGTGTGTGTGTGTGTGGACTGTTTTAAACACAAAGGTACAATTTTTTCATTGAAGCTTCGAAACGACTTCTTTACCTGAGCTGTTACCTGGTTACAGCGATAAACAGATGTTACAAGTTCTCAAAGGGGTATCAACAACGATAACTTAAACAACGTGTTAGCAAACGGTAGGGGTAGGTTGGGGGTATAATCAAACTTCGGAATAAGCAGCTGAACTATGCAAAAACAACCTTACACCCCAGTTTAGTACTTGTTTAGTGCACAAAATCACTCTATGTGCAAATTACAGCGTGATTCATGGATTGTCAGTTCTCGTCGCTGGAAATGCGAGCGCATGGAAGTGAATACGTGGTGTGAAATGCGCGGCGTCAGGCACGCGCGCGTGTGGGAGGAAGCGGGTCGGATCTGAACACCTTTGTGATGCCGGTGTGGGTGGAGATGCGGCGACGCGTTAAATAAACACATTTTCGGGGACTGTGAGACGCTTTCATGAGCGAGAAATGCTCTCGCATTTGATGTTTGGAGAAACTGACGACCAAATCGCTTCATGCAGAGAGCGGAGGAGGTCAGCGCCATAGGAAAACAATACCCTGCGGTTCCACATGGAATATCAAACATTAAATATATGTTTTCAAAGCCCAGCTTCTCTGTCTCTCGAGGGTGGAAATCTGTTAACCAGGCGATGTTCTCGCTGGAGTGAAACGGCATGCAGCAGAATGCAAGAGTCTCAGGCGTGTTTATAATGCATAACTCGCCAACGGTTGCAACAGTGATGAATGTAACATGTTACTTTAAACACTCAACAATCAATATGCTTGTCCAGCTCCCGGCCTTTTCTGATTGGACAAAACGTGGATTTTGTCATTGATAAGCTTTGCAGCAAAATAGGTTGACATGCTTTTTTCTTAAATGGCACTGCTCATGAAGTCGCAGCGGTGCATTCGGAATGGTTTCAAAACGTTGGTCAACGTTATTTAAAAGCTCTCTCAAAGGTATCAAAAACATTCTCGCGGTAACGTTAGTTACTTAATGGAAACGTTAGAGAAATCTTACAATCTAAAAATATTCGCTGGGGTTTCCCTCTACACAAAAGTAATAAGTTAAAAATGATACTAATATGAGAAAAACTGTGTTTTGCTCATAAATATAGAGTTAAGGAAAGTCGGTGTTTTGTTTCTCTGAGACACGCTTGTGCTCGGGTCCCAGACAGTAAGTGAATGCTCTAAATGTTCTTTTGAATGTTCTAGGAACGTTCTTAGATGTTATATTAACATTATTGCTTGCATATAAGGACATCTTTCAGCGTTTGTATTCTGTAACATTTTTAAAACGTTCCACTAACAATTCCAGAATAACACATTTGATACATAACGTTAAAAAGCGTTTTGCTAATGTTACTGTAAGAATGTTTCGATAACTTTGCAAGAATTTATAGAGAGCATGTTAGCTTGTACGCATGGCTGAATGCTATTCGATCATTAATGCATCATAAAGCATTAAAAATCTGATCATCAGAGATGAAGAGGGATACAGGAGTGTTCTGTGTCTGATACTGGACTGGTCATTTTTATTATCAGACAAGCAGCATGAATCACTTACTGTTACTGTTTACTTAATCCTAGTACAAACAGATCAGCCTGACAGTTTCCTGTTCATATTCTGTGTTTCACTACTAAAAATAAACAGCATATTTTAACATAATCATTCATATTAATGGTGGAGTGACTAATGACTGCGAGACACGGTTTGGCAGGGCAGTTGTGTCTGTCACCAGCAGGGGGAGCTGTTCGTTTCAGCGCTCATGTTCAATAACTCTGATTATGATTATAATTTTATTATGATTTAATAAAACCTGTATCATTTATAGGGACACAAAGTCTGTTGTAGCATCCACTAATCACGGTATGAGTAAAAAATAATTTAAAAAGCATTTTAGTTTTGTAGTTTGTCAAGCTCTGTAACGCTCAAAACCTGTGTGACCCTTTAATTCATTGGTCGTCTGAAGGTTTCTCGCTTGTGGCGTGTAAAGCTTCGTTCGGGGTTTGAACAGGCCCAGAATTTTTGGGGAGGGTGAAATGTTGTCATGTTTTTGACGCGATTGAATTAAACGATTTGCTCTCAGAACATTGGCCAACATTCTCTAAACATTTCATCTGTGTTATCAAAAACATTCTTGCAGTAACATTAGTAGAATGTTTCTTCAACGTTAAGCACGTCATGTATTGAAGATAGACAGACAGACAGAGAGAGAGAGAGAGAGAGAGAGATCGGTGAAGGGCAGGGGGGCAACAGATTGCTGATTACCCATGAAAGGGGCATTAATTAGGGCTAATTCGTGTTTGTCTTCGTGACAGATCGTATGAAGCGCGGTGTTTGTTTAGCGCACAGTGACACGACTGGCTGGGGAAAATGTCAGCGCTTATGAAATGGATTGTAACAGGAAGAGATTACATCCAGCAGGAAGTCCATCAGTCATTTCCACACATGACGTTAATGGTATAATCCAGCTCTCGAGGGGACGGCGGCTTACACATTACGTTAAATATGAAATATGGCCTCCGTCCACCTCATTGTGCGCTGCCAAGACCTCATTTGTGTAAGTCTGTCGTGTTATGCGCGAATAAGTGAGATGTCAAGCACCTGGAGGAAGGAAATATTTCCACGGAACCGGATTAAACCCGCTGCTTTTGTGTCCACAGCTAATATTGCTCGTAATTGTTTGAAGTCTACATGCTAGTTAACTTCATACATTCACTTTCAGAGAACAAAACTCTGATACCAAAATAACAACAACGATAATAACAACAATATGTGTTTTGTCGTTTTTGAGTAAAAACATCCCAACATCACTAAACAAAATGTTTTCACTTAAGAAGCAAATTAGGGGGTAAAATAAATAAACTTGTTTTTTAGGAGAATATATATTAAATTAAGATTATTTATCTTACATCACTGACAACGTTGTTGTTTTTCTAGAGTAAGCTTTACGAAAACAAAACAAGAAAACACAATTTACTAAATGATAAGAAAACAAACATAATACTAAAGCTATTTCCTTTGAAAACAACTGAGCACGAATCTTTTGCTTTTTTCAAGTATATTTATTACGTTTTTAAGATGTTTGGATGTTTTTTATTGGAAAACAAGATACAAAATCTGATGAAGAAAATGATTTCGGCAGTAAAAAACAACATTTACAAACCCAATATAAACAACATTCTTGGTATCAAAATCTGATGAAAATCTGAATTTTGGTTTTTACTTCCCACAGAATCGCGTTAAATTGTGTATGTAGTGAAATGCAGATGAGAGAACGTGTGAGAGGATTCAGAATGTGTCTAAACGTTCTGTCTGGAGTCACATAACATTCTCTGTGTCTTTGTTTAGGTGGCGTTTGTATCGCTCAGTCTCTGAAGATCCCGCGGGAACCGAGACTCGGGGAATTCGACAAGATAATCCGACGTCTCCTGGAGACCCCCAACGCCCGAGCCGTGATCATGTTCGCAAACGAGGATGATATCAGGTGCACTTCTGTTCTGTAAACCCATTCACTGACTGACATTCTCTGATCTTCAGCTGAGACGAGTCTGTTATCAGTGCCTGGAGAAGAGAGAGAGAGAGAGAGAGAGAGAGAGAGAGGTTGGCTGTGTTCAGAATGGACTGGTTTTAACAACTGCAGAACAGTTGTTAAAAATCAATTCACAAATGTTTCATTAACTTCGGCCGTCCAGTTAAATAATAAGTGAGACGGTCCTGTCCAATATTATTTATTGTTCGTCTGTCATGCTGAGGTCAAGTGGAGTGCATTGCATTGTGGGATACAATGTTCAGTACTGCAAAGATTTTGCATACTGAGCACAGTACACATACTGTCTGTGCATACCGCTAACAGGGAATGTTCTCAGAACGTTGACTAACGTTTTCTCTTAAAGTGATCAAAAATCTTCTTGCAGTAACGTTAGTAGAACATTTTTATATATAGATATGAAAAAGTTCCTCTTAAATTTGAATAATGTTCTTATAACCAAGCAATAGTGTCTAAAAACTGGAATAATCCTAAAACCCGTAAAAATAAAATCTTTTAAGTTTTTGATACTAAATAAAAACATTAAGGAAACGTTCTTACAACCTAAAATTGTTCGCTGGGTATCGTGAGGAACTCTGAATACAGCCAGAAAGTGAGATACGCAGAGAGGAGCCGAAACTAAAGCTCATTAACATTCACACATTTTACCCCCGCCTTTATCTCGCTTGCCACCTGTACATTGTCCAACTTTGCTGCACCTAAAGTACAAATGGAAACCAATTAAAACTCATGCTGGAGATGATGTTGAGGAAAGTGTTTTGTGCCCGTGGGGGACAGGATGCTCTAATTTCCTCCACGTCTTTAGACCGCGCTGCTCCTCTCAGATTCCGGCAGTTTTCCGCAGTCGTTTATGTAACTCGGTCCCTGAGGTGCTGCTGTGTGCCGAGATTTGGCTTCCGCACGCGGAGCGGGCTGGAAAACCACTCTCCTTCCCGCCATCTTCGCATATGCTTGTTGAAATAACAGCTGCTGAGGTGAACAATATTTTCTTGAATGCCTCGCAGGCAAAGCTGACTTTACACGGCAGTTATTTTCACTGTGGTAGCTAACTCGGAAAACTCGTGTCTTGTGAAAAGTTAAGCTTGTTAACTTATTGACCAGGCACTTTTTAACTAGTGCTGACAGGGGCAAATATACTGTGACTATATAAAGAGTAATACACATATGAAGTTATACATGAGCTATATATGAAGATTGAAAGATCAGTTAGTTGGTTGCAGCAAACAGATGCCAGAAGCTGTTGATGTGCATTTATTTGTTTCATTCAACAGATAAGATGCAGCTCAGTGTTCAGCCGTGAGAAATAGATGGCTTGTGTTTTCTAAAGCTGATGTATCTTTGTTTACATCTGCAGACGAGTCCTGGATGCGGCCAAGAGGAGCAACCAGACGGGTCATTTCCTGTGGGTGGGGTCAGACAGCTGGGGCGCCAAGATCTCGCCGGTCGTCCAGCAGG
Source organism: Botia almorhae (assembly GCA_036877575.1). Taxonomy (NCBI): domain Eukaryota; kingdom Metazoa; phylum Chordata; class Actinopteri; order Cypriniformes; family Botiidae; genus Botia; species Botia almorhae. Next base: position 216,427 of record JAZGTJ010000089.1, on the reverse strand, counting down.
AGAGAGTGGCTGAGGGGGCCATTACCATCCTGCCCAAACGAGCCACAGTCGAGGGTCTGTAATCAGCCAATCAAAATCAATACAACTATCATGAGCCAATCAAACACATTAAAAATAGTCTAAGATTTACTGTCATGAGCCAATCAAAATCAATACAACAGTCTGATGTTACTGTCACAAGCCAATCAAAAATATTATTTGCTGTGCACGTTCTATTTAATTTATACCTTTGTGTAAATTATATTGTACCTTCAGAAGTTTCTGTAATATTTATTGTAGTAGAAAATATTGCATTGTAGTTTAAGAGAGAAATTTGTTTGCATTGTTCAGGCTAAGTGGAGATTTTTGCTTTCGGTCGATTGACATCACAGTCAGACGCTCAACGCTGCGTCCGTACAGCCTGCGGAGTCTCTCTGTCCTCATCTGCTCTCCAGTAATCATAACTCTGTCCCTCAATATCAGCTCTCAGCTCTGCAGGCAACCGTCTGGGAATAGACCCACCAATTAGAGCACTTTTGTCAGAACACATTGTGTAATTGTGTCTGTGGGGAGATGGATTAGATCCAGACAGCTGAACGGGAATACCACAGAGGATGTGACACTTCGCTGACGGAAATCCGAGATTCTTGAAGATATTTATCTCCTTTTCTTTTTTCCTCTCCTCTCAGCGTTTGATCGCTACTTCCGGAGCCGCTCGCTGTCCAACAACAGAAGGAACGTGTGGTTTGCGGAATTCTGGGAGGAAAACTTCGGCTGCAAGCTGGGGATGCACGGCAAACGTCCGGGAAATCTCAAAAAGTGCACGGGTGAGAGATGTTGAACGCTCTGTGAGGTTTATGTGTAAGCTAGCATATTTAATTTACCCTGAATATGAAATGTGTTATTTAAAGTGACTCTTACAGATCTCATGTTTTGGTTCTTTAAATGTTTACTTTCCTAAATTCAAATTTGAATTCAAATTCGCATCACGTTTGCTTCCGCAATTCAAAGTGAATTCAGATTTAGGAGTGAGACTGGATTCTCAGTTCCGTTCAGACCGTCTCTCTTTGAAGTGGGATCTGAGCGTATGAACATGCTTTTCCAGGACAGGAAATGACACGTTCTATAAGGCTGTCAGAGGCCCCAGCTTGAACAATCAACGCAAACAGTATGTGTTCTCCTGTAGGCTTAGAGGTGGAAGCCTGGGTGACATTTGTATTGTGGTAGTGTCAGGCTTCATTACACCTGGCTTTTCTCTCTCTTGTCCTGAAGGGTCATGAGTGGTGAGGAGTTGAAAGGGCTTCTTCACACTGGGTGCGCTCTTGCGTTAAAACTGCCAGACCGAGCGCAGCGGAATTGAACAGAAGCCGCGTTTATAGGCGCGTTGAGTCCCATACACACTACAAATAGACACAGATGCTGGCTCCGCCCCCCCCCCCCNTTTAATCAGTTTGAACACGCCCATCTAGGGCGTACCGGACTAACTAATAAAAAACAGTATAAAATAAAAAACATGTCCTGTTTTTAATTATGCAACAACCTTTAAGGATTCGTACCCAATGTTGCCTTTACGCCATTAGTTGGTTTGTATTTCAGCGACGTTGCGTTGGGTAGCCCCGCCCACAGTTAGCGATGTCAAATACAGTACATTCAACATTTAAATATTTTATAGCTGCATTTTTGATCATTGATTGTACAAAACAACTCTTGCAAATCTAACTGTATTATTATTATTATTTAAAAAATAATAATAATAATGCAGTTTTTTATTGTTTAGTCTAAGTATATGCATATTATTGAGTCCAAAAACAGAAATCAAGCTAATAAAAAATTTAGGTTCTGTGGTTATCTTGTCGAACACAAAACTCCCTGTTGGTTTTTTTGGTTAATAAAATGATATCTGTGGATGTCTGGCCGTGATGCGGTATGCTAGCAGAACGAAAAATCAACAACAGGGAAACCATCTGGTGGTAGCCCGGAGCTGTCTGCACACACACACACATACACACACACACACACACACACACACACACAGGAAGCTCTCTGTGTTCTGTGAGTCACTGAGCTAATTTGGGGGCAACATGGAGCGTGTGACACACAGCGTGCTGAGGAGAAAAAAGGTTGTCCATCTGAGCGCGTCTCTGCTCATGAGAGACTGCAGCAGTCCTGCGAGCACACGCGACTCACACTGACACAACGACCACGACTGCTGCTTGAGGTTCAAATTCAGAACATGTATCCGTCAGCTGAGCTGCTCTGACAGCATCTTATGAGTGAGGTGCTGGGTTTGTGTGTGTGTGTGTAAATACAATACATTTACATGCATGTGTTTAGCGTGCGCTTATATACAGAGTGACTTACTGTGCGTTCAAAGTTTCCCTGGGAATCGAACCTATGACTCAGTGTTGCTAGCGTCATGCTACACCAGTTGAGTTGTGGTATTTTTGCGGAGCTATAATGTCCCTCGATCCATGACAAAAATGTCATGTAATGTTGTACAACAGCCTCAGGCACAGACTGCCAACAGCCCCTCCATACAGCCAACCCGCTCCGTACTGATGACAGCAAGGAAACTGAGCTGACTTCCCCGATGCGCAAAAAAATGACATTAATTTGTGCGCTTTCTGTATCGGAACGGAAAATACACTAAACAGTTACTTTAGCTACCTGCGGTACAAACCGTGCAGTATTTGAAGCTTTGTTGGTTTCCACTTGACGTCTAATTGATATTTTTGGCTCTCGTGATTTTAAAAAAGCCCCCCCGCTTCCCCACGCTTCCGCCTGGATACAGAAACGTTATCGATAGTTTAGGAGCGCCGATGTCAAACTCTCCGGCTCTCTGCGTGCCATCCGCACGCATTTGAATGTTTGCTGTAGCTCAAGCCGTAGGGCCATTGTCACAAACCTGGAGAAAAACAGGAGCTGTAATGCCAGCGGTGCGGGAAAAATAAGTGACCGCAGAAGCCTAGAGGGGATTCTACATTTGGATTCAAACTTGCTGAGATCCACACTGGTCCTAATGGACAAGGGAATTATGGGTAATGTTCCTTATGTTTAGGGCTTTGAACAAACTTCTAACTGTAGGTCTCGTGTGTGCAACCTATCAAGCTTTTGTAAGAAATATGAGTTGTTAGTTTGTAATACAATAAAACAGGCAGCAAAATTCCTATAGACTTACATTAAGGCAGGGATTTGAGCCATATAAAGAAACCTGAATATTATTAAAGCTTTGAGGCATGAGGGCTAATAACCATTGGAGCACCTTAGCAACCGACAACCAACCAATAATATTACTCTTCTGTTGGTATACTGCCTTAAAAGGCATCTGCTTATGTAGGCAATAGTGAGAAACCCAGCCTACAGTTTTAGAGTGTAACAATATTTTGTTACAATTTTAGCTTGTAACGTTTTCAAAACATTAACCTAAGGATAACATTTTTGGCACATGTATATATACAGTATGATATATGTTTTTTAGTTTATATGATTTTTTATTATTATGATTTAGATTTATAGATTTTAGATTTAGATTTATAATGAAGAAAGTTACTGCAAGAATGTTTTTGACAACTTGAGAGAACATTTATAGAACATGTTCTAGCCAATGTTCTGGGAACATGCCCTGTTAGCTGTTAGGGCACTTCACTGTGTTTGGAGTATGTCTGCTTGTGATATTTGCCCTCTGTTTTTTCCCACTGTGCATCGTGTCACTATCAATCCTATGAATATATTTCCCGAGCGTTCTCACCCCTGTATCTACTCGAGAGCGCGATCCTCTTCACAAGCAATCAGCTCGCTTTAATTACATCGCCAGCACCATCCGTGTCACCATGACGCCCGGTCTCGTGATTGATTCCGCACCGACAGATTGTTTCCCGTGTTGATGATGCAAAGGTCGTGACCCCACCCATATCTCATTACCGACGCGCTCTGAGCTCGGAGACTTCTGACACGCGCACGCTCGGTGGAACCTAACAGCCAGTGTTTACTCACTTATTGACCTAACAAGATGTTAACCTAACTTCATTACAGACAAGCTAGACGTTTTAGTGTCTGGTTCACTGGTTTTCTGTCATTAGAGGTATTGATGCTGGTAATCGATGGCTTCGTTAGAAAACAGCTGTACGCAAAGCGCAGCCTAACTTCCATTACCAGAGTGTCGTATCTAATCTGCTCTGTGACTCCATAAATATTCAAAAAGACAATTCCACCTCGCTGAAGTGTTTTTAAGCGAAAGACCCTTTTTAGCTCAATACGGCCGTCCGCCCATCTTTTTGAGGCTGGTACATTAAAAAATAACCAAAGGCTTGTAAAAATGTCTCTGAATGCGCTGAATGCTAACAGGGAACGTTCTGCGAAAGTTGGCTAACATTCTATACAGGTTTCCATAAAGTACTATAAAAATGTTTTTGAAGTAACATTAGTAAAACCTTTCTTTAACATTATACTTTATTGTCATATTTATTAAAAATGATGTGTTTAGGTAGTTAAAAATATTACAGTATTAAAAAATCTTTAAATAATGTTCTTATAACCGAGCAGTAACATTAATACAACGTCAAAAAAAGGGTGTTCTGATCTTTCAAAATAACCTTTTTAATGTATTTGTTAATGAATGGAAATGTTACATAAACGTTCTTTCAGCCTAAAATTGTTAGCCGGGTATGCGTTATGGTCGACACTTGGTGGTGAGAAGATTGTGTTTCCTGCTGTGTCTTCAGGGGGAGATTATTGTGGGGATTTTCACAGCCGTTTAAGGAGTCTAAATTGACTTAGTTTTTCTTCATGTCCTCTGTGCGGTGGACCTCTCATATTCACCGTCTCGGAGGTTATCAACTAAACCACATCTGTGCGTACAGAGAGAGAGATTGTGTTGTGTTAGCCTGACTCATATATGTCGTTTATAGATACTTTTATATTTGCCAAACATACCTCTGTTGATTCACTACATTTTTTTGAAGATGTGAGTCGTTATTGCCTGTGCAAAGCTCAAGTGGTTGCCCTGGCATTGCTACGCTGTTGCTAGGGTTTTTTGAGTGGTTTCTAGGGGCGTGGCTTGGGGGTTGCTAACTGGCCTCACTCCCCAAACCTCTATGATATTCTAGGCCCTAGATATGACAATAAATCATAAGTCTTTTAATAATTTTATTGCATATCCAATGCAAATTGTGTCTCTGAAGTATTTCAGGAGATTTTGATGCCAAGACTTTCAACCAGCTCGTATCTAGTGATTTTTCGCAAATGTATGAAGTCACAGGTATAGTTCATCTCATCAGACTTTATACTGTTAACGTCTGGCACCAAACGTGTCCAGACGCTTTGTCTGTCTTTTGAACAGAATCATTTATAATTTAAAACTGTAAAGTGTTTCATTTGAAGAGCGTGTGTATCTTGCTGTTACGGTACATAAATGACACTCGCTTTGGTACGGCGTTATCTGATTCAGTTGTGTAATCTGATTCAATATTTACACATTATTAGTGAGACTTTGTAGGGTCACTGTAATATTTAATACAGAGACTCCAGCGATGTGACTTACTGCTTGTGACACATAAAAGAGTCGAACATCAACAAACGAAGTTTTAGAACCTTTAGCTAAAGTCACATGTTTAACTTCTCAACGCTTCAAGCTGGTGATAAATGTCTTTGACGCCCAGCATTTGAGCTTTTTCTCATATTTTAATTCAGCGATTTAAACCACTTGACACTTGTTTCTAGGGCAGGTCCCGTCACCCTTTTTTAACCTGAAACTTTGGATGTGATTCAGATTTAAATGCCTCTGGTGAACTGAGCGAGTTCGTTTGAATCAAACGAGGAGAGTCGTCAGTGTCTTGGGAAGAGTTGCTGGTTTCATGCAAGTGTAATTATGTGTTTTATGTGTGCGGTTTTATAACAGAGATAAAAATGAGAATCGTCTCTCAGGTGTCACTGGAAAAAACAATGACGGTTTTCTTCATCTTCTTAGTTAAAGCCACGTTTACTCGCGTCGCTCAGTTTCTGTCTGTGGTTTCAGCGTGATATTGTTACAGTGATGGAAGTTTGTCTCATTCCGTCAGCGAGCTCTTGGTTCATCAGGAGATGTTTTGAAGCGGCAGGGATTGATCTCCGAGAACATAAGACTGCTGCTTCTGTCAGACATTAGAGGAGCTAATGGAGTTAAAAGGCTGCTGGAGACAGCAGGAGGTGTTTGGAGAACCACGCTGTGAATGCTAAAGAACGTCTGAGGTGCCCTCAGCAACCCGGAGTCGTGTGAGAATACACACGCCTGGCTTCAGTTAGTAGACCATCTGACCTTCTGATTCACTCTCTCACCCTGTGATGTACTGAAATCTCTCTTAAATTAAACCAGCACGCGCTGGTTTTCTTCACCTGCCGTTTGTTTCTCATAAAACACACATCAAAGACTAAAGTGTTTAATTAGACCAGGTTTAATTAGACCAAAGCAGACATGTAGGGCAGAATGTTGGCTTATAACAGATGTTTTAAGCCATTTTGGAGAATTTTGCCATAATATCTTGTAAAAAGAACAATGAACCGATTCAACAGCTCTCTGTTTTCTTTCCAAGAAATCTGGTTTATTTAGATCATATTTATATGTATATTTTCAGCTTTTCATATTAATCCACCAGTTTATATGTAGTAATCATGTTTAAAAAGAACCGAGATCCACTTTTTTAGATTCACTGATATTTTGCTCATGCAGCTCAAATAATGTTTAATAATTCCACACGGAAATTGAATCAAGTCATTATTTTTATTTATGTCCCTGACAACAGAGCGTGATGAACTGCATAATGTGGGTCATGAGACCCTCACCGCGTCTGTGTATGATTTATGTTAATTCTTATTTTGTTATTTAAGTCATACATTCATAAAAATCTGCCTTCTTACTAAAGCAAGTTTTTTTTGACAGCTGCCTGTATACGTGTGTCTTGCATCTAACATAACTTGCACTTGAATATTTGAATACAAATTAATATTTCATTATATTGCCAGATAACATTCTCAGAACGTTGGTTATTAAACCAACGAACGCTAAAGCTATTAAAACGTTCTTGAAGTGACGTTAGTAGAACTGTTTTAGCATTATATATATTATATATATATCAAAAACATTTTTAGTGTTGTTAGTGAAACATTTTAAAACGTTAACAATAACGTTAATACAGCATCTAAAAAACATGTTTTAAACATCACTACAACTTTTAAATCAATATTTTTAATGTTTTGGTGGAACCTGAAAGCTGAAATTGTGAGCTAGGAAGATGCCTCTTCGTGTGTCATTTATTACCTTAAGTGAGTCATAATTAAAGCCACGGTCAACTGCGGGGACAGGAAGTGGGAATGAGCACATGACCTCGACTTCCTCTGCGTCTTCTGAAGACACTTAAATGTCACACCATGCTGCTCCTGCTGTTGGGTCGAATCCTGCTCCGGTTTTATTGGTGTCAGGTTCTCAGGTGGTCTCTCCGCCCCGAACAAACCGTATCCCCACAAGCCCTCGAGGGTTCGAAGGTGCCAAAATCTCAGCCACAACTCGTAATGTGATTTCTCGCTTCGTCTTATCACCCGCAATAAGACTCGCTTCTTGTGACATGTCAGGCTTCGCCTTTTTCCCTGGCAAGTCGGGCTGCTTACAGAATCACTAACCTGCGGAAAATTACAGACGAGGGATTGGGTTAAAACAAAATAACTGTTGTCAGGTCATGTTTAGACTTTCTTTAAATAAATTACATGTATTGGACGGGCCAAATCAAACCAGGCCGGCCTGTAAGGTGTAATGGTTTGGGGGAAAATGTTTTGGGGTCTGGACAACATGAGTGTCTCTCTCATTTTTAAACCCAGGAATCCCATTAGTTTGGAGAAATTGTAGCGAGGAATGCGCTCCTCGTCGGCCAGCGTGATTGGTTGTTGGAACATGGCCAGGCACCTAATGTGTATTTTCGGTTGTTGGCTGTTTTGCAGTGGTACTTTTTAAATGACTCGATTTTGGCTTAAAACTACTTATACAATAGTTTTAGTGATAAGTTTAACAAATAGCTATTGGGTTTTCATTATTAAAGGCAGTTTTAGGGATGTGAGTCTGTTCTGTATAATCAGCCACATAACGTGCAAATTCAAAAGTCTATATAAAAGTTATGTTTACACGGACTATAACAAACACTGAGGTCCTCGGTATAAGAGCTGTTATCAGCTCAGACAGGTATTGATGCTTTTCAATAATCAGTACTAAACCTGTTCACATTCATTCTGCATAATCTGCTTTGAATTCACACCCATAATCATAATCTACTTTGAATTCACACCTGTCCAGAATGACACATTTCACCCAAAAAAATAAATAAAAATAAATGTTTAGTTTAAGGTAAGGTAGGCAGTTTCACTGAGGCTAACAATAGCACGATAGCTTTGAGAGCATAAGATCCCGTCCTCCATTCAGAACAATTTCCAAAGCCACGCCTCCTCCAATAGCGCATGGACCGAATTTATCATCGTATGATGATTTAGATATCAATCATATCTAAAAAAATTGTTAGTGAAACCTTTTGAAAATGTTACAGAATTAAAACGTTTGAATATTGTTTTTTTTAACCAAGCAATAATGTTAATGCAGCAGCTACAAAACTGCACACTAGAACTTTCAAAATAGTATTTTTGTATGTTTCTGTTACCTAATGGAAACATTAGGGAAAACATTCTCACAACCTAAAATTGTTGGCTAGGATGTTTTTTTTTTCTAATTCTGTAATAATTACAGAATTCCGGCCCATCATTGCTGGATGTTTTTCAGACAGTATATCTGGTCCAGTTCAGCAGTGGAGGGAGAAAGCGTGCAGGTCTTTGACGGAAGGACGGGAATTTAATTTGCGCCACTAATTGACATTTAACGAGACAGTTGTTCGGCTCATTAAATTGTCCGTCATCCGTGTTGTCATCAATCACTCATTAAGCGACGGTTTGTTTCTTCCCTGAGACATCAAAGAAACTCGAACAGCGACCAAGAGCAGTGACCAACATCAAAACCAAACAGCGTCTATTAACGTCATTCTATTATCATGCAAACCAAACCTTGTACACATGGCAACTTTTGAAATTTTGTATTGTAGCGCGGCTGGTATTGTCTGCTTATGATTAATCGCTTTGGTTTGTATTTTCCCTCATTTGCAAGTCGCTTTGGATAAAAGCGTACGCTAAATTAATAAATATGGAACAAACGCAAGCGAAACACTTTTTTATGACCGTCTTTAGCTTGCACAATGGCTGCATTCAGAATGGAATATGTGCGTACTACCTGCTGTGTAGTGTTTTGAATACTTGAATACTGCCTGCTATTTTTACAATAGTGGGCGGAGAGCAAAAATAGGCAGTGGGTGTGGCCTAAGGCCTCAAAGAGACTCAGTCTGATCATACAAGTGTTAAACATCTTTACTCCACTGAATTTAAAATAAAAGTATTCTGTACTTACAGAATACTTTGGTAACACAATGTTTAGCATTTGGTTGCAAACCGTACACAAGTTTGCGACCACAGTTAGTGTATTCCCTACCTGAGCACTGAACTGGACTTGTTTTTGAAAGTTCTGTTGATGTTGTGGTCACAAATGAACTCGACCTCCACCTTGTTTGAACACTGAGGTCTGAAGTGGTTCCGTCTGTGGACTATTGTTTTCAAAGTCATATTCATCATAAAGTTCGGTTCAGTCTGGGTAATCCGTCTCTTTTTTGGCGAACCGAATGCATCACTTTCCCATTTCTCTAAAAGGGCTATAAAAGTGAATTGGATTTCATTTACAAGAGCCTTTTAATTCCTCACAGACAGCAGGACTAATGACGGACTCCAGATCTTGGTAATTCACCTTGTCTGGACACGCACGTTTTATTTATCTTTTATTATGTCAAAAACGGCGGATCTTGAGAAGAAAAGATTTTGCCTCGAGCATTCGGTACGTCTCATTCTGGTCCTAAAAACAAACTTGGAACGAAATAATCACAGATGCCGACGCCAAATTCAATTTACGGCCGACAACAGCTGGAGTGTTTGTGCCAAATGGAATGCGTGATATTACTTCTGCGGTCTTGAGAGACGCAGAAGAAAATGTTTATTTGTAAAGACACATTTTCGCTGTTGTCTTTTAAGCAAAATTTGTGTATCAGATGGTCTGCGCGTTCCCTCCTCCGTGATTTGATTAGCTAATTACACTAATGAGAAGGTCCATTTGAAAAACATATTAAATAGTGTTTTATTAAAAAGAGAATTACTGTATTGGTTTCCTGCTCAGTCGCAGGAGCGGAAAGCTTCGAATTAAGCATCTCTCGCAAGACTGCAGCGCTATGAGCACATATGTATGCTAGCATGCGGTACACCGCTTGTGTGTTTTATGTCTGCGCAGGACTGGAGAAGGTGGGCCGCGACTCCAGTTATGAGCAGGAAGGGAAGGTGCAGTTCGTGATGGACGCAGTTTATGCGATGGCACACGCGCTGCATCGCATGCATAAAGACTACTGCTTCGGCTACCCCGGCCTCTGCCCTCGCATGAGCAATATCAACGGAAAAGAGCTGCTGGGATACATCAGGAGCGTTAACTTCAACGGTGAGTGCTCGAGTCTCGCTCGTCTCTAACACACAGTCTAAGTCAAGTTTATCGCCATGGGTTGAAGTCTCAAAAGCTCTTTTAAACCATTTTTCTGTTTGCTCATCTGAAAACATACCCTCTGGACAACTTTTAGACTATTTTTATGATATTTTCCCCTTTGTTTTTCCTATAGCTATATGAATGTGCAACTATGGTAACCAGGATTTAGCTAG